>CM043703.1:44868226-45390726 GCA_023935145.1 Bretschneidera sinensis
AAGACATATAACTAGTGAAAAATAAAATACTAAGAAACTATCACGTATCTTAATACAAAACTTTTAAAGTGGCCACATTAATCTAGTCTATTTTCAAGGTGGTTCAAACACATGAATCATGCTAACAATTTATTTTGTAAAAAGTAAAAGCATAACCAACATTCTTTGGCTAAGGAAAATTTCAACGTGCGGAGATTATCCTCAGAGATCTTTGTGCTCTTGTGGACTTAGTGAAGTTGGAAGAATGATTCAAATGAAGATTAGAAAACAGAAAAACAAAAGGTGGTCGAAAATGATGAAGAACTCTCACTAGTTCTTCTTTTGTGTTTCACTATTTGATCTTTTTTAACTTTTCTTGAACACCCTCTTCTCTTTTGTTATATTCCTCTCTTTAATCTTCCTACTGTTGGAAAATCACCTTCTTGCAGAATCCCATGTTGTGATCTTTCCAAACACCCAAGTCTAGAATGACTTGTAATAAACAGCAATCAGACCAATCAAAGAAAGAACACAAGTAATTGTTATCGAGGTTCGGCAATGTGCCTACGTCCCCGTGAGCTCCTCCGAGCTCTTTGCACTAAATCAATGGAGTTCTTAAAATTATAGCAACACCTCTTCAAGAACTCTCTTGTTATTAAAGAATGAAAGAAGAGAAAAAAGAAAGTGATAAGGACTAAGTGTTTCCCTGGAATTTTCCCCAAGAAAAATCCAATTACAAAGCCCTTGAATCCCTAATCTATACTACTCTCTGTCTAAACAACTAACCTCTCTTGAATGAATCTCTCTTGTGTTTAGTGTCTTTGCACTCTCACACACCAGGTGTTCTATTTCACACACATTCACATGTCATTCGCTCTTGTTAAGATGATTGTCTTCACTTTTTGTTAGAATACCCTTTATATAGAGCAATGACTACCTCATCTAATCTTTGAGATCAATCTCAACCTTTAGATCTCAAGAACCAAAAACTCATGGCTCTTTAAGAGTCTAAGTAATCCTGTGCATTTTAACCAAGTCCCACGCACCATCTCAAAGTGGTAAAAAATTAGTGTCAGGTGTTCTTCGTGCTGAGGCTCAGAAAAGGGCGTGCTGAGGCTCAGAAGAGGGGAAACTTGCTGCCTTGCTGGAGGCCACGACACGGCTGGTTCGTACTACCCCACGAACCTGAAGGAGGACTTCCTCCACTTACTGGAGGCCACAGCGCACAACTTGCGACTCGGCGCACAACTTGGACCTAATGCTGAACTTTTCATCCGTTTAATTCTTTGACAAATCCCAACAATATCTACCTTTGTCTAAGCAATTAAACCCGAACCCATTGTGCAGAGAACTCAGGATCCAAACTCAACTTGATTCACCATATCAACCGACTGGAATCCTAAGAAATCCAAGGCAATGATTGAACTTTCTTAGAGGTAGAACTTTAGTACCTAAATCTGCAGGATTTTTTTATGTTGCGACTTTGTCCACATGAATGCATCATTCCGTAAGATTTTCCCATGTGAAATGATACCGAACATCCATATGCTTAGTCCTCTCATGGAACACCAGATTCCTACACAAGTGTAATGCACTTTGGCTATCTGAATACACTACCACCTGCTCTTTTAGGACCTTCAACTCTTCTAACAACCCTTTGCATCACATAGCCTCCTTTATGGCTTCCGTTGCTGCTATGTACTCAGCCTAGGTTATTGAGAGTGCTACCACCAGCTGCAATTGAGCCTTTAAATACCTTAGCAACCACTTCATCCCAACCCAAAGCTCCTTTTCGGGATTACTCACAAATCTGCTGAGAACACTAATTGCCTGAGAAATGTCGGGTCTAGTGCTTACCATCATGAACATGATTGATCCAACCGCACTAGAGTAAGGAACCTTTTCCATTTCCTTCTTCTTCTCATCCATTCTAGGACATTGCTTGCTAGAGAACTTGAAATGACCAGCAAGAGGAATCTTCACTGGTTTACTATCTTCCATAGAAAACTTAGACAGCACATTTTCTATGTAGGAAGACTGAGAAACCTTCATCCTGTTTCTCTCCCTTTCCCGGATTATTCTCATCCCAAGGATCTTGTGCAAGGCCAAGATTCTTCCTCTCAAACTCTAAATTGAGTTGGGATTTCAATCTTTCTATCCTCTCCCTGTTGTTATCAACCAACAGCATATCGTCGACATAGATGAGGATAATCACCATTTCCTCCATCTTGTGTCCAGGTGAGAAAATTTCTGTGAAATCTATGCCTTCTCATTGCGTGAACCCCTTCACCACCAGCCTAGCCTTGTACCAGACTTTATCCCCTGGAGTGTTCCCTTCTTTGATATTGTAAGTGCACTTACAATCCACAATTCCTGGAATATGCACCAATTCCCAAGAATTGTTCTTCCTCAAAGAATTCATTTCCTCCTCCATAGCTATCTTTTATCTAGATGAATCCTTACATCCCATGGCATCAATGTAAGTTTCTTGTTCACTTATCCTTCCTTCTGTCCAAGGAGCTGCTGCATTCGTAGCTGCAAAACCATATCTCAAAAGTGGTCTGACCAGCCTTCTTTCCCGGTCCCTTGTGAGCTGATAGTCATTCTGACTTGCTGCATCATCCCCTTCTAGTTTAACCTCCTCTCGAGTGTCTTGATCTTGGCCTTCATTAATGGGCTCTACCTGGTCCGAACCCTCTTGCCTTTCTTGCTCTACCTGAACCGAATTTTCCTTGATGCTATGCTCCACAAATACCGAACTGGTTTGCTCACTATCCCCCGCAGGGTTAGTTTTCTCCAAATAAAGAAATAAATGCTTATTAAAAAAGACATCCCTACTTATTATGAGTTTAAATCCTTTTTGCTCTAAAGACGACAACCTATACCCCTTCCCCATATCTTAGAAACACACATTTTTTAGACCTTGGGTTAAGTTTATCATCCTTTTGATGTGCAAACGCAGCACATCAAAAAGTCCTAAGGTTGTTCAACTAAAGAGGTTTACCATTCCACATCTCCTCGAGACTCTTAAGGTCCATAGCCTTAGAGGGCGATCTATTAACCAAATACGCAGCAGTAGCCACAAATTCCCCCAAAAAACATTTGGGTAATCTGGATCCTATTAACATGCACCTAACCTTTTCCATAAGGGTCTTATTCATCCTCTCAGCAACTCCATTTTGCTTAGGGGTTTTCACAACCACTCTATGTCTTAAAATCCCATTTAACTTACAAAATTGATCAAGTTCCTTATTAAAAAATTCTAAGCCATTATTTAACACCTTAACTACCTTACCCGTTTGAGTCTCTTCGAGCTTTTTCACACCACAAACTTATTCAAAGCATTTGATTTATTTTTAAGCAAAGAAACTCAAACCTTTCTAGAATAATCATCAATTAAAGACAAAAAGTAAAGTTTACCTCCCTGTGTTGGTGTTCTTGCTGGTCCCCAAAGATCAGCATGAATGTAGTCAAGAATGCCCTTAAACTTGTGCACTGCGGTGTTGAAGCTGACCCGATGTTGCTTCCCAAGAACACAACATTCGCAGAAATCAAGTTTCTCTACCTTGTCACTATCAAGTTGACCATCCTTGCTAAGAACTTGCAGCCCCTTTTCTCTTATATGTCCTAAGCGATTGTGCCAAAGTATTGCCTTATCCATCTCAGCCATCAAGTTTGCTGTTTGATCCTTTATCTTCGTGTCTCTGATCATCTCATAGAGACCATCCTTCATTGCCGCTTTGATCACTATCAAAGATCCCTTGGTTACCTTGATCTTTCATTCCTCTGCTTTGTATATGTACGCCATGGAATCTAGTTGCCCCAACGAGATCAAATTTCTTCTCAAATCCGGAAGATATCTCATATTCCTCAGCAGCCTAGTAACTCCATCAAACATCCTCAACTGGATGTCTCTTGTGCTCTTCACTTGGCAAGAAGTATTGTTGTGAGTTTTAAATTACTCGCAAGCGCACGAGTCATTTGCAATATAGTGTTGTGCAAGTGCGAGGTCGAATCCACAGGGAATTGATTTGTGAAAATATTTTTATCTAAACTAAGCCTATTTTAACCTAGTTCCAAGTTTTGAATTGCGAATTATGTTTTACAAAACAAACATAAACTAAACTAAATTGATTTAAAAACTAATGATAAAAACACTAAGGTTTCTGAATCCACCCTACCAAAGTAAAGCATATATTTTCATGTTCTATAAAAATAATCTATCAAAACATTCTATGAATCCAACTTTAAACAAATCACAACAAATATTCCAATTAAACCAAAATAATCCAATGTATCCGCTTTTAACAAATCACAAAGGATATCAAATTTAATCAAAAACGATTCGATGTATCCATCAGATGAAACACACAGAATATCCAACAAAACAATTTAAAAATTATCAATCATAAGAATTTACTCAAACAATTGACCAGAACATTTATACTAAGAAAAACATCAGAATTGTATAAACAAATCTGAAAATCTTATACCAAACAACGGCGAGGCTTCATCTTCCACCTTAGTTGAAGATTTTAGCCACTTATAATCATGAAACTAAATTTCACAATAACAGTGCTAAACATTAAACTAAAAAAAACAGTAAATTAAAACTGACTATACATGGGAAACATTCCACTCGCTGTTGGGCGGCGCTTCCCCTCGTGGTAGCAAAGCGTTCGGGATCCACCAGAATGCTAACAGACATCCACCGGATTGCACTAAATGGCACCAGGAATTGCACACTGAATAATGAAGTGAGATGGTGCTTTTATAGGGGGAGTCCCGGAGCACAATAGGTTGCAGATTCGATGTGGGATACTGCCTGAGTGCGCTCGATCGCAGAATGGTGTGATCGATCGCATGTGCGCTTAATCACATGTCTTGTGCGCACGATCGCATGTGTACTGCACTGCAAAGATTTCGATGTGGGATGTTGACCATGTGCTCATTCATAGGCAGCTGTGCTCGATCCCATGTCTCGTGCGCTCAATCACACTAGGCATCCTCAGCTTTTACTCTTGAAGCTTGACATCTCCCGAAATGCTTCATTTTCTCCACAAACCTATAAAAATACACAAAACACAGAAAAGACATAAAATAAAGTGAAATAATACAAACTAATAGCTTAACAAATATAATTTAAGGGCTTAAATATGCAATATTTAAGACTCATCAAATACCCCCAAACTTATATTTTGCTAGTCCCTTAGCAAAACAAAATAAAAAAAAAACTAAATGAAAAACAAAGAACACAAAGATAAGTTCATTATTCATGGTATCCAAAAATTTAAGGAGCATTCAAAATCATGAAATTCATTCATGAGCAATCTTAAAAAATCTAACCCATCTTCACAATGAATAAGAATTTAAAACCTAATTACTTACAAGAGGCATACTAAGACATCACAAGCTTGAAACAGTGTAAAGTGAATTAGCATATACTGATGAGGTTTCCAAATAAGTTCAATGTACAATGTTTCCACGTCTCAAGATTCACAGAATTTCTCATCAAAATGAACAACGATGGCATAGTTTTATTTTTTTTCTTCTTTTTTTCTTTTTTTTATAAGACTCTGCTATGTTTAGTTCCCTTAAGCTTTCTAATTGACCCATGCAACAGGTGTTGAGTCAATGACGCCCAAACCAAATGGTTTTAGGGCATTAGGTGTAAAGACACCTCTAAGGACTTACTAACTCGAGTAAAAAAGGCTACGAAACTAAACTGACCTTAATGCTACCAAACAAAATTTCTACCTTTTGACGTGAACACTCACTGCTTACTGAGGCAAGAGGTCCAGTTACTCAGCGAAAAAATTCGCAATAATCATTATAAATAAAATTCTCACCTTTTGACGTGAACACTCATTGCTTACTGAGGCAAGAGGTCCAGTTACTCAATGGAAAGTTTATTGATGATGATTATTATTATTATTATTATTATTATTATTATTATTATTATTATTATTATTATTATTTGATGCCTAAGTGTTAATCCCACAAGTCATCCCGTTTCAGTTAAGATAAGAAATATACACATTAACATCACATGGCATACCTCACACAAATATGTGCTAATGTGCTCGTGTTAGATTAGCTCAAACATGTGAATTCTCAAATGCCCAAAGTAAGTAACAAAGTTTTAAAACTCTGTTATCAGATCATGTGTTCAAAGTTTTAAACTCACCAATGAAATCACATCACAATTTTTTAGATCAACCAAAATTTCCAGATGAACATGAACATGCATTTATCTTCACTAAAAAACAACAAATTAGGACAAAATGTGTGAAATGTGTCTCCCATACCCCCAAACTTAAATTATACATTGACCCCAATGTGTGAATAATATGGAAAGAGCTGACCATAATATGGAAAGAGCTGACCTGGGATATGGAGAACTATCTGGACTGGTATGGCTCATAGTATACCCCTAAACTTGAACTGAAGTACGTGTTGTCCCTGAAAAATAAAGACTGGAAAACAAAAAAATACTGGAAACAAACAGTAATCATAAATATGAAAAAAAATAATAAACATATAGAAAAAATATGCTGTGGGGTGCCTCCCACGAGCGCTAAGTTTAAAGTCTTCAGCCAGACTCTCTATAGTAGACGATACTCAATCTGAGTAACTAGGATCCTCCAACAATATCGTCTCATTGTCTGGACTCCTCAACTCCAAGAAAGGTTTTAGCCTCTGTCCATTTACCTTGAAAGTGTTACCATTCTTTGGATCCTCAATCTCGATGGCCCCATAAGGAAAAAACCGACCGAATAATAAATGGTCTTGTCCATCGAGATTTGAGCTTACCTGAAAAAAGATGCAGGCGTGAGTTGTAAAGAAGAACTTTTTGACCCGGCTCAAAAGCTCGTCTCAAAATGTTTTGATCATGAGTCTTCTTCATTTGTGCCTTGTATGACCGTGCACACTCATATGCATCATTCTGCAGCTCCTCTAATTCATTGAGTTGGAGCTTCCTTTGTGAGCCGGCCTTAGAAAGATTAAAGTTCAACTGCTTAATAGCCCAATACGCAAGATGCTCTAATTCTACCGAAAGGTGACATGCCTTTCCGTACACAATACAATAGGGAGACATGCCCATAGTGCATCAGTCAATCGCAGAGACCAATCCTTTCTACTAGGGTTCACAGTTTTCTCCAAAATTTGCTTGATCTCGCGATTGGAAATTTCCACTTGGCCACTTGTCTGAGGGGTGATATGGGGTGGCAACCTTGTGTGTGATGAAATACTTCTTCATCAACTGCTCAAAAATTCGGTTGCAAAAGTGCTTACCTCCATCATTTATGATTGCTCGAGGCATACCAAAATGAGCAAAGATAGTATCCTTCAAAAACTAGACCACAACCCTATGGTCATTGGTCTTGCATGCAACGACCTCCACCCATTTGGACAGATAGTTCACAGCAACCAGAATGTACAGGTAGCCAAAGGAGTTTGGGAACGGTCCTATAAAATCAATACCCCACATGTCAAAAATCTCAACAATCAGGATAGGGTTGAGGGGCATCATATTCCTCCTAGAAAGACTCCCTAGCTTTTGGCAACACTCACAAGATACACAGGTGTGAGAGTCTCGGAACAGGGTAGGCCAATAGAATCCACACTGCAAAATCTTCGCAGTGGTCTTTTTAGCACTGAAATGGCCTCCACAAGCATGATCATGACAAAAGGCGATGACATTAGATTGGTCATGCCTAGGAATACATTTTCAAATGATCTGATAGAGACAATACTTGAACAGGTAAGGATCATCCCAGAAAAAATGCTTTACCATGGCTAAAAACTTTGATTTATCTTGTCGCCCCCAATGTAAAGTCATTTGACCGGTGACAAGATAGTTCACTATATCAGCAAACCATGGCGCGGGACTGTGAGCAATGTGCATCAATTGCTCATCAGGAAAGGTCTCAGAAATGGGAGTGGCAGCCTCAGTGAAATCCACAATCAATCTAGACAAATAGTCTGCCACCACATTTTCGAAACCTTTCTTATCTCGAGTCTCCATGTCAAACTCTTGAAGTAGCAAGATCCATCGGATAAGACAAGATTTAGCATCTTTTTTAGAGAAAAGATACTTCAATGCTGCATGGTCCAAGTAGATAATGACTTTAGATCCTAACAAGTAGGATCTGAACTTATCTAATACAAAAATGACTGCTAGCAACTCCTTCTCAGTGGTAGAGTAATTGAGTTGTGTGTCGTTTAGAGTTTGACTTGCATAATAGATAACATGGGGAAGTTTATCAACACGCTGCCCCAACACAGCTCCAACAGCATAGTCTGATGCGTCACACATAATCTCAAAAGGCACAACCCAGTTGGGTGGCTGCATAATGGATGTGGACGTCAGAATCTTCTTCAGATCCCCAAATGCTTTCTTACAGTCTTCATCAAAGACAAATGGGGCATCCTTCAGCAATAACTTGCACAAAGGCTTGGCGATCTTGCTGAAATTCTGGATAAATCGCCTGTAGAAGCCTGCATGGCCCAGAAAAGATCGAACCTCCTTCACCGTACGTGGGGGGTGAAAGATTGGAAATCAAGTCCACCTTCACTTTGTCGACCTCAATCCCCTGATGAGATACGACATGCCCCAGTACAATACCTTGCTTGACCATAAAATGGCACTTCTCCCAACTAAGCACCAGGTTCTTCTCCTTGCACCGCACTAAAACCAAAGTGAGACGGTATAGGCACTCCTCAAATGTTGAACTATAGACGGAGAAGTCATCCATGAAAATCTCTAAGAACCGCTCTACCATGTCAGATAATATGCTGACCATGCACTGCTGAAAAGTAGTGGGTGTATTGCATAACCCAAAGGGCATGTGACGATAGGCGAATATCTCAAAATGACAAGTAAACGTTGTCTTCTCCTAATCTTCGGGGTCTACGGGGACCCGGTTATATCCAGAATAACCATCCAAAAAGCAATAATACTCGTGCTCAGCCAAATGCTCCACCATCTGATCAATAAATGGGAGTGGAAAATGATCTTTCCTTGTGGCAGCGTTCAGTTTACGGTAGTCTATACACACTCTCCACCCTAACTGAACACGAGTTGGCACTAACTCGTTGTCCTTATTCTTCACTACCGTTAATCAAGCTCGCTTGGGCACGACATGAATCGGGCTCATCCACTTACTATCAGAGATAGGATAAATGATCCCTGCATCTAACAGCTTAATTACTTTTGCCCTCACAACCTCTTGCATAACTGGGTTGAGTCTTCTTTGTGGTTCCCTCGATGGCTTGGCATTCTCCTCCAAATGTATCTTGTGCATTACCAATGAGGGGTTGATTCCCTTAATATCCTCTATAGTCCAGCCGATAGCTTCCTTATGCTCTCTTAAGACATCTAATAATTTCTCTTCTTGAGCCTCAACCAAATCTGAAGCTATAATCACAGGCAAACAATCTGCTGGACCTAGGAACTTATACTTAAGATTACCTGGTAAAGGCTTAAGTTCCTTCTTGGGGGGTTTAGGTGCTATGGTCTCCTCCGTCTCATTGCTCTCCCGAGGAGGAGACTCCAAAATGGAATTCACTTGCTCGAGTAACTTATCTAAATCCAAATCCTCTTCAAATTGAGCAAAGCATGCCTCCAAGGGGTCCTCAATGCTTGATTCATTCATAGCCTCCTTAAGAATCTCCTTTATCAAGTATATATTTCTCACTTCATCATATTCCCGTGGTTGCCTAGTGATATCAAAGATATTCAACTCCACTATCATATTTCCGAAGGAAATCTTCATCACCTCTGTCCTACAATTGATTAGGGCGTTAGCCGTGGCTAAGAATGGTCACCCTAGAATAATTGGTATCTGAATCCTTACATTCTGAACCGGTTGTGTGTCAAGCACAATAAAATCCACAAGGAAATAGAACTTATCCATTTTTATCAAAACGTCCTCAACTACTCCCCCTGGTATCTTCACTGACCTATCAGCCAATTGAAGTGTTGTGGATGTGGGCTTCAATTCTCCTAACCCCAACTGCAAATAGACTGAGTAGGGTAAGAAGATTCACACTAGCTCCTAGATTCAAAAGAGTCCTCTCAATATGGCTGACTCCTATCGTGCAAGAGATGGTAGGACACCCTGGGTCCTTATACTTGATGGGTAGCTTGCACTGAAAGATAAAGCTCACCTGCTCGGTTAAAAATGCCTTCTTCGGGACATTCATCCTCCTCTTGATAGTGATCAAGTCCTTTAAAAACTTGGCATATGACGACACTTGATGGATGGCGTCCAAAAATGGGATACTGATTTGGACCTGCTTGAATACCTCCAAAATTTTCTCATACTTCACTTCTTTCTTGGGTGCCTATAATCTCTCAGGGTAAGGCGCTTTAGGTACAAATAACCTATGAGGGTCTTTCACAGTAGGTGTGGCTGTAGATGGCTCAGCATCTCTCTTCTCATTGTTGCCACTTCCTTGCCCTTCATGCATAGCAAGGTTCTCTTCCACTCGATTGTCCACTTGTCTCCCAGACCTCAATGTGACAATCGATTACACTTGTTCCTCCCCGTGCGTAGAATTCGATGAATTTCCAACCACAAATTATCCTTTCGGGTTGGGCACGGGCTGACTGGGGAACTTTTCCTTCTCTCTTTCACCCTAGTGACTTGCAATTTTCCCTATTTGACTCTCCAGTTTGGCAATTGCTAGGGTGTTTACCATTGTTGCACTCCTTACTTCGCTCATGGATTGGCCAGTCATCTTCATGAACTCCTTAAGGGTGTCCTCTAGTGACTGTGAAACTGGCGCTAGCATTTGAGTGGGAGCTTGGTAAGCAGGTGATGGTGCTGGATAGGCAGAGCGACCATGACTAGGAATTTGTGGGGCAAATCCAGGAGGGTATTGATTTTGAGCATGATGTGGGGTTCCACCCTGATTCATTGGTTGGCTCTGCTTCCATAAAAAATTAGGGTGGTTCCGCCACCCTGGATTGTACGTCTCAGAGTAAGATCTATTTGACTACCCCCGATAGTCATTGAAAGCATTCACTTGTTCTATAGGATACTCGGTAAAAACCGGCATTGATGGACAATTCTGTGCTAGATGCATGGGACTAGCACAGATGGAACAGCTATCAACATTGAATGTATTGGCAGCATTGATGAATTGGCCCACAGCGAGAGCAGCAATCTTCTTAGTGAGAGCATCTAACTTTATCCTCAAGTTAGTGTCCTCCCTGACCTCATAGATGCCTCCTTTCTTAGGAGCACGAATGGACTTATCTCAACAGCTTGAAAAATGCCACTGCTGTGAGTTGTCGAACAACTTGTCCAACACCTTGTATGCTTCCTCCCCCGTCAGACTCAAGAATGCCCCCCCATTCATAGACTCGATCATGCTATGGTTGGGTTGAGTCAACCTTTGGTAGAAGAACTGAACGAGTCTTCATTTTTCACATCCATGTGGAGGGCATCTGATCAGTAACTCTTTGAAGCGCTCCCAGCTCTCAGAAAACTTTTAATCCTCATCTTGACTGAAAGAACTAATCTCTTTTCGACACTCATTCACTCTAGAGATTGGGAAAACTTGTGATAAAATTTGCTAAGCAAATTTTCCCAAGATGTAATAAACCCGGGCGTGTTGGAATCCAACCATGCCTTAGCTCTATCGTGAAGAGAAAAAAGGAAAAGTCGAAGATGGACTGACTCCTTAGAGAAGTTCTGGAACTTGAATGTGGCACAAATATCTTTGAACTTCTTCACATGACTACAACGATTTTCAAGATCTAAGCCATGAAATGAGGGTAGGAGTTGGATGACATGTGGTTTTAAGTCAAAATGGGTGGCATTTGTAGGTGGCAACACTATGCAAGAAGATGAGTTAGTCGCAACGAGTGCGAACAAATCCCTAAGGGATGTAGTGGAGTCCACATTCCAAGCTCTAGGTAGCTCTACATGTTCCGAATGATTTATATTCCTAAAATTTTCTCCCATCTCAACTGTCTCTCTTTCAACTAGTGCTCTTTTCTGTCTCCTAAGAGTTCTTTCTAAGTCGGGATCTAAATGTATCAAATCTAAATTCAAGGATCTCCGACCAAGTATACATCGCACAAAAAAATAAACTAACCAGCAGAAACTACAGAATAAAATAGAATTAATGCACAAACAGCAAACACACTACTCACAAAATGAGCCAACAAAAATTTGCAAATATATATATATATATATATATATATATATTGAGCAATACAAATAGAAACAAATAATATAAAATAAAATTGCCAAAAAGAAAAATCAAACAAACAATGCTAACTAACTAGTAGAAAAATAAAATTAATTCAGACAAAAAATTATTTTTCACAAACAAAGCAACTCCTCGGCAACGGTGCTAAAAACTTGTTGTGAGTTTTAAATTACTTGCAAGCGCACGAGTCGTTTGCAATATAGTGCTGTGCAAGTGCGAGGTCAAATCCACAGGGAATTGCATTGTGAAAATATTTTTATCTAAACTAAGCCTATTTTAACCTAGTTCCAAGTTTTGAATTGCGAATTATATTTTGCAAAAAAAATATTAACTAAACTAAATTGATTTAAAAACTAATGATAAAAACACTAAGGTTTCTGAATCCACCCGACCAAAGTAAAGCATATATTTTCATGTTCTATAAAAATAATCTATCAAAACATTTCATGAATCCAACTTTAAACAAATCACAACAAATATCCCAATTAAACCAAAATAATCCAATGTATCCGCTTTTAACAAATCACAAAGGATATCCAATTTAATCAAAAACGATTCAATGTATCCATCAGATGAAACACACAGAATATCCAATAAAACAATTTAAAAACTATCAATCACAAGAATTTACTCAAACAATTGACCAGAACATTTATACTAAAAAAAACATCAGAATTGTATAAACAAATTTGAAAATCTTATGCCAAACAACGGCGAGGTTTCATCTTCAACCTTAGTTGAAGATTTTAGCCACTCATAATCATGAAACTAAAGTTTACAATAACAGTGATAAACATTAAACTAAAAAAATAGTAAATTAAAACTGACTATACATGGGAGAAATTCCATTCGCTGATGGGCGGCGTTTCCCCTCGTGGTAGCAAACCCTTCGGGATCCACCAGAATACTAGTAGACGTCCACCGGATTGCACCAAATGGCACCAGGAATTGCACACCGAATGATGAAGTGAGATGGTGCTTTTATAGGAGGAGTCTTGGAGCACAATAGGTTGCAGATTCGATGTGGGATACTGCCCGAGTGTGCTCGATCGTAGAATGGTGCGATCGATCGCATGTGCACTCGATCGCATGTCTTGTGCGCATGATCGCATGTGCACTGCACTGCAAAGATTTTGATATGAGATGTTGACTATGCACTCATTCATAGGCAGGTGCACTTGTTCGTAGGTAGGTGCGCTCGATCGCATGTCTCGTGCGCTCGATCGCACTAGGCATCCTCAGCTTTTATTCTTGAAGCTTGACATCTCCTAAAATGCTTCATTTTGTCCACAAACCTATAAAAATACACAAAACACATAAAAGACATAAAATAAAGTGAAATAATACAAACTAAGAGCTTAACAAATATAATTTAAGGGCTTAAATATGCAATATTTAAGACTCATCAAGTATCATTCCCCAGTAAAACTTTTTCATCATCGGTTTCCTTAAAATTCTTGAACCAATCCCGGTGAGGACACATGTGATAAGTGCACCCTGAATCCAAGATCCATCTTTCGCTGCCTTCTTACCCCTTTCTCACATTTGAGCACACAACAAGAACATCATCATCTTGCTGTTCTCCTTTGGCAACCGAAGCCTTTCCATTCTTGGTATGGCTACCTCCCTCATCTCTTATCATTTTCTTGCAATCTTTCTTGAAATAACCCTCCTTATGGCAGTAGTAGCATCTATTTCCTCCAAATCTCGGTTTAGAGTGCACTCTCCTATGGCTTTGTCCTCTAACTTGTGGTTTGTCCCGGTAGTAGCCACGTATGTTGATGCCATATCGAGTTACTAGCCTTTCTCTAACGAACAACCCTTCTCCACTTGATGTTTCCCTCATCTTGGCTTTGAAATCATGAGCCCTTATAGCATTGATCACAATTTCTTTGGTTAGTGTCTCTCTTTTATATTCAATAGCATTAATCAAGCTTTCAAAATAATCAGGAAGAGAATTCAACAAAATAACAGCCAATTGTTCATCCGGGAATTTTATACTACAACTAGCCAAATCCTGAACTAGTTTATTAAACACATCGAGATTATCTTGCAACTCTTTATCAGGATCCATTTTAAAAGAAAACATTCATTTTAGAAGATAAATTTTATTAGGGAGAGTTTTGGTAAGAAACAATTCATCTAGCTTTTTCCAAATGACAGCTGGATCTTCTGAGTCTCCACACTCCCCGGTCACACTATCCGATATGTGTAGAAAAATGGTGTTGTATGCCATCTTCTTCATCTCATTCCACTGGACCTCCATGATACTTCTTGGAAAACGTCATCTTCTCCAATCACCAAGTCCACCTTTTGTTGCATAAGAACCACTTTGATTTTTCGCTTCCAAAGGGAAAAGCCTCCCTTTCCATCAAACTTCTCAACAATGAAGTTTGAACCCATATTGCGGAGAAAATCCTAGATTTATGCAGCACCCACAATTGCTTTCCAACTTCTAAATCTCAAGAACACGATCAAATCTTGATCACAACATCATTCTTGAACCTCAAGAACACAATCAGATCTTGATCTCTACTCTGTTTTTGAATCTCCGAAGAAGTTTTCTTTGATTCTTAGAATCTTGCTCCGATACCTCATGTTCAGTTCTGATACCAGCTGTTGTAGCTCTGATACCACTATTGGAAAATCACCTTCTTGCAGAATCCCAGGTTGTGATCTTTCCAAACACCTAAGTCAAGAATGACTTATAATAAACAGCAATCAGACCAATCAAAGAAAGAACACAAGCAATTGTTATCGAGGTTTGGCAATGTGCCTACGCCCCGGTGAGCTCCTCCGAGCTCTCTGCACTAAATCAATGGAGTTCTTACAATTACAGCAACACCTCTTCAAGAAACCTTTTGTTCCTAAAGAACGAAAGAAGAGAAAAAGAAAGTGATAAAGACTAAGTGTTTCCTTGGAATTTTGCCCAAGAAAATTCCAATTACAAAGCCATTGAATCCCCAATCTATACTGCTCTCTCTCTAAACAACCAACCTCTCTTGAATGAGACTCTCTTATGTTTAGTGTCTTTGCACTCTCACACACCATGTGTTCCATTTCACACACATTCACATGTCATTCACTCTTGTTGAGATGATTGCGTTCACTTGTTGTTAGAAGACCCTTTATATAGAGCAATGACTACCTCATCCAATCTTTGAGATCAATCTCAACCCTTAGATCTCAAGAACCAAAGATTCATGGCTCTCTAAGAATCTAAGTAATCTTGTGCATTTTAACAAAGTCCTACGCACCATCTCAAAGTGCTGAAAAATTGGTGTACGGTATGCTTCGTGCTGAGGCTCAAAACAGGGCGTGTTGAGGCTCAGAATAGGGGAAACTTGCTGCCTTGCTGGAGGCCACGGCGCAGCTGGTCCATGCCGCAGCGTGCACCTGAAGGAGGACTTTCTCCATTTACTGGAGGCTACAGCGCACAACCTGGACCTGATGTTGAACTTTTCATTCATTTAATTCTTTGACAAATCCCAACACCTACTCTTCTCTCTTTTTATCTCTTTTTTCACTTCTTTCTTTCTCTTTAAATCTTCTTTCTTTTCTCTCTTTTTTGCATTACTTTGCCTTAATGTTGTGTTGGTTTTTTTTTTGTTAGACAAAGTCTTATAGGATGAGTAAGGTCTAGCCAAGAGATTAAAGAAAAGAAAAATAATGGGTGAAAAGAAGGTGTATGGCTGGTTATATTGGGAAGGGCAAATGTAGTTTCAACTTTTGAGATGAAAAAGGTGTTTCACTTTGGGGTGTAAAGGTGGGGCTAGAGAAGTGAAGTGTGGTAAACTAAGTGATAAGTGAGAGGGATAAAGATTTTAGGTGGCTGGACATTGGGAAGAGGGATGGGTTTCTTTAAGGTGAAAAAAAGTGTAAAAGAAGGTTTGCAAAAAGGTGAACAAGGAAGGACACTTTGGAGTATTTTCAATAAAGCAAAAGCAAAAAATGTGAGGAAAAACTCTCCTTGATTTGGAAAACCAAAGGGGGACGAAAAGACACAATTTTATTTGGTTTTTGATATATAATAAATCGGAAAAGCTTAGGGAAAAAAAGAGTGCAATTACAAAGCCAAAGAAAGGAGAAAAGGGCTTCACATTCTAAAAAAAACTGTTGTTTTTTAGGTAGAAAAAGGTGTTATTTAACATTTAGTAAAGGGTGGAAGATTAATAAGGCAATGTCCAATTAACTAAGCAAAAGTACAAGAATAGAAACTATTTCTTATTGGTACACATAGCTGTCTAAAGAGGAAGAAAAATCAACTACTTTATAAGTGCATAGTTTTTGTTTTTTAGGTGAAAAAAGTCTTATTTTGTGTGGGAAAAATGTAGCATTTGGTACAAAGGGAGGTGAGGTAACCTAAGAGGGAGAGATAAGTTGAAAAAGCAAAGAGAATGAGTGAAAATTCCTCATTATGACTAGCAACATAGGGAAAGAGAGTGACATATTTTGGTTGTAAAAATGTAACTTTTACTTTAAGAAAAGTGGACCAATCAAGGAGTTCCAAGTTGAGGGTAAAATTAGAAGTTCACCCTTAAAAATTAGAAGTCTCCTTAGGCTTAAAATTTGGTCCAAAAGTGTTTGGGCTTAGGAAAGATAAATGGGCTTTAGTGGGTTTTGGATTGGGTCAAAATTTAAATAAAGATTTTGATCTTCGACTAGTTGAATCAAAATAAGGTCCAATTGATTTAAACCCAAAGTAAATTAAATGGATTGAACAAAAGGGTCTTGCAATTACTCCTACTTCCTAATTAAATCCATACTTCCTCATTTACCTAGTCTGAGCACACTAAGATCAAAGATTCATTATAGGAATCTGCACATCGTTCATTAAAAAATTTTGGAACGAAATTGGGTGTCAATAATTTGCCCATCTTTGATTGGGGCTCCTTTGAGAGTTCCAATCAAAGGCTATGAATGATTGCTGTTTCGTTTCAAAATTTTAAAACGACAAATTTGTGATGTATGCATAAAAGTAAAAGTGTTTTTGGGCAATGTTAGGGTCATATGATCGCCTATGAGAATGATACATACCTGGAGTGACGGAGCTGGAGTCCATTCACTCGTGCGATACTTCTAGACTGATTGGTGCCTATTGTGAGGACTTTGGTTTGCCTGCTGATAAGGACTTTGAGTTTGTGATTATGCCTGCTAACGAGAACTTTGATTTGTCTATTGATGAGGAATTTGATTTTGTGATTTGGTCTGTTAATAAGTACTTAGGTTTGCTTGCTGATGAAGACCTTGGGTTGCCTGCTACGAGAATATTGGTTTATGATTTTGCGTGCTAATGACGACTTAGGTTTGCCTACTGACAGGTACTTTGGTTTGTGATTTTTCCTGCTAATGAGGACCTAGGTTTGCTTGCTAACGAGGACCTAGGTTTGCTTACTAACAAGGACTTTGGTTTGTGTGCTAGTAAGGACATTGGATTGCTTGCTGATGAGGACTTTGGTTTACCTGTTGATGAGGACATTAGGTTGAATGCTACAAAGACTTTGATTTATGATTTTGCCTGCTAATAAGGACTTAGGTTTGCCTACTTACGAGGACTTTGGTTTGCCTGCTTACAAGGACAATTGGTTGCCTGCTACTGGGACTTTAGTTTATGATTTTTCCTGTTGTGTGGGCTTTTTATATATGATTGTGCCTGCTGTGGCGGCTTTGGTTTGCTTTTTTATGAAGATATTGGGTTTCTTGCTAACCAGGTATTTGGGTTTTCCTATTAACGAGGATTTCAGTGATTTTGCCTGTTGATGAGGACTTTTTGGTGATTTGCCTGCTAACGAGGACTTCGGTTGATTTTTCCTGTCATTAAGGGTTTTTGAGGATTTTTCCTGCTGTGAGGGCTTTTTGGTGATTTGCTTATTGTGAGGAATTTTTGGTGATTTTGTTTGGTATAGAGGCTTTTTGGTGATTTTGCGTGTTGTAAGGGCTTTTTGGTGATTTTGCTTGCTGTGAGGCTGTTTGGTGATTTACCTGCTGTGATGACTTTTTTTTTTTATTTTGCCTACTATGAGGGCTTTCTGGTGATTTTCCTATTGATGAGGACTTAAGTTGATTTTGCTTTCTGATGAGGGCTTTTTGGTATTTTGCCTGCTGTGGGGGCATTTTGGTGATTTGCCTGCTTTGAAGACTTTTTGGTGATTCTGCAGAGTCTTGTTAGTTAAAAAAAAAAATTGGTGTGAGCCGAGTCATGGCATTTAGGATTCTGTTTTTTAGAGTTTGGAAAAAAATGCATGCAAGAGACGACTTTTGAAGAACAATGCACGTAGTTATCTTTTCTTTGGCAACTTATTTTATTTGACCTAAAACTTGTATAACCCATCTTTCCTCCTATAGTCAATACATACTCTCCAACCAGTTGTTTTTCTTGTGGGTACGAGCTTTTCATTTTCATTCTTCACTACTATGATCCCACTCTTCTTAGGAACCACTTGAACCGGGCTTACCCACTTACTGTCGAAAATAGGGTAGATAATACCAACATCTAAGAGTTTCAATATCTTGGCCTTTACTACTTTTTTCATGTGTGGGTTAAGTCTTCTTTGAGCGTCTCGAGTGGGCCTTACTTCATCCTCAAGGTATATATTATGCATGCACTTGGATTGACTTATTCCCTTAATGTCAGCAATGGTCCATCCAATGGCGGATCTATGCTCCCTTAGAACTCTTAATAATTTGTCTTCTTCCCCAATACTCAAATTAGCAGCCACGATTACCGGTAATGTTTTCTTTTCCCCCAAATAGGCATAAGTTAGATGTTCTGGCAGCTGCTTTAATTCCAAAGTTGGTGCTTGGACAATAGAAGGAAGAAGAGTGGCATTAGTGGGTATGAGAGTTTCAAATAGAGGAGCATACTTACTTGAATGTTTTGGAGAAGCCTCAAGAAGGTGCACAACTTTTATGATGTTATTAGTGATATCTTCTAGTTCTTGCTCAACATCTACAGTTGTAAGGCTGTTAGTAAGAGTAGTCTCCAAGGGATCAACATGATGGACCTGAAAAGCTTGCTCAACAAAATTATGTATCATACATACATTAAAGCATTCAATATCATCTTGAGGTAATCTTAATGCATCAAACATTTTGAATTCTATTTTCTCCCCATTTACTTTCATACTTACTGTACCTTTTTTTTACACAAATTTTTGTATCAGCCGTTCTCATGAAAGGTCTTCCTAAAATGATGGGCAAGGGAAATGGCATAGGGCATTCCTCCATATATAACACAATGAAATCTGCAGGTAGAATGAACTCACCTACTTTTACTAGGACATCCTCAAGAATACCCCTAGGTCTTTTTATACTTCTATCTACCAACTGCAAGGTAATGGAAGTAGGTTGTAGCTCTCCTAATCCTAGGGTTTTGAATACTGTATATGGTAACAAATTTACACCTACTCCCAAATCTAGTAGTGCTTGTTCAAATAATTGATCACCTATCCTACAGGGAATAGTAAAACTACCCGGATCCTTTAGTTTTGGTGGGAGTTTTCTTAATAGCACAACACTTACCTCTTCAGTTAAGGCAACAGTCTCATGTTCTAGAAACTTTCTTATGTGAGTGCAACAATCCTTTAGAAATTTAGCATAAGCTGGTATCTATTGAATTGCATCTAACAAAGGAATGTTTATTTCAACTTTTCACAAGGTTTCAAAAATATCAAGTAATTTATTCTTTTTCTTTTGTTTTACTAACCTTTGCGGGAAGGGTGGTGCATTCACCTTCTACATCTCACTTACCTTTGATGCTGTTGCAGATTCATTGGACCCTATCACCTTACCATTTCTGAGGGTCGTGACAGCTTTTAGTTGTTGATGTCCCCCAGAGTGTTGAGCTGGAATCTCCTTTTGCTTTCTGCTACTCAATGTCATAGTCATTTGTCCCATTTGTATCTCAAGCCTTTGAATGGCTTGTTCATGTTTTGCTGTGGTTTGCCTTAGTTCAATCCGGAATTGCTTTTCTTCTGCCATGAACTGATCTTGCGAAGTTATTAGTTGTTGCTGCTGAATCACTAGTTGCCTCACAAGACTTTCGAGGTCATTCTTCTTTGGTTCAAGAGCGGATTGGGCTACTGGTTGGAAGTTTCTTTGCTGCCCTTGATTGTTGCTCCATGAGAAATTCGGGTGATTCTGCCATCCAGGGTTATATGTGTTTGCACAAGGGTTGTTCTTTGGCGGATAATTATTTGGTCACACAAAGTTGGCTTGCTCATGATCTGTAGATGAGTATAAGGGACATGTATCAGTATTATGATCAAACTGTGAGCAAATGGCACATACCTGGAGTGGTGCAGCTAGTGGGTTAGTTGAGGTGTTCTGAGCGGCCATGGCTTTAACTAATAGGTCAAGTTTTCTCTCCACAGCGGCTATTTGAGGAGATGATCCTCCGTTTAAGCTTACCTCATACATTCCTTTACTCTTGGTTATGTGTCTACCTCGAGAGGAGAACTGCTGCATGTGTTCACTTAGGGTTTCGAAGAGTTCCATCGCCTCTTCGCTGCTTTTCTTCATCAGCACTCCTCCACAACCTGAATCCACAATATTTTTGTTAGAATCACTCAAACATTCATAAAAGGCTTGTACCAGTTCGTCTTGGGGTAGGTTGTGGTGTGGGCACTTGAGTAGTAGCTCGTTGAAGTGTCCCCAGGCCTCAAAGAATAGATCACCATCCTTTTGTTGGAAGGATTGAATTTCTTTTCTCATTTGCCTCGTCTTTTGGGCTGGGAAGAATTTCCTTAGGAATTTGCTGGCCAACTCCTCCCAAGTGTGGATGAAAACTACAGGCAAAGAATTATACCATAATTTAGCATTTTCTTTCAAGGAAAAAGGGAAAAGAATTAACTTTATTCCTTCTTCGTCCAAGCCTCGGATGTGCTGGAATTTACAGAGGTTGAAGAACTCTCGAAGGTGCAAATGTGGATCCTCATTAGGTGTACCCCTAAAGTGAGTCAGTGCACTGGGTATCTGCGGAGATATGTAGTAGTTTCTTTCCACCTCAGGTTGATATGCAATGCACAAAGGTTGGTCAAGGTTCTGTGGGATGAAGGATTGCTTCATCAGCCTCCGCTCAAGTGGTTGTTGTTCAGCTATCTGTTCTGCCATTGGTATCTCTTCCTCACTTCTTCCTTCTTCCTCTTCCGAGTTGTCTCTAAACTTTTGTCAGACAGTCCTCTCTAGCTCGGGATCAAGGGGAAGGAATGCCAGATTCTTAGATCGACGTCCGTGCATGAATCAGTCGCAGTTATGTGAGTGCAGCAGTCAAACACTGCTGCTCGGATTACCCTCTGCCTCAATTGCGCTCAATCGCACAGGAGGGTGCGCTCGATCGCAAGTGGCACAGAAAATCTCCTGGAGTGCCTGAAACAGAGAAAAGAATTTGATTATGGTTTTGATGAAAAGAACATAAATAAGATAAAAACAATTGTTAAGAATGGGATAGATTCAAAAGGAAATAACAAAAATTAACTAAAATGAAAAATTAATTCTAAAAAGAAATTTAGTGCAATCCCCGGCAACTGCACCAAAAGCTTGTCGAAGCGATTATCGACCTAAATAAATATGCAAATAACCATCCTCGTTTTCCTTACAAGTGCACAAGGTCTGTGGTAGCATAGTGTGCAAGTGCGAGATCATTTCCAAAGGGATTGATGAATTTCAATTTAGAATTAGTTTCTTCAAGTTAAAAAAAGAAATAACAGTTTGATTGTGAGTGAATAATAATAATGAGAACATAGGGCTACGATATCCACCACTAATTACACTTTCCCACTAACTAAAGTTTCAATGCTCTAGCCTTATCATGAATATTTAATGGCTGCCAACCTAAGGGCTTCGTCCACACCTTAAGCTATTGATCTCCCTATGCAACGAGTTAGGCATGGTATATACTCTAACTATTTTATCTCTTAAGGGATTCAGCATGGATGTCTACCGAGTTGTTCCTTAAGAGAGCATGAGGGTTGTGGAGATTGACAACCACACGAGACCTAGGGCTTGGTCTGCTCTCGGTTTTTCATGTTTATTAACCCGGGAATCCAGTGTGGATATCCCTTGTTACTAATGTTGAACCCAGGACTCGGTCATCCAAATTGATTCGACTAACCTATCCATACCACATGTATACGTTGATCAGGCATATACATATGAGGAATTTAAATACAAACAGGCATTAATCAAGTTAAACATTCTAACAAGGCTATAGCAAAGATAATCAATGAATAAACATGTGGAAAAACATAACTAGGGCTTCAATCGAGCCCTATAAGAGTTTAGTTACACATGCTAGTTAAACTAAACATGATAAACATAATGAAATAAAAATAGAAAACTAAAACCGAAGGAGACTCGGGAGACGAGTTGTCAATTCTTCTCCTAAGCTTGTTACTTCGATTCTCAAAACAAAAGATATGTTTTATGTGTTTTACAGGGCTATTTATAGGGTCCTTTATGGTGTCCCGAAATCCTAGTTCCTATTTGGAGTCGGAAGACTTCTTTCCATATCTGGCTCTGCCGCCTCTGGAGTAATTGCACTCGAGCGTATGCGGGATGCGCTCGAGCCTTCTTCAAGTGCGCTCGTGTGTTTGTGCGCTCGATCACAAGGGAGGTGCGCTCGAGCGTACCTTGCTGGATGGAAAATTTTGACTTTTGCTCCTAAAAGCTCCATTTTATTATCTTTTTGTTCAAGTCCAGTGAAAAACACATAAAATACAAAAATGAAGTATAATCTACCAAAATAGATTAGTAAAGAGTCTAACAAGTGTAAATTAAGGGGTTTAAATATGACTATTTAAGCACTTATCATAAATATCACTGCTACAGGTTCGATTTTTTAATTTTGTAGACCTGATACTACAAGGCACGGTGCGCTCGTAGTTGAAAGAAGAAAGAAAGGAAAAAGGGATTTGCAAATGGCGAGATCGACTAGCAAGGACGCTCAAGACCTTTTTCAATCCCTTCGTTCTGCGTATGCCACTACTCCCACAAATCTCAAGGTCTCTATTTTCTCTCCCTTATCATATATATGTCCATTTCTTACTTTTGATAGAAACCATAATATTAATTTCCAAAATTGTGTTGCAGATCATCAATCTATATGTGGGCTTCACGATCTTCACTGCTCTGATCCAGGTATTATCATTATATATCTATATGTCTTTGGTTATATTGCTGATATGTTGTTTCTTAGTATTACGAGTACTGGATTGTGAACCATTAGCATCTTTATTCACATTTGTTTCGAAAATTTTGGGAAGTAATGACTTTCATGTTTGTTTATACATGCATCCTTGTATTGTATAGAATTTGATATTACATATCAATTTTGATTGAGTTTGTTACATTGGGTATCAAAAACAAATACATAATTGTATCATTTATGTATGATAGTCACAAGTAATTTTGGGGGCACTTGGTAGAAAGGTTGACAATGGCCTGTTTTTTTTCGTTTACCTGCAACTTGTATTTTCTGGAAAATGTTGAATTTAGAAACATGTTATAACGATCCATCCCGGGTTGACCACCTCCAAGACGGTATCATCACATTTTGAGAATCCCAGCATGACACATATATGCAACAATAAAATAAGACTAACATAAATTTTTATTTTAATCATCAACCCTCAACAGGAGAGGTACATAAATCTGATATTAACTTACACATAATATACAAAGTAAGATGCATGAATATTTACAAATAAAATATTTATTTCATTTTCTCACTGGTCTGATGATATTGACACGTATGTGGCTTACAAAAAATGAATCCGTCTGACTTTCAACCCACCAGACTATTTGTCTTGTTTGCTACCTTAAATCATTGTGCAATGAGAGATGAGCTTCACAAGCTCAATGAATTAAATTTACTAAAAATATTCAAATTGCATAGATAGCCCGTTAATATTTAATCATTTATCTCTCTTATAACTAAATAATAGCATAATGTCTAACATTTAAATAATTCTTATCTTATCATATTTCTATGTCTTTTTCTCACTGTAAGTGTCTTTCTGTGAGACTCATCCATCTATAAATAAAATTCATAATAATATACCACACATCAGCATTTCAATAATGCAAGCAATAATTAAAACAGATGTAATGTGTGAATTATTATTATGGGAACGTCTTCCCACATGTCGACATGTTTTTATTATCTTAGACCGGCCCCCTCCCAGTTCTTTTCTTTACAGCTTATCCCGGCTATCATGGAATTTATTTTCTGCATATACCAGTTGTCACGGTGTCCCTTTTATTTTCAGCATATACCAGCTGTCACGGTGTCCCTTTTATTTCTAGTATATATCGGCTGTCACGGTTTTTCAATTAGACTGGCCCCTTCCCGGTTTTTTCGGTTCTCTTATTTAATGCATATGCATATGAACTATCCGGTTTTTCAAAATATTTCAATTAACTATCCGGTCTTTCCTCAACTTTCTGCTTGATAAATCTCACAATTTTCATCTCCATATATATCACATTTATTTATTTACTAAAACTCGACAAAAACCTATTTATCACCGTCATTATTAAATCAGCTCATTATTCTAATAATATTCCTTTTCACATAATAATTTCCATATGTCCAATATTCATCTCATACTTATCAACCAAATTTTTATCTACCACCAAAGCATAAGATAATAATTTATTTTAATATTATCACTGGATATTTGATTTTTATTTAGATTACTTAAAGTAAATTCAACTCACCACGTAGCACTTAAGGTTACCCGTGGATCACTTCCTTGCCTTTCCCGTTCCTCTCTGAAATTTCGCCCGGTTGCTGATCGTCACCACCTGACATAATATTTATATTAAATTTCTAATTTATTCTTGAATTCTTCATAAATCACACCCTTTGAAAATTCCCACTTTGACTTTCGAAAAATTTCATGAATGCTAAAAATTCAAAAATATAAACATTACGTTAATACCTTCTGTTTTTCTTATAGCTTCATGTGACTTTCTATAAAATTTCCCCATAAACCCCTTCAAAATTTGCTCTTTCAACCTTTCTTTCGATCCCCAAGTGTTTAGAGAAATAGAGTAATTGAAGGAACAAAACAAAATATTGGTAAGTATAACTTAAGTTTACGTATGCTTCATATATATATATATATAGGTAAGATGATAAAAAATCTTCAGCAACTTCAAAAGTTGCTTGCACCGTCACCATACTAGTCTCCCAAAACACTCCACGTTTTTGTCCACCTGCAAGGCATACAAATGCTCTTCTTTCTACTTGGCAGTCACACAATAAACTTGGCAGCATGTTTTATTTTTATTTATTTTTATTTTTTACTTTTTACTTTTTACTTTTCAATCTTCTTTTGTCTTCTTCTATCTGTCTCCTGGGGCGTTAGGCCCTAGATTTTTTTTTAGAATTGTTTTATTCAAATAATAATAAACCTTTCACATATATTTTATTTTAACTCCATGTCATATTTATTAAATTACTTTTTTACTCTCACTTTACAAATACGGGTATTACACGTGTGTACTGTAAAATCATTAATATGTTGCGTAGTTGCTTGGAAAATGATAAGTTACTTTGTTTGTGCTAAGTAATTTTATCAGTCTCAATTTATTGCCGATTTTGATTTTACAAATTCCACTATGGGTTTTAAAGATCAGAAGTTTCTTAGTGATCAAACAGAGACTTATATCGTGTGATGAGATTTAGTTTTAGATGCATTCAGTAATTTATGTTCCTTGATCGTTCTAGTTTCAGGATTACATCTATATGCAGTGATTTAACCATAAATATGAGTGTGCCCATGATTTGTAACTTTCATAGTCATTTGATTAATTGAGTGTTGTTTGATTGAGAAATGGATTCATAATGTCTTTTTTATTTAAGTTATGAGAGAAGTGAATAGAAAAAAAAATAAGAAAGAACTAAAGAGAAGTAATAATTAGCGAAATTCTTTACTTCTTTGGATTTGAGGAAAATGATGAGAGAAATGAGGCAATTCTATGATGATAGAAACTTTTTGCTCGCTCATATCAATGAATTTTGAGGGATGCATTTGGAGAGCTAACAAATTCATAATACTTTACTCTTTAAATCTCTCTACTTCTGGAAGGATTCGAAGAAGTGGGTTCAGATATCACTTATAATTTCTCTTCATTTAATTTCCCTTCTTATTTAAGTATCTATACGAGAGGAACTATTGAGCTTCTCTTTCCAGTCTCCCTACTTCCCTCAATCCAAATAAGTTTTGAAGGTGGGAGGGTGGATCAACAAGGATTTAGATTGCTATTTTTCTTTGTCCTATTATTTTTCTGCGAATGGAGCTATCTAGTTTGCTAATACAAGCTTTTGGAGCTTATGGCTTCGTTTATCATTGATGTGTTGTGAACCTTAAACAATTGCTTAAGTAGCAACAACGTAATTGACGAAGTCAGCATGTGCGGTGGTACATATGTTGGCTCCTTTTTGCAGGGCTACATGTTCCTTAGGTACCTTATCCCAATGGTCTGTGTCAAGGGACCACATTCTTCCCTTTTTTGATGGAAATATTTTACTAGTTTACTTCTAAACCCATTTTGTAAAGCTAGCCTTCATTTTGGATATCACGATTTGCTTTTTCCCTCGTTTTCCATATGGACCTTTTGATAGATCATTTTCTTGCTTGTGTTATTAATGTTTATTCTGAAATTTTTCTTTCTTTGATGATGATGACTTGGTTAAGTGGAGTTGTTGTGTTGGACAAATAACTCTTTACCTTTTGAAAATTATGTTAGAAGGTGACATGTTGTTATGAGCCTCTAATTTCATTCCCTCTGTTAACAAAGGAGTTGTTGGTCCTACTATCTTGTGTTAGTCTATCTTGTGATTAGTTGTTCTATTAAGAGGTTTGCAAATGGGTGCTAAACTCATCTATGGTCACATTTCTGTGTTGTGGATACATGTCCAGACTACTTCTATAAAAGTGAATACCAATGAGAAGAACTATTGGAACAAACCTTATACTCCACTAATCACTATTTGGGGTGGTTTGCATCGCTTGTTGTTAAGTTGGTTTTGTTTGATTCTTTTTTCTCCAATTTTATTCGTTGCCAAGTACCACCTCAGGAAAACCCTTTTGTTTTTATTACTACGGGCTTTGGCATTTTATGTTTCATCAATTATCAGAAATTTCACAGTTGTTTTTTTTATAAAGAAATTTCACTATTGTCATGAAATCTATTTTGTCTATTTGATTGGTCCTTTTTAGTTCTAAGTATGTTAGATTGCCTGTTTCATATGAGGTCCAGTGTTTGTACTCTTCTTTTCTTAATTTTTTCCGTGATTTTTATTTCGTTGAATAGGTTTGCTCTTTGGTCCTTTAGGTGTTGAGTGTCTGAGTTGACATATCAGAAAGCCCTAGTATAAGGCCTTTTTGCTTATGATCAGAAACTGTTGCAATTTCATCTTCCTAAATTCATACTACTTTCCTTTGGGCACACTCTGTCTAGCCTAAGATTGGGAGAAATAAGATACTATTCCCCCATTGGATCCAATTATCAGTTTGACTAGTGGTGTTATATTTTATTATTTTATATTCTAAATGGCTAGGCTTAGAATGGTATACGTGCTTCTAAGGAGTTTGAAGTCTCATCCTTTGATTCCCATCTCTATTTTTTGGTTTGTTTGGAATAAGAGGAACAAAAGGGCTTTTGATGGTGAAGAGAGGTCATTAGAAGTGATTAGAGATAAGCAGTTCAACAACCTTAGTTTTTGGTTTAAGTGTAGATATTTTGTAAATGAGGAAGACCTCCTAGATCTTGTGGATTTACTTTCTTGTAGATAGTTTTTGTATTTGGGTTGGACCCCTTTGGTGTTTTTTTAATTTTTATACAACTTTACTTATCAAAAAAAAAAAATTAGCTTGTTTAGAATGAGAGGAATATAATGGCTTTTGATGGTGAAGAGAGGTCATTAGAAGTGATTAGAGATAGATACTTCAACCACCTTAGTTTTTGGTTTAAGAGTAGATTTTTTGTAAATGAGGAAGACCTCATAGATCTTATGGATTTATTATTGTGTAGATAGTTTTTGTTTTTAGGTTGGGCCCCCTTGGTGCTTTATAAACTTTTAAACAACTTTTATTTTTCAAAAAAATATTTTAAATGGCTATGGATTGCTATTTCAAGCTCATGATTGACTTAAAACAAGTGTGGTAATCTAATTGCTTTCGATGCTATTTGCATTAGTTAAAAGTAAAGAGGCCATATTCATTGGTCATTGGAGACTAAAAGCCTTTACTCACTTGTTAAGCCTCCATTTGGCCTTTACCTTGCACTTCCATAGAAAGTAAAAAAGGTATAAATGAAATTAAAAAGGAACAAAAGAAGTAAGAAAGAAAAAATTGAACAGAGGAACCAAAGGCTGACTACTACTATAGTTAATCTTAAGGAAGTTTGTTCCCACCTAGTTTTGTCTCTTGTGTGCAAATCTTGCTAATTCACAGTATCGTAATGTACTTTTATGCATACAGTTGCCGCCTACTTTCTTCCTCCAACTTTATCAACTTTTACATCAATCAAATTTTGGGGAGCTAACTTGTGTCGGATAATTTAGTGATGCCAACAGCCTGTTGAGGTTCAGCTGTATAAGGACATGCTAAGACTGGGATGCTGGGATTGCTTACATGAGATAGGGTGAGGTAATCTAAATAAGGAACATAAATGAGGCGATTAGGCATTTGGGCACACATAACTGCCAGTCTTCTTGTGTTTGAGCTTCTTTTAGAAGCTCTACTTTCGTCGTCTTCTTCTTTCCCCCGCCTTTATATTCAAATTTGAAGTTATGGTGTGGTGTTTTTGTCGGAGTCTAAGTGCCCATAAGTTCTCTAGAAAAACTGCCTCTCTGAATCTAGCACCAATTATAAACATGTAGAAAGGTCTAGGGACAAGTTTGATGGGTCCATATGATCTCAATTGCTTTTTGAAGGAAGATAAAAGTACTTTACATGGAGCAATGCAAGTTTTTGATACAAAGAATAACTTGACAATATTGTCTGTGTGATCCTATCATTTAAGATGTATCATATATCTTCTTGTTTTAATTTATTTATGCAAACTTGGTTGCCAGTTACCTTGTCCAGTCATGACACATTTCTTTTATTTTGCCCATGAACAGGTAGCTTACATGGTTATTGTTGGATCATTCCCATTCAACTCTTTTCTCTCAAGAGTACTCTCTTGTATAGGGACATCAGTTCTTGCTGGTAAGTAGAATATATTTTATAACACTTTGTCAGGTAGAATCCGAGTTACGATATTGAGTTAGTTTGTCTCCGAATTCAAGTCAACAAAGAAAACAAGGAATTTAAGGTAAGCTTATCCTGTACGTACTTTGTCTTATGTTCTATTAGTTGAAGAAACAAAATTTTGATTGTTTTACAACCAGTTAAACACCAAATTATTTGAGGCATTGCAATTTGGGGTCTTTTTTTTTTCTTTTTACGATATGGTCTTACAACTCTTTCAACACCAATTTGTTCGGGGAACTTTATGACCAAATATTGGCATGGAACATCATTGAACAACTTATCATTCTCCACAACTGCCCACGCCCTTCTTCCTTTATTTGCTCTCCCCCTCCCCAATCCCACCCAAAAGACAAAAAGAAAAATAAAAAGCGTTGGTGGGGAAGAATATGGTTAGTTTTTTTTGGGGGAGGGGGAGGGGAATAAATAGAAGTGAATTGTAGAATATATCTTTAGCTTGATGGTATTTATTTGATAATAATCGATATTTTGTCTTTCAAATTGCAAGATTTACCACCAGAGCGAGCTTTTGCAGATTTTGTTCTCTGCAACTTGGTGCTGCACTTGGTGATTATGAATTTCCTTGGATAAGTTATCCTTTTAGGTCTGTTGGAATGTACTTTCTTGGTATCATCATGAATTTCCTTGGATAAGTTGTCCCCTTAGGTCTGCTGGAATGTACTTTCTTGGTCTATGATATTGAGATATAGTTACTAGAGTAATTTATGCATTTATGTGCTGGAGTTTTGTAGATTGACTTTGAGGCTCATTATTATGCCTTGCTTTTGGATTTAAGTGCCACTTAAAGCTAAATCCAAACATGATCTATATATGGAACGTGGAACTTTAGTTTGGAATTATGATTTGTTTTAGGATTTTTATCGCACTATATGTATCAGATAAACAATTACCTTAACAAGTTTGCAGTCAAAATGCATATGATGATTTATTTTATGTGTGTGAAGCATTAGACTTAAAGTTAATAGTTTGTTTTTGCTCATTCAGATGTTCTTTTGATTCATCAGATGGTTTATTTTATGTGTTAGATGGTCAGTAATGATTTTTCGATCTCAATATTTTTTGTAATCATGTGTGCCCATGATATACACGAACGATTGAGATTGCTTATCGTAACATTTTTCAAATGAGATATTTGGGAACTAATTAACACCGAATTCATATGTTCCTTGTATGTTTGAGCATGATAGAAAGGGACAAATAGTTATAGTCTCCCTCTAACAGAAATTTATGGCTCTAATAAAATGCACTCATTTTGGGCTTTCGCTTTTTATTAAGATAAGAAATTCTCCCCCTTTAAATTTTGTTGTTATGTGGTCGGTATGTGTTGAGCTAAGACATAAACAGATAATTAGTTATAGATTACTAAAATTTAATTCTACAATTGGAAATAAGGAAAAGAAATTGTTCAATTAAAGAAAAAGACATTGGGTTTGATTAGATTTATTAGCCCAAATTTTTGTGATCTTCAATGGAGATAAGAAGGTAAATAAATCACCAGATGAAACCAACGAAGGGTAAGGGCAAACATTGTTGATGGTCATTTCGAATGAATTTTTTTTCCAAAAAATATTAGTATTTTCTTGGTAATTCCATTTTTATAAAAATAAAAAATCATGTAAACGACAATACAACACTATTGTTGTGAGTTTTAAATTACTCGCAAGCGCACGAATCGTTTGCAATATAGTGTGTGCAAGTGCGAGGTCGAATCCACAGGGAATTGCGTTGTGAAAATATGATTTTACCTAAACTAATCTTATCTTAATCTAGTTCCGAATTTTGTATTATATGTTGCAAAATAAATAAAAGCTAAACTAAATTGATTTTAAAAACTAATAAAAAGACTAAGGTTTCTGAATCCACCCCGCCAAAGTTAAGCATATAACTCAATGTTCTAAAGATAGCCTATCAAAAAATTCTATGAATCCAACTTAAGACAAAAAACAACAAATATCCCAATTAAACTAAAAGCATCCAATGTATCCGCTCTTAACAAATCACAAAGGAAATCCAATTTAACTAAAAACGATTCGATGTATCAATCAGATGAAACACAAGAAATATCCAACAGAACAATTTAAACTCAATCAATCACCAGATTAACTCAAATAATTGACATAACATTTATACTAAAAAATGTCAGATTTATACAAGCAGATCTGAACTACTATGCCAAACAACGACGAGGCTTCATCTTCAACCTTAGTTGAAAATTCTAGCCACTCATAACTATGAAACTACAATTCATAATAAAAGTGCTAAACATTAAACTAAAACAACTAAATAAAAAGAAATAATTAACATTACATGGGAGAAATTCCACTCGCTGATGGGCGACGTTTCCCCTCGTGGTAGCAAAGCCTTCGGGATTCACCAAAATGCTAGCAGACGTCCACCGGTTAACACCAAAGTGGCCCAGGAATTATACACTGAATGATGAGGCAAGATGGTGTTTATATAGGGGGAGTCTCGGAGCACTGTAGGTTTCAGATTCGATGTGGGATACTGCCCCGAGTACGCTCGATCGCAGAATGGTGCGATCGATCGCATGTGCGCTCGATCGCATGTTTGTTGCGCTCGATCGCAGATGCATTGAACTGCAAATATCTCGATGTGGCATGTTGACCTTGCACTCGTTCGTAGGCAAGTACACTCGAGCACAGGTGCGCTCGATCGCATATCTCGTGTGATCGATCGCACTAATGCATCATCTTTGCTCTTGAAGCTTGATATCTCTATAAATGCTTTATTTTCTCCACAAACCTATCAAAATACACAAAACACAAAAAAAGACATAAAATAAAGTGAAATAATACAAATTAAGAACCTAACAAATATAAATTAAAGGGCTTAAATATGCAATATTTAAGACTCATCAAATACCCCCAAACTTATATTTTGCTAGTCTCTTAGCAAAACAAAATAAAAACTAAATGAAAAACAAAGAACATAAAGATAAGTTCATTACTCATGTTATCCAAAAATTAAAGGAGCACACACCACCATGATATTTAGTCATGAGCAAGCTTAAAGAGATAAACCCATCTTCACAATAAATAGAAATGTTAAAATCTAATTACTTACAAAAGGCAGGTTAAGGCATCACAAGTCTGACATTGTGTAAAGTGAATTAGCATATAAAAATGAAGCTTCCAAATAACTCCAATGTGCAAGGTCTCCATGTCTCAAGATTCACCAAATTTCTCATCAGAATGAACAAAAATGGCATAGTTTTTATTTTCTCTTTTTATATTTTTTTATGTTTTTTTTATTATTTTTTTTATATAAGGCTCTATTATGTTTAATTCCCTTAAGCTTTCTAATTGACCCATGTAGCGAGTGTTGAGTCAATGACTCCCAAACCAGATGGTTTTAGGGCATTAGGTGTAAGGACACCCCTAAGGACTTACTAACTCGAGTCAAAAAGGCTACGAAACTAAACTGACCTTAATACTACCAAACAAAATTTTCACATTTTGACGTGAACACTCACTGCTTACTAAGGTAAGAGGTCCAATTATTCAGCGAAAAATTTCGCAATGATCATTATGAATAAAATTCCCACCTTTTTGACGTAAACACTCACTGCTTACTGAGGCAAGAGGCCCAGTTACTCAGTGGAACGTTTATTGATGATGATCATTAGTAATATTATTATTATATCTTTTTTTATAATCTTTTCTATGCTCAAGTGTTTATCCAACAGGTCATCCAGTTTCAGTTAAGACAAGGAAACGTACACATTAAAATCACATGTCATACCTCACACAATTTGTGCTAATGTGCTCGTGTTATATTAGATCAAACATGTGAATTCTCAAATGCCTAAAGTAAATAACTAAATTTTAAAACTTTATCGACAGATCGTGTGTTCCAAAATTTAAGCTCACCAATGAATCACATCACATAAATTGTTTAGATCAACCAAAATTTCAAAATAATATGAGCATGCATTTATCTTTACAACGAAAAGACAACAAATTAGGATAAAGTGTGTGATATGTCTCCCATACCCCCAAACTTAAATTACACATTGACCCCAATGTGTGACTAATATGAAAAGAACTGACATGAGATATGAAGAACTATCTGGACTAGTATGGCTCATAGCATACCCACAAACTTGAACTGAAGTACGTATTGTCCCTGAAAAATAAAAACTGGAAAATAAAAAATACTGGAAACAAACATTAATCATAAAAATTAAGAAATATACAGAAAAGATAAGTTGTGGGGTGCCTCCTATGAGCGCTAAGTTTAAAGTCTTCAGCCAGACTCTCCCTAGTGGACGATATTCAATCTGAGTAAATGGGATCCTCCAACAATATTGTCTCAATGTCAGGACTCCTTAACTCCAAGAATGGTTTTAGCTTTTGTCCATTTACCTTAAAAGTGTTACCATTCTTGGGATCCTTAATCTCGATGGCCCTATGAGGAAAAACCGACCGAATAATAAATAGGCCTATCCATCGAGATTTGAGCTTGCTTGGAAAAAGATACAGGCGCGAATTGTAAAGAAAAACTTTCTGACCCGGCTCAAAAGCTCGTCTCAAAATGTTTTGGTCATGAGTCTTCTTCATTTGTGCTTTGTATGATCGGGCACACTCATATACATCATTCCGTAGCTCCTCCAATTCATTGAGTTGGAGCTTCCGTTGTGAGCCAGCCTTGAAAAGATTAAAATTCAACTGGAAGGTGACATGCCTTTCCGTACACAATACGATAGGGAGACATGCCATCTGGCGTCTTGAAGATTGTCCGATATGCCCACAGTGCATCAGTCAATCGCAAAGACCAATCCTTTCTACTAGGGTTCACAGTTTTCTCTAAAATGTATTTGATTTCACGATTAGAAATTTCCACTTGTCCACTCATCTGCGGGTGATATGGGGTGGCAACCTTGTGTGTGATGAAATACTTCTTCATCAACTGCTCAAAAATCCAGTTGCAAAAGTGCTTACCTCCATCACTTATGATTGCTCGAGGCGTACCAAATCGAGCAAAAATAGTGTCCTTCAAAAACTGGACCATAACTCTGTGGTCATTGGTCTTACACGCAACGACCTCCACCCACTTGGACAGATAGTCCACAGCAACTAGAATGTACAAGTTGCCAAAAGAGTTTGGGAACAGTCCCATAAAATCAATGCCCCATACATCAAAAATCTCAACAATCAGAATAGGGTTGAGGGGCATCATATTCCTCTTAGAAAGACTCCCTAGCTTTTGGCAACACTCACAAGATACATAGTAGGTGTGAGAGTCTCGGAACATGGTAGGCCAATAAAATCCACACAAAAGACGATGACATTAGATCGGTCATGCTCAGGAATACATCTTCTGATGATCTGATCGGGACAATACTTAAACAGATAAGGATCATCTTAGAAAAAATGTTTTGCCATGGCTAAAAAATTTGATTTATCTTGTCGCCCCAAATGCAAAGGCATGTGTCCGGTGACAAGATAGTTCACTATATCAGCAAACCATGGAGCGAGATTTTGAGCAATGAGCATTAGCTGCTCATCAGGAAAGGTCTCAGAAATGGGAGTGGTAGCCTCAGTGAAATCCACAATCAATCTAGATAAATGGTCCGCCACCACATTTTCATAACCTTTCTTATCCCGAATCTCGATGTCGAACTCTTGAAGTAGCAAGATCCATCGGATAAAACGAGATTTAGCATCGTTTTTAGAGAAAAGATACTTCAAGGCTGCATGATCCGAGTAGATAATGACCTTAGATCCTAACAAGTAGGATCTGAACTTGTCTAATGCAAAAATGACTACTAACAACTCCTTCTCAGTGGTAGAGTAATTAAGTTGTGCATCGTTTAGAGTTCGACTTGCATAATAGATAACATGGGGAAGTTTATCAACACGCTGCCCTAAAACAACTCCAACAGCATAATCTGATGTGTCACATATAATCTCAAAAGGCACACCCTAGCTGGGTGGCTGAATAATGGGTGTAGACGTCAGAATCTTCTTTAGATCCCCAAATGCTTTCTTAAAGTCCTCATCAAATATAAATGGGGCATCATTTTGTAATAACTGGCATAAGGACCTGGCGATTTTGCTGAAATTCTGGATAAATCGCCTGTAGAAACCTGCATGGCCCAGAAAAGATCGAACCTTCTTCACTGTACATGGGGGTGGAAGGTTGGAAATCAGGTCCACCTTCGCTTTGTCGACCTCAATCCCCTGATGAGATACGACATGCCCCAGTACAATGCCTTGTTTAACCATAAAATGACACTTCTCCCAATTAAGCACTCGGTTCTTCTACTTGCACCGCACTAAAACCAAAGCGAGATGGTGCAGGCACTCTTCAAAGGTTGAACCGAAGACGGAGAAGTTGTCCATGAAAATCTCTAAGAACCGCTCTACCATGTCAGAGAATATACTGACCATGCATCGCTGAAAAGTAGCGGGTGCATTGCATAACCCAAAGGGCATGCGACGGTAGACGAATGTCCCAAAAGGATAGGTAAATGTCGTATTCTCCTAATCTTCGGGGTCCATGGGGACTTGGTTATATCCGGAATAACCATCCAAAAAACAATAATACTCATGCCCAGCCAAACGCTCCACCATCTGATCAATAAATGGGAGTGGAAAATGATCATTCCTTGTGGCAGCGTTCAGCTTACGGTAGTCTATACACACTCTCCACCCTGACTGAACACGAGTTGGCACCAACTCGTCGTCTTTATTCTTTACTATCATCAGTCCAGCTCGCTTGGGCACAACATGAATCGGGCTCACCCATTTGCTATCAGAGATGGGATAAATGATCCCTGCATCTAACAACTTCATTACCTCTACCCTCACAACCTCTTGCATAGCTGGGTTGAGCCTTCTTTGTGGCTCCCTCGATGGCTTGGCATTCTCCTCTAAATATATCTTGTGCATCACCACCGAGGGGCTGATACCCCTGATATCCTCAATGATCCACCCGATAGCTTCCTTGTGCTCTCTTAAGACATCTAATAATTTCTCCTCTTGAGCTTCACCCAAATCTGAAGCTATAATCACAGGCAAACTATCGGCTGAACCTAGGAACTTATACTTAAGATTATCTGGTAAAGGCTTAAGTTTCTTCTTGGGGGTTTCTGGTTCGGTGGTCTCATCTGTCTCATTATTTTCTTGAGGATCAGACTCCAAAATGGCATTCACTTCATCAAGTAGCTTATCTAAGCCCAAGTCATCTCCAAAGTGAGCAAAACACGCCTCCAGGGGATCCTCAATGCTTGATTCGTCCACAGTCTCCTCAAGAATCTCCTCTATCAAGCATACATTTCTCACTTCATCATACTCCAGTGGTTGCATAGTGATATCAAAGATATTTAACTCTACTGTCATATTTCCGAATGGGATCTTCATCACCCATGTCCTACAATTGATTAGGGCGTTAGCCGTGGCTAAGAATGGTCGCCCTAGAATCACCGGTATTTGAATCCCTACATTCTGGACCGGCTCTGTGTCAAGCACAATAAAATCCATTGGGGAATAGAATTTATCCACTTTTATCAAGACATCCTTAACTATTCCCCGTGGTCTTTTCACTGACCTGTCAGCCAATTGAAGCGTCGTGGATGTGGGCTTCAATTCTCCTAACCCCAACTGCAAATAAACTGAGTAGGGTAGAAGATTCACACTCACCCTTAGATCTAAAAGAGCTCTCTCAATATGGCTGACTCCTATTGTGCAAGAGATGGTAGGACACTCCGGGTCCTTATACTTGATGGGTAGCTTGCACTGAAGGATTGAGCTGACCTGCTCGGTCAAAAATGCCTTCTTTGGGACATTCGTCCTCCTCTTGATAGTGACCAAGTCCTTTAAAAACTTGGCATATGATGGCACTTGATGGATGGCAACCAAAAATGGGATATTGATTTGGACCTGTTTGAATACCTCCAGAATTTCTTCATACTTCCCTCCTTTCTTGGGCGCCTGTAGTCTGTCGGGGTAAGGCGCTCTAGGTACAAACGACCTAGGAGGGTCTTTCTCAATGGGTATGGTTGTAGATGGTTTAGCATCTCTCTTCTCTTTGTTGCCACTCCCTTGCCCTTGCTGCATAGTAGGGCTCTCTTCCACTCGATTATCCACTTGTCTCCCAGACCTCAGTGTGACAATCGACTGTACTTGTTCCTCCCCGTGCGTAGGAGTTGATGAACTCCCAACCATAAATTGTCCTTTCGGGTTGGGCACGGGCTGACTAGGGAACTTCCCCTTCTCTCTCTCACCCAAGTGACTTGCAATTTGCCCTATTTGACTCTCCAGCTTGGCAATTTCTTGGGTGTTTACCATTGTTGCACTCCTTACATCGCTCATGGATTGGCTATTCATTTTCATGTATTCCTTAATGGTGTCCTCTAGTGACTGTGAAACTAGCACTGGTGTTTGAGTGGGAGCTTGGTAAGTAGGTAATGGTGCTGGATGGGCAGAACGACCATGACCAGGAATTTGTTGGGCAAATCCGGGAGGATATTGATTTTGAGCATTATGAGGGGCTCCTCCCTGATTCATTGGTTAGTTCTGCCTCCATGAAAAATTTGGGTGGTTCCGCCACCCTTGATTGTACGTCTCGGAGTACAATCCATTTAACTGCCTCAGATAGTCATTGAAAGCATTTACTTGTTCCATAGGATACTCGACAAAAGCCGGCATTGATGGAAAATTATGTGCTAGATGCATGAGACTAACACAGATGGAACAGCTTTCAATATGGAATGTGTTGGCAGCATTGATGGATTGGCCCCTAGTGAGAGCGTCAATCTTCTTAGTGAGAGCATCTAACTTTAGCCTCAAGTCAGCGTCTTCCCTGACCTCATAGATGCCTCATTTCTTGGGAGCACAAACAGACTTATCTCGACAGCTTGAAAAATCCCACTGCTGTGAGTTATCGGACAATTTGTCCAGTGCGTTGTATGCTTCATCTCCCGTCAGACTTAAGAATGCCCCCCCATTCATAGACTCGATCATACTATGGTTGGGTTGAGTCAACCCTTGGTAGAAGAATTGAACGAGTCTCCACTTCTCATATCCATGTGGAGGGCATCTGATCAGTAACTCTTTGAAGTGTTCCCAGCTTTCAAATAACTTCTCATCCTCGTCCTGAGTGAAAGAACTAATCTCCTTTCGGCACTCATTCACTCTTGACATTTGGAAAAACTTATGACAAAATTTACTAAGCAGGTTTTTCCAAGATGTGATAGACCCGGACGTGTTGGAATCCAACCACGCCCTAGCTTTATCGTGAAGAGAAAAAGGGAAGAGTAGAAGATGGACTGACTCCTCAGAGAAGTTCTGGAATTTAAATGTGGCACAGATGTCTTTGAACTTCTTCACATGGCTATAAGGATTTTCAAGATCTAAGCCATGAAATGAGGGTAGGAGTTGGATGACATGGGATGTAGTGGAATCCACGTTCCAAGCTCTAGGTTGCTCTATATGTTCAGGATGATTTGCATTCCTAAAATTTTCTGCCATTTCAACTGGTGCTCTCTTCTGCCTCCTAAGAGTTCTTTCTAAGTCGGGATCTAAATGCATCAAGTCTAAATTGAAGGATCTCCGACCAAGCATATACCGCACAGAAAGCACTAAAATAACCTAATCAGCAGAAACTACAGAATAAAATAAAATAAATACACAAACAGCAAACACACTACTCACAAAATGAGCCAACAAAAATTTGTAAATTTTTTTTAATAAACAAATAGAAACAAATAAAATAAAATAAAATTGCCAAATAGAAAAATCAAACAAATAATGCTAACTAACTAGTAGAAAAATAAAATTAATTCAGACAAAAATTTCACAAACAAAACAATTCTCTGACAACGGTGTCAAAAACTTGTTGTGAGTTTTAAATTACTCGCAAGCGCACGAATCGTTTGCAATCTAGTGTGTGCAAGTACAAGGTCGAATCCATAGGGAATTTGCGTTGTGAAAATATGATTTTACCTAAACTAATCTTATCTTAACCTAGTTCCGAATTTTGTATTATATGTTGCAAAATAAATAAAAGCTAAACTAAATTGATTTTAAAAACTAATAAAAAGACTAAGGTTTCTGAATCCACCCTGCCAAAGTTAAGCATATAACTCAATGTTCTAAAGATAGCCTATCAAAAAATTCCATGAATCCAACTTAAGACAAAAAACAACAAATATCCCAATTAAATTAAAAGCATCCAATGTATCCGCTCTTAACAAATCACAAAGGAAATCCAATTTAACTGAAAATGATTCGATGTATCCATCAGATGAAACACAAGGAATATCCAACAGAACAATTTAAATTCAATCAATCACCAGATTAACTCAAATAATTGACAGAATATTTATACTAAAAAATGTCCGATTTGTACAAGCAAATCTGAACTACTATGCCAAACAACAGCGAGGCTTCATCTTCAACCTTAGCTGAAAATTCTAGCCACTCATAACTATGAAACTACAATTCACAATAAAAGTGTTAAACATTAAACTAAAACAACTAAATAAAAAGAAATAAATAACTTTACATGGGAGAAATTCCACTCGCTGATGGGCTGCGCTTCCCCTCTTGGTAGCAAAGCCTTCGGGATCCACCAGAATGCTAGCAGACGTCCATTGGTTAACACCAAAGTGGCCCAGGAATTGTACACTGAATGATGAGGCCAAATGGTGTTTATATAGGGGGAGTCTCGGAGCATTGTAGGTTTCAGATTCGATGTGGGATACTGCCCCGAGTGCGCTCGATCGCAGAATGGTGCGATCGATCGCATGTGCGCTCGATCAAATGTCTATTGCGCACGATCGCATGTGCGCTCGATCACATGTATGGTGCGCTCGATCGCAGATGCACTGAACTGCAAATATTTCGATGTGTGATGTTGACCTTGCGCTCGTTCGTAGTTAAGTACACTCGAGCGCAGGTGCGCTCGATCGCATATCTCGTGTGATCGATCGCACTAATGCATCATCTTTGCTCTTGAAGCTTGATATCTCTATAAATGCTTCATTTTCTCCACAAACGTATAAAAATACACAAAACACAAAAAAGACATAAAATAAAGTGAAATAATACAAATTAAGAACCTAACAAATATAAATTAAAAGGGCTTAAATATGCAATATTTAAGACTAATCAACTATCAGTCCTCAATGACCTGTGCATTCTATCTTCTGACATGTGTCCTAATAAGCCATTTATTCCCAAGTACTTTTTGGTATGTTTGAGTAACAGTTTTCTGTTTACAGTTTTCGAAAATAAAAACTGAAAACAGTTTTTTGATGTTTTATGAAGAAAACCTGTTTGGATAACTGTAACTCGAAAACTGTTTCCAAAACATAAAACAGTGAAATGTTGTTTGTATAATCTTATTTTGAAAACTGTGTTTGATACACCTTGTAATTATTTTTAATTTTAAGTTTAAATTTAAAATCTATATTAATTTTATTTTTCATATTTACTAAATACTTAAAAATAATTAATATTATTTTATTTTTAAAATTTAATATTTTTTATATATCATGGAGAAAGAATGAAACAGAGAGGTGAATACTGACTTTAGGGTTATTTTTCAAAAATTATATAAGAAAACACCAATTGAGGCTTTCAGAAAACAATTTTTGACAATTAGTTTTTTGAAAACTATTTTAAAAAAATAATTTTAAAAACTGTTTGCCAAACATAAAAAGAAATTTTTAAGAACTGAAAACAATTTTCAAAAACCCATTCAAACAGCCTTTTTGGTTTTGGTGGACCCAAATCTCCACGCGTAAGCGATCCACAACCACTCGCTTATTCGTCGGTCTGTTTGGGGCAATGCAAATCACGTGCGCCATTACCCACGCTCTCACCAGTCACCACCATTACTCAGATTCATTCACCATCAAAAATTAGAAAAAAGAAAAAAGAAAAAAGAAAAAAGAAAAAAAAGAAAACGCCATATTCCTCGGATAATTAAAAAGAGCAGAGCCTTCTCCTTCATACTCTCTCAATATCCTCCTTTTCATTCAAACGAAGGACTAATGTCTTCTTTGCCTCTCACATTCTTCACCACAACCACCACCACCACCACCACCACCACCACTACTCCTAGGGTTCCATTCTCAGTCTCTAAGAGACTCTCTTCTTCTCCAAGCTTTCACAGTTTGGTTTCTTTTGGATCCACCGTCAACAAGTCTACCAATCTGCGCGTTTTCTATTCGTTGAGAGTGAAAGCGATGGCCGAGCTGGTTCAGGATAAGGAATCCGTTGTGACAGCGACTTCTTCTACTGGAGATGAGGAGGAGGAGAAAAGGAGGAAGAAGGAGCTCAACCATTCGCGCACGTTTATCGATGCACGCAGCGAACAAGGTTTGCACTCTTGAGTCTTGACCTATTAATGGTTTCATTATTCATTTTTTGGTTTCTGGTGTTGCTATGGTTGGTTGGTTGCTGTGAAAATCTGAGAGAGGGGAAATGGATTTTCTGGTCGAACGTTACGTGATTTTGAGACGACAGGGTTAGTGTTTTTTTTTTTTTTTTTGGTTTTGCTGAAGAAATGTTTTAGGGAAAGAGGAAAAGATAGTGAAATTTTGAAATACGATAATCTTCGTATTTTGTTGAGTCAACCGTGGTTAATAAACGAATTTGGCTTAGCTTATGAGATATACAAATTCGTTAAAATTTGAATAACACAGCCATAGAAGCTTTTAAAAAGAGGAAACGGAATTAATATTTGAATTTTCACATTGTTCTGAGTTTAAAATCTTGAAATATTTTTTTTATCAAAAAATCTTTGAAATTTGTTTTTTTTTTTTATCAAAAACATTAAAAGAACAAAAATCCAAAGAAGTTGTTTCTTTTGATCTTTATTCATATTTTTAATTCTAAATTCTAGTTTGCTCCGTGTGGTTGCTTGCTCAAGTAAAAAGAAAGAAAAGTGTACTGTTTTTTTTATTATTTATTTTTAATAAAAGAAACTTTATTAGCATATGTTGTTTTTGTGGCTTCCCCACATAAGAAGAAAAATAAAAATAAAAACATGAATGGCATTGTATTTTTTTGGAGTGTATGCTTTTGAGTGTTCTTATCTCCTGTCTGCTACTGAGAAAATTTTGGGGATTGGGAAGGAATGACTTCATGTTTAAAATGCTGTATTTGTGATTTAGTTTTTAAATGGAAGAATACCTCTTCTAGCCAAAGTTGTGTTTGTTAAGCACTGGTTGGATGAAATAATTTTTTCATTTTTGGGTTTGAACTGATTGACAGTTTGAGATTCTCAATTTTTTTTTTTTAAATTTTCGTAGTAGTTCAAGTTCTCTATATGTTGAGTGGAACGGAAAACTATTATGGGCATACCATATGTAGTTCAAGTTCTCCATCGCTTTACATCATATGTTACTGACCGAATAATTCTGGGTATTAAAATATGATTTGGAGTAGAACCTCAATTGTGGGAGCTCCTATGAGGTAAGTTTTCATTTTCAGATTTTTCTTTTCACTCAACCATTCAATATGTACCTTCCATGCATGATTGTTGATAGTACCATAAAAAGTCAATTCTTTTATTTGTCCGAGAAAACCTATATAAATCAACACCAAATTCATCTACTTATAGAAATGAGGTTTCTATGTAGTTGCTGCGTATATTGGATATTGATTTTCAAAAAGTTATGGTCAGTTGGTCATACATTTCCTTTTCTTCTCCTTCAATCAGACATTCATTCTGTCCATAGTAAGCCTGCTTAATTTTCTCACTTCGCTACTGGGTTGGCTGAAGGATTCACAATCTTTTGGTTGACTTAGGCTGTTAAGATAGAAAGAGATATTATCCAAGTTATTGGTTATGCAAGTCCATGTTGATAGAGGCTAAATCTTTGTTACTCTTTTGGTTTGACTTTGAGTTGTTAGGGTGATGTGGGACATTGTCTGACTTATTGGTTATTTGGATTCCATATGAACTTCATTGTGAGAGATAATAAATGATTTATGAGTCAAGTATTTTGTCATTTTGCATATCATTATTGGCATAATGTTCATCCACACCCGCAACCCCACATGAATACAGAAGAGAGAAGGGGACAAGCAAGGTTAGGTGATTTTGGGAGAGCAGGGGACTGCTATAGTATTGTTACATGATTCTGTTATTTTGTTGTGTTAAATCTCTTTGTTGTTATTATAGGTCAAAATCCTGTGTATTTAAGATGTCACACTTTAAGTTGGAATATATAATTCAGGAAGTAACAGCTTAGGTTTGAAGAGAACTGAAGTCTTAGGATGACGGTGGTGGATGTTAGGAAAATTGTGTATGTCACAGCGTATGAAGCATGGGCACTTACAGGGGACAGAAAAGACACGACGTGCCATGGACATACCGCGAAATTGTGTTTTTTTAAATGTAAGACTGGACTCATTGCAGACATGTTAATAATAAGATTTATTTAATTTTCTTCACCAAATCCTTTTTGGTAAGTGTCGAATCCTATAAATCTTAAATGATTAAATCTTACATTTTTCATTCTTTTAATTTGAAACAAATCATCTACTTAAACATGTAAAAGAAAGTATAAAACAATGATATCGATGACCTTCTTGGAATTGACTGTTGTTGGACTCTTGCTGAAACCTCCATTCCAAGATACAACTAGTATCATACTGCTTAGAGATTGTTTATACTCGCAAGCAAATAAAAATTTTCCTTTCTGATAGGAAAAGATTTAGAACAGTTGTACCGTTATGTAATTACATAGTTTATGAGCATTAATTCCTTAGATCTTATATATATATATATATGATTATAAGAATTTCAAGAGTTTCATGAGGCATGTAATCTTCTCCTAGAATCATGTTATGTTATGCACTTAGATTCCTGGCCAGTTTCTTTGTGTGTTCATTATTTTCTCATGGAATTTTTTGAAAATCATACATTGTGATATAGATGGAAAGTTAATGAAATTGTGTAATTGACTTAGAATTATAAAGCTTTCCTAAAATTTTAGACTTCAATGTTCGAATATTGTAATCTTGTTGAGATTTCTCTTTGGTAAAATAATAATGTTTGAGGAAAGAATACAAACGGCCTTCCTTGTATTGAGATTATGTTCTTATGTTACCTATCAACAAAGATTACATGCTTGTGTTTTAGGAGTCTCTTGAGAACTTTTTAGGAGGGAAGAAAAATTTTCAGTAACCTCAGCAAGGTTTTCTTTTTTGATAAGTAAAAAGTTCAAAAAGTATAAAGAAAGAACACAATAAAAGAAGGGAGGGAAAAGAGGCTAGAATATAGTAGTTGCTCTATGTTAGTTCTGGCTAATATTCTTATATACTTCTATAGTTCTGACTAATATCTTATTTACGTCTAAGAGTAGCCTTTCTCTATCTTGAAGTTTAGTCTGGGGGATTTTTTTTATTTTTTATTATTATGTTGGATATTTCTTTGCAGAGCTACTTTCTGGTATCAGGAAGGAAGTAGATGCTGGAAGGCTACCTTCTAATGTTGCAACAGGGATGGAAGAATTGTATCAGAATTATAAAAATGCAGTAAATAAATATACTCAAACTCATGCTTTTTTGTACCTATTCATGTATGTTTTAGGTACATTAGTTTTGATATGCTTTATCTTTTTCCATGAAACTTTGTGATATAGTGTTTGTGTACATGTATAATCTAACTTCTTTCTGCTAAGATTCTGTTGTTCTTAATGAGTCCAGTTTTAGCATATGGATGAGTTAAAAATATGAAAATAAAATCACGTGATTTGCAATGTCCTTTCATTTCTTACTTTAATTGATAGGTTATGACAGAGATCAATTGTGGATGTAGCATGTAAGTTAACCATATAATGTTATCTTGTATAAAAAATAAGATAATGCTAATTATTAAAACAGTTGGATCCAAACTCTACTTTGCTAAGCAATTATTTCCAATACCGTTAAACTTATACATGATAAATATAAAGAACTGCACTAGGACATTTGAACTGTTAAAGACGTAACATTATCCTGCAATCTGGGCTTTGATGAGTAGAAAATTTAATAAGCTATCAAAGAATGTACTTTTCTTGGTCCTGTTGGTTCAAGACATTTCATATGGCCATTTTTAATACTTTTAAATGGTTGGGAAGATTCCGAATCGCATTTCTGTTGGTAAGGTAACCCATCATTGGATCTGGAAGTGACAGATTCAACTTCGTGAACCTAAGCACATAATGTTTTAAGAGTGTCTGAAATCTTTCACCATCTCTTATTGTATCCCATCTTCTCCCGGGGTGTTTTATGGCACGTATGATTGACACATACAGATTTTGTTTGCTTATTAGTTCTAATGGAAGAAGTTAACCCTTAACTTTCAGCTTCATAAAGTTAGTACCATTCTTTTCTGTCTCTAATAGTTGCAAAAACTGTAATAAGCTCATTCATATGGTTTGTCGTAATAGATCTTAATGTGATACTTATAGAAAAATAAATGAATCTAAATGTGACATCGTAATGTCCAGGCAAATTTTATGACTCTTTATTTCTGTAAGTTGTCGTAATTGGATGCTTAAAACTTAATATATGATTTACTTGTAAAAAAAAAAAAACTTAATATATGATTTAATCAATTAATTATGGAAAATTTATGTGCCATAAAAAACTCGGAGTCTTACCAAACAAAAAAAATAAAATAAAAAATTCGGAGTCATTAGATTTTAACTTTTATTTAAAACTAAGCAATGAGTTACGAGAAGGGAGAGTGTGTACTTAGAAAGCTCTTTTGTGCAGATTTTAGACGTTCCTAATGAAAGAAAGCTATCATGGAGTGAATCGATGGAACTATATGGTGTCAATACTTTGTTATCACTTATAAAGCATAAACTTTGGGAAAGTGTTATTGTAGTTTTGTGCTTTACTTGTTACTGAACAAAAGTTAAAATGAAATGTCCTTTGTAGATATCCTTTATGAGGACAAGATTTATTATTATTTTTTTATTTAGGCCATAGCCATATCTTGTAATGTTCTGATTGCACAATGGTATTATTTTGGCATGTCTGTAGTGATTAATTTTCTTGCGGTTGCAATCACATTTCAGGTTATAAAAAGTGGAGATTGCAGGGCAGATGGGATTGTTTTGTCAAATATGGCTGTTGCTTTTGATCGTATACTTTGGGAAGTGGAGGTAAATTGTACTGTGCATCTGCATCAAGACTCTTCCATTGCTTATCATAATGTTAATGTGCATGCATAAAAGTGCTTGCATTTCTGTTCTGTAGAAATAAAAAGTTTAATCTGTACGCATAAAAGTGCATGCATTTCTGTTCTGTAGAAATAAAGAGTTTATATGAACCTCTTTAATGTAATACAGCAGTAAAATTTTTCAGGACCGTTTTATCTTCTCTCCGTATCACAAAGCAATGAGAGAGCCTTTTGACTACTACATGTTTGGTCAAAATTATATTCGTCCTTTGGTTGATTTCAAGTGAGTTGACTTTTGCCACATTTATCTTTATATGTCAGTTTTGAGTGGCTTGTATTGTAGTGGTTTGCACTTTTGCATTAAGCTTCCTAAAAATTTGAGATCGGCTTTTCCTTGGATTATTTGTTGTTTCAATTTGATCTATGCTATTTAATACGATACACTAAGATACTAGATATCTAAGGATGTTGGGCTGGTGTAAAACTGTGATAAGGATTTGTTATATGGTTTGGACAGTTGTTAGTTCTAGGTTTAAGCTTGTTCCTCTTTGTAGTTTCCTGTTCTGTTCCTTTTGGATAGTTTCGCCATAAAACGTTGTAAAATAAATAAGATGTACGTTTGGAATATTCAAGAAATTGTCATTGAAATCAATGGAAGAGTAGTAGCTGGTTGCGTAAGAGCCTCCAAGTCACTAGCTTTTGTACATGGGTTTGCTACTTTACGTGGTTCCCTTTTATAATATAATGTTTACTTATCAAAAAGGAAAAGAACCTCAAAGTCATTTCCCTTGCTGGCCACTGAATTGAAGAGTTTCCATTATTAGAAAGAGAAAAACATGGAACCATATTATAAAACAGGGTTATCCGTCTCAAGCACATTTGTCCTTGTGATTTTATGTCTTTTTGTTAATTAAGTCTTCATGATTTATTCTTTTATTCTTCTCTACCCTTTTGTTTCTCTTTTTTATTTTATTTTATTTTTATAAGTACCCTTTTGTTTCTCTTTTGGTTAAAATGATTTTAGTTTTTAGGCCTTTGTTGTGTTCATAGGTGAAAACTTCGAGATTATAGGATCTCCAGTTTTGTTTTGCTTTATGTTTGATTGTCTGTCTTTAACTGCCAGAATATAAAGCTGGAAAGCAAGAGTTGTGACATTTTGAATGTATTAGGTCTTACATGTTAGTAAAAACAGGAGGATTCTCTCTTAAGTGTACAAAGTTAGCCCATAACCATATATGGCTGTAAAAAGAAACATAGAATGTTAAATACATCAATACAAAGCTGAAGGGGTTGTCAAAGAAAGATTATTTCTTTCTTGAATTAATTTGATAAATTCTGGAACTAAAAGCTGTTTACAGTAATTAGAGCCTCTGCTCTAGCATGAAAATCGTAATAAAAAAATTATACTCAAGACCTTAAATAAATCTAAACTCAGTTGTCCATATAATATAAGTGAAAGAACTGAAAGGAACACAAATTCCTAATTAAAAGCTGCTGCAGTGACATGGACATTAGCATAACAGTAGTGCCCTACAGCACCTGTTACATTAGTGTTAGTTTTTAGTCATTTATTTTTTAATAACAAAAATTTCATTTACAGCCACCAATGGGGTGCCAACCCGAAACAAAGCTATCGCTTACGCGAAAGAAAGTCAAATCAATCAAGAATGTCAATCATTACATTAGCATTTCTCTAGTCTATACTACAAGGTCAGAATAGAAAGCCACTTATGGAGGACACATGGAAGAATAGAGTTAGGGCTTGTAATTTAGGTATTATGGGTTATTTTGATTATAGGAGTAGTTATGTAATTGTGATAATATTATGGGTATTTATGATTCAGAGTTTTAGGGAATTAATATATATAAGTTTAGTAATGAGTTTTCTTATTTAATTATTCGTTATTGGAGTAGGACTAGGGTTTCTAAAATCTCTAATATAGAGACATCCCTATCTTATTTTTTAATAGACATCGAAGAATTAACAAACTAATATTGCATCCCTTTGATTGAGTTATACTTAGTGATTGGGATGCTGCTTCTTTATGATTTGGATCGTTAATCTTTTATTTTCTTGTTATCTTGTTATAATAACCACCTATCATTACAATGTTTATAGGGTTCTCAACCTTTGCAAAAGCTCTCCCATTGCTTTCCAACCAAGCTAACCAAAAAATACTCAAAGGAATCAAACGCACTACTTTACTCTTCTCCATTGAGGCATGAATACCGTTCCAACCCGAAATTTCCTCCACTAAGAAACTCGCCACAATTCGAGAAACAACCACCGAAAGTGCCAAAACTAGCAAAGGTCTAACCCAAGGGCACCAAAGCAAGAGATGGTTAACATTTTCCGTTTCCTCTTTACGCAAAAAAAAAAAAAAAAAAAATCTATTCACAAGAACTTAACCTTGTTTTTGAAGGTTGTCAGTGGTTAAGATTCTACCCTAGAAGAAGCCTCCCAAGCGAAAAATGCAACTTTAGGTGGAGCCCTAGTTTTCCAAATAGCTCAAGGGAAACACAAGCTATCCATGAGGTCTCAAATGGAGAGCATGGAAGAACGGCTTAACACTAAAACTACCATCCTTTTGAATGCTCCACCTTACCCTATCTTCCTTATTTACCTCACCCACAAAGCTATACAATTTAGCATAAAACCGAGCAAACTCCTCACCTCTTACTCTTGAAAGTCAAAATTTAATGACAAAAGATTACTTAGCAAGCAAGTACTAACAAGAGCATCTTGTCCCCCACAATAGAGAAAAAGGGAAGGATAGTGACTTCAGAGAGGTGCCACCAGACCAAGGATAATGCCAAAACCAAATGGAATCCCTTTGGTCAACTCACATAGGCCAAGAAACCCTACCACCCGATCCCAACATTTCCAAACACTCACATTGGAATGTTCCTTACCCATCACCGAACTCCATCTGTTATGCTTCAAAGCATATTTGGCAATAACCCTCCTCCACAAATAATTCCTCTCCATAACCATTTACTAAGAAGAGCCTGGTTAAAAAGAGCAAGAGATTTATGACGAAATCCCCTACACTCAATAGGTTGCTTCACAATATCCCATTTTACCAAGTGGAACTTATGCATCTCCTCCACATCACCCCAAAAAACCTCATTTGAATATCTTCGAACCTTCTAGCAACCGAAGAAGGGATAGGAAAAAGAGACATTAAATAAATTGGATGATTGCAAAGTGTGTTCTTAATAAGAGTGACCCCCCCCCCCCCCCAAAAAAAAAATCCCCTTTATAGAGATAAAGACTCATCCACTTGGTGAATCTTCTTTCAAACTTCTCCACAATTGGGTCCCTAATCCGCTTATCTTTAAAAAAGAAGAAGCATCCAACTACTACCCAAGGTAGGCCAAAGGAAGAGCCCCTACACTAGAACGCAACAAACTAGTCATCTTGTTCCCACCCACTCCATCACTCAAAGGAACAAGAGCACTTTTCCCACGGTTAACCCTCAAATCGGACACCACCTTAAAACAAACAAGTTGGTTTCGTAGATGGAGAAATTTAGGCCGATCTCTAGTCCTTGGCTTGCACAGGAACAAGAGTGGTCGTTTTGTTTCATTGTTTTGAGATTTACAGAGGAAGCTCCAAGTTCGTCCTTTTCCCTGAGGATGGTGGAGGGTTTTCTCGTCCTTGTCAGAGTTTGGTAAAGGGATGTTGACAGATTCTGTAAGCTTTCGAGGACTGGTGAGCAAGTCTGCAGTAGGTGTGGGTGTGTCGCAAAGTAAGAAGGTTTGGGACATGGTTTTGGCCAACTCCTTTGTGTCATGAACTTCGCAAAAATCAGCTTCCCTTTTGCTGAAGGGGTGCTGCCCTTGTTGCGGCACATATTTGTCGGGGATTGTTGTGACGACGAAGCTAGCTTTGTCATTTGTTTATAAGGGTTCTTGGGCGTTGGCAGTGAAAGGAAGTGCTAGGGAAGACGATGGGTGTGCTACGTGTGGGGTTGAGAGTGGGCCACGAGTGTTGGGAATGCTTTGGGACAGCTGGCTACCACTACACCTACAATTTCAAAATTTGAATCTTATTCTCCAAATGTGTCGTTTAAGAACTGATATTGGGATATTGGGTCGTAATTCTAGAGTGGATAGTGGGAAGGACTTAGTACAGTCAATTGTGGACCTAAGCTAGGTAGTTGGGCCCAGTCTCAAGCAAATAAGTGACCTATGGGTTTTTAAGCCTGATTCGAAAAAATGGGTTCGGTCTAGTTTGTTAAAAAAAGGCCCAAGAAAGTTGAAAATCTAAGGCCTATAAAACGTTGGGTAGTAACTAGGTTTGGACCTCTGGTGTGCAGCGAGTGTCGGGCTCAAGCTGCAGTCCATCCGACGACTGCATGATCACTCCGGCGAGCCTCTGCCCTAGGTTTTTGGTTCGGTGGCTCAATCTCCTTCTCTCCCTTCTCTGGCGTTGCGTTGGTGTGAGGTGTTAAACAGCCTGGGTTTGTGCGGCTTTGGTGGTCGAAGTTTGAGGTGGAAGAACTTCCAGTGGTGGCGAAATCGTTTATTATAGAGAAAGAGGAAGGTTATTTCCTCGTTAAAGATGTCGGGGATAGGTCTGGTCCAAAGCTTATTGAAGGTGCATCGGCTATGGTACTTGTTAAGAAGCCCCCAAGAGAGTGACCTAGGGTTTAGTGAGAATTTGTTTACTAAGAATGGCTACAAGGAGGGTTGTCTTGAAAAGAAGACGAAAATTTCTTGGATGGCTTTGTTGATTCGTTTTAGAATGGGCAGTTTGCTATAGCTATAAGCTCTGCTTTGGTATGTATTGATCCTCCTCCTCTTAGTTCTCAGCTTCCTGGTGATGTAGGTGGGATTGTTAGGGAGGGCGTATTGTGGGATGCAGAAGAGGACTTTTTGAATTTAGTGGTTTCAGATGATCAAGAATTAGTGGGGTGTAAGGCCTCAAAGTGGGTACTTAATTGGGTTAAAAAACTAAATAAATTGGTTGGGGTCTCGATAGTTGGGGTGGAAGCCCAAGCTATTAGACTGTTTGAGGAAATTGACAGGATTAGGGTAGAAGAAAGTAAATCTAGAAACCGTAGGCAGTATGTGGCTAGAAAGAAGTTTGGAGTGGCTAATAGAGAGCTAAAGAGGCTAGCCTTTGATGTCAACTATGATAAGGGAGGTGGTGGCAGTGATAGTGGTTTAGCATGCTCAGTTGTGGAGGCTAGGGGAGAGATTGGTAATCAATGATTCGGAAAATCATTTCCTTGAATGTGAGGGGCTTGAATGACTTGGGTAAGAGGGCTACAGTTAAACATTTCCTTAGAGAATTAAAGGGAGGCATGGTTTGGTTTCAGGAAACTAAAATGGAGGCAATTAATGATGCGGTTTTCTGTGGTTTGAGGTCTTGTGGATTGAAAGCTTTGCATGTGATTGGTGCCTTTGGTGGTATTGTTATTATGTGGGATATGAAATCTTTTGATCTGATTGAGGTTCAAGTGGGATTGTTCTCGGTGTCGTGTGTTTTTAAAGAGCTTTTTAGGTAATGACCGGATTCTATGGCCAGCTCAGAATGGAGATAGGAGTCTCTTTTGGGAGGAGTTGGAGGAGGTGAGGCAGTGGCATCTCCCTTGGGTGGTAGGAGGTGACTTCAATATTGTTCTCTACCCGCATTAGAGAATCGGAGGTTCTCAAGAGACTAGTTCAATGTGAGAATTTTTGTAGTAAAAAAGAGAGTTTTTGGAGTTTGTGAGGGGTCATGACCTTATTGGCTTGCTGTTATCGGGTGGCTCTTTTACTTGGTCGAGTTTTAGGGAGACACCTTCTCTCTTGAGGATTGATCGTTTCCTTGTGTCTCATTGTTGGAAATCTCTTTTACTGGGATGATCCAGAAGCTTTTGCCTATACCTACTTCGGACCATCATCCCATTGTTCTTGAATTGGGGGGCATGGATTGGGGACTGACTCCATTTTGCTTTGAGAATACGTGGCTTAGAGTGGGGGGTTTTCGGGTCCTTGTGAGAGGTTGATGGGAGGGTTGTAATGTCCATGGCTTAGCTAGTTTTGTGGTCACCACAAAGTTTAAAAGTTTAAAGGGCAATTTAAAAAGATGGAATAGAGAGTCTCTTGGAAATTTATTTGGCTTTAAATTAGTTGATGGGTGAGATCAGTGGGCTTGATGAGAAGGAGGTTTCTGTGGGGAGGTGTGGGCTAAAAAAGAGCTCACAAAGCTTATTTTTATGGAAGAAGTCTCGTGGCCGCAAAAATCTAGAGAAGTGTGGCTTCGAGAGGGTGATAGAAATACTAAGTTCTTTCATCAAATGGCCAATGCTCATAGGAAGCATAACTTTATTAGTTCCATTGAGGTAGGAGATACTTTGTTTGAGGAGGAGAGGCGTATAAGAGGAGTGATTTGTGACTTCTATAAGAGCCTCTATACGGAAACTTGTGATAGCAGACCGAATTTGGATGGCCTTGTTTTCTCGAGAATCAGTGAGATGAAAGCAATTTGGCTTGAGCATCGTTTTGAGGAAGAAAGATTTTCTTGCTCTTCGGGATTGTAATAGTGATAAAGCTCCAGGTCCCGATGGTTTACAATGGCCTTTCTAGTTAAAAATTGGGAGGTGCTAAAGGAGGATATTCTGTGTTTTTGAGGAGTTCCGTTCTTTTGGGGAGTTTGTGGGGAGTCTAAATGTCACTTTCGTTGTCCTTATTCCGAAGAAGACCGAGGCATCCAATGTCAGAGACTTTCAGCCTATTAGTCTTGTAGGGTGCATTTATAAACTCTTATCGAAGGTTGTTTCTTCTAGGTTGAAGACTGTGTTGCATAATGTGGTGAGCCCTCACCAAAATGCCTTTGTTAAGGCAAATCTTGGATGCCATTCTGATTGCTAGTGAAGTAGTGGATGCCTATTTAAAAGATGAAGAGAGGGGTGATTTGTGAGCTTGATATGGAGAAGGTTTATGATCATGTTAGTTGGGGTTTCGTTATTTACTTATTGAAAAGAATGGGCTTCAGGGAGAAATGGTGTAAGTGGATTTTAAAGTGTATTTCTTTGGCATCCTTCTCCATACTTGTTAATGGTTGCCCTCCCGATTTCTTTAGAGCTTCAAGGGCGCAGACAAGGGGTTCCATTGTCACCATTTTTATTCACCTTGGTTATAAAAGTTTTTAGCAAGATGTTATTGAAAGCAATTGAGGGGGGCTTTTGAGTGATTACAAGGTTGGGAGTAACAGGGCAGTGTGAATGTGTCTCACTTTCTTTTTGCCGATGACACTTTGGTTTTTTGTGAGGCAGAAGCTATCCAATTGTTACACCTTCACCGTGTCCTCCTTTGTTTTGAGGTAGTTTCGGGGTTCAAGGTTAATCTTGGTAAAGAACGATCTTATTCCTCTCGGTGAGAATATCAATGGCTTGGATGGAAGAATCTTTATTTATCGAAAGGGGAAAGGCTTACGCTTATCAAGAGCACTCTTTCTAGCCTACCAATTTACTTTATGTCTCTATTTCCTATTTCGAGTTTGGTGGCTGATCGGTTGGAGAGCATTCAAAGGAGATTCCTTTGGGGTAACATGGGAGAGGAATACAAGTATCACTTGGTGAGGTGGGGGGTAGTCAAGCAACCGATGGAAAAAGGGAGGCTTGTTATCAAATCTCCTTTTGTTTTTAATAAAGCTTTTCCTAGCAAATGGTTATGGAAGTTTCTTGTGGAAAATGACCATCTTTGGAGAAAAGTGGTTGTAGCTAAGTTTGGGATGGATTCTAACGGGTGGATATCTAAAGATGCTTGGGGGGCCAGGGGTGTGGAAGTGGATTCGAAAAGGGTGGGGGGATTTTGCTCCTTGTGTTTCGGTGAGGGTGGGAAATGGAGAGAAAACTCGAATTTGGCATGATACTTGGGTGGGGAACACTACTTTGATTGACCATTTTTCGAACATATTTAATATGGTGAGAAATAAAGGAGCACTTATTAGCTCGTGTTTCTTTTATTAATGATGGAACTTTCTGGGATGTGCCTTTTATGTGGAAGTTAAGATGGTCTAGGGTTTTTTTTGGTCGACTCACCCAAGTTCCCATAGAAGTAATTTGGGGTTCTCGTGCCCCAAAGAATGTAAGTTTTTTTGTTTGGGAGGTTTCTTGGGGGAAAATTCTTACGTTAGATAACTTGCAAAGAAGCGGGAAAGTTTTGGTCAGATGTTTTATTTGCAAGGGTTACGCCGAGTCTCTGTTTCATCTTTTGGTGGAGTGTTGGCTAGCTAGAAGTTTATGGGAGATGGCTATAGGATTTTTAGGATTTTTTGGGTGGTAGCGGGCGCTCCATGAAAGATGAGGTTTGGGCTTGGAGTGGTTTGAGAGCGCTAAAGGAGGTTAAGAAATCTTATCTCTTGATCCCACTCTCTATTTTTTAGCTAGTGTGGAATGAGTGGAATCGTATAGCGTTTGAGAGTGTTGAAAAACCTATTAATGCTATTAGAGATAATTGCTTTAACACTTTTAATTTTTGGGTTAAAAGGAATTTTTTTGTAAACAATTTTGATCTTTTGGATTTTGTAAATTTTCTTACTTGTAATTAGCATTTGACTTAGAGTTGCACCCTCTTGGTGTATTGTTAATACAATTTTATTTATAAAAAAAACCCTCAAATTAATCATTTGCTCCTCATCCGCACCACAAAAATAGAGGCATCAGCAAAAAGATGGGAGATCATCACCTCCTCCTCACTTCTACCAACTTTGAACCCATCAAGGAACCCTTCCTCCATTGCTTTAGACAACATTTTACTCAATACATCCATGATGATAGGGGTAAATAAGCGAGGAGGAAGGGGGTCTCCTTGATGAAGTCCTCTAGAAGCCTTAAAAAAATCAGTGGGACTTCCATTAACGAAAATGGAAAACAAAGTAGATGAGATATACTTCTTAATTCACTTGCACCATCTCACGCTGACATGATCATAGGCTTTTTCCATAACAAGTTTACAAATAACCCCCTGGCCACCCCACAACTTCATTAGCACTCAAAGAAGCATCAAGGAAAGGTCCCACCACATTACCAACTACTTTATTGAGCCTAGAAGGCAACACTTTGGAGATGAGTTTATACACACTAGTACACTACCAAGAAGACTTATAGGGTGAAAGTCTTTAATATTAACCACATCACTCTTTTAGGAATCAGCACATTGAAAAGTTCTAGGACTCCACACACTCCCTTAAAGCATGGAAATCTTCAAACACTTTGAGGAGGAGGTGACCATTGAGGGTTTCCCAAATAGATTGTAGAAAAGCTATAGAGAAACCATTGGGGCCCACAGCTTTATCCCCACAACAATCCATCAGAGCAAGCCTAACTTGCTCTCCCTCAAAGGGGCATTGAATCCAGTTTAAAATTCTCGCTCTTGCATCTCTTTATCAATCTGTCTGTGTGTATATATGTACATATGTATGTATGCGTGCATGTGTTTGTGTGTTTATATGTATGCATACATGTATATGTATTTATATTTTATGTGTATGTGTTTCTGCATGTATCTTATAAAATCAACAATCTGTTGGCACTCTTACTTTTGTAAAATTTTTTTGGATAAGTAAAAAACTTTATTAGTAAGGCACCAAGAAAGTGCAACTCAAAACCAAAGGCTAATCATTCTTAAAAAACTTTATTAATAAAGTACCAAAATGGTTCAACTCAAAGCCCAAATTATTTACAAGATAAGAAATCCACCAAATCTAAAAGTTCATCATTATTTACAAAGACATTCCCTCTAAACCCAAAGTTGAGGGTACTAAACCAACTATATTTAATAGTTTCAATAGGTCTTTCTACCCCATCAAAAACTTTCCGATTCCTTTCTCTCCATATTAGCCAAAAAATTGAGTGTGGGATCAATGAATAAGCCTTCTTGACCTCTTTGGAAGCCCTCAATCCACTCCAAGCCCAAATTTCATCTTTCACGGAGTCCGCCCCCACCTAAGAAACCCCCAAAATACCATACACTATCTCCCACAAACTTCTAATGAGCAAACATTGCACCAAAAGATGATATACGGATTTGGCGCCATCTTTACAAATGTAGTATCTATTAACAATCACTTCCCCCCTCCTTTGTAAACAGTCAAGAGTTAGAATTTTCTCCCAAGAGGCTTCCCACACAAAAAAAATATATTTCTTGGGTACACGTGAGCACCAAATTGCTTTCTAAGGGAAATTGGGGTTACCAAGGGACTTTATCAAAAAGAATCTTATAGAAGTCCTTCACCTCAAAACTCTTGTTCGGACAAGGCTCCCATCCATCCGATCCTCTCTACCTGCCTCAACAGAAGAATTATATAAGGTCTCCAAAAACTTTGCTACCTCTCCCATTTCCCAATCATGAACATTACGAATAAAAGGCATAACCCAAGATACCCCTTCGTTTGACATGGAGATACAAGAGCTAACCTGCGCTTCTTTATTCCTCACAATATTGAAAATGTCTGGAAATTTGTCCTTCGAAGGAGTGTTCCCACACTAAGTGTCATACCTAAGCTGGGTCCTTTCTCCATTTCCCACCGATACCACAACATAGGGACGGAAGTCTTCCCACCTTTTTTGAATCTACCTCCACACCCCCACTCCGTAGGTCTCTCTAGTCTCCCTAATACATTCTCATTTCACTCTTCCATAACTTGTTGGGGTATGACTGTCGTGCGCACAGCTGTAGCGATTCCCAAGTGGCTACTGTTAATTGAAATCTTTATTCTTTTCTTCAATCCAAGTAATATAATTTTACTGGAATACATAATGCAATTTAGTCCATAAATCAAGTGGCAATTACCTTTTACATGATGAACTCGCATTGTATTTCAAGTGGTTGAAGGCAATGTTTCAATGTTACTCTTGTGTTTTATTCCCTTCTAATCCTTCACTATGACCATCTTCTCTTTGCAGAAATTCATATGTTGGAAATATACGCCTTTTCTATGAAATGGAAGAGAAGCTTCGCCAGGTGCCACCTATCATCTGGGCTAGTTTTACTTCATCTTTTTTCTTATTCTTTTTGGTATTCTGCTTTAACAGTTGAAGTTTGTTCAATCATCTCTTCCGCACGAAATTTTTGGATGAAACTCCTTTTATATCATAGGGAAGGCATATTATTAAGAAAGAATGATGATGCCGTATTTTCTTAGCTTTGATTATTTGATGAAAATGCCAGGCATGTTTTCACACTTCTTGAGTGGAAGATGGTTCTCTATTCTAATTGTGATGGTATTTATGAACTCTTATCTTTACAACTTTAGTCTTAAGTGAAAACAGGCAGCATTGTACCCAGGAAATACAGATATTGATAAGGTAAAATGTTGATATGCCAATGCAACAATTTTGGAGTGACTGATTCTTAAAGAGAAGATGAAGTTTAATTTCATGCCTATGGCTGAGTTAAGCATTGGCAATTTTTGAGCGCATTGAAGTCCAAGTTCTTTGATTGACCATAAAATGCAATTTAAAGTATTGAATAGCCTATGCAGTCCAAAATACTTTTCTCCTTTATTTTGTTAAGTGTTTTTTTCATAATTCATCATTGAGTCTGGCAATACCTAAAATAACAAATCCAGTTTAGGAAAACTACCAAGGAGCGTCAGGCAAAAAAAAAAAGGAACAGAATGAAAATTAACCTTTGTTCAAGCTATTATTCTTCAAAACGGAAGAATCTAGATTATGGGCAATTGGTGCTATGAGCAAAGACATGCAGGCAAAAGCATTGGTTTTGTGCTGCTTGTCTTCCATTATCAATCATCTTAAGTCGTGTGAAATTTCAATGTGAAATTTCCTTTAATTCTTGAACATGCTGTGTTCGCTGATTGATGCCTATCCATGCAATAAATGAGGATTCAAAGTTTGTAGTAGAGTATTGTTTGTGTTGTATGATTTCATGTTCTTTCTTTTGGTGATGTGTTTATTTTCTACGATTTTCCAACTTAAGGTGTTTCAATATTAGTTGAGCATACTGAATGTAATCCATATGTATGTACAATTGGTTGCAGGGACACAATATTGTATTGATATCAAACCACCAAACTGAAGCAGATCCAGCCATCATTGCATTGTTGCTTGAAGCAACAAACCCACATATTGCTGAGAACACGGTGAACCTTATATTTCTATTCTGAGCTTACTGTAGAAAGCCATTATCTGCGTTTGAAATGATTACATAACCAACTTCTACATTTTGAGCTGCAGAGCTATGTAGCAGGAGACAGGGTCATTACAGATCCTCTATGCAAGCCGTTCAGCATGGGAAGGTACTCCACGAAGTTTCTAGATTATTAAACAATGATTCGGCTACAAGATGACTGATATATGATTAAGAGTATTGACACGAATTTCCAATTTTCTTATTTTATTAGGAATCTTATATGTGTGTACTCAAAAAACCACATGTATGATGTTCCTGAGCATTTTGAGATGAAAAGAAAAGCAAACACACGAAGTTTGAAGGAGATGGCTGTGCTATTAAGGTATCTATGACTTTTTTTTTTCCAATTTGTCTGAGAAAAAGTTATATATAAATTATATGTGGACTTGAACTCTTGAAGGTTTCGAATTTGTTGGTTGCTAGTTTTAGTAATCGGAGTATCCTCTTGTAATCGTTTCCCTAATGTGTGTAATGTTCTTTGGATATTGACCTTAGCTCTTCTATCGTTATATCTTTTCTCAAGTTGTTTCTTTTCTTTCTTCTCTTTTCTGAAAATTGAGCATATTGGTTGAAACTTTGAGGCGGCGTGAGTAGGTTGAGTTAATTATTTGGAAGAATACCAGTTATCATGGCCTTTGGTGCTCCTGTACATTAGTCTGTCACTTCATCTCTCAGTTTCAAAAACCTTGGTTATTTCCTTGTCTATAGTTTTGTTTTAGTTTATTGTTTCCAGTAGTCTTTACCTTTCTACTGCTTGACACCTTGCATGTGTTACGCATAATTCTCCTAAAATTAAAATTACACATTTCACCTTTTCCCAGAAAATGATGAAATAACAGATAGATAGTAAGTGAAAGTCCCCTTTTCTGTTGAAATTTTCTCAAAAAGCCATTGCTCACTCAAAAAGAATGAACTGGATAGGATCAAAAGAGGTTGGGATGATATTGGTCCTCAAGATGAATGGATCAAGTGCCTCGTATATGCTTTGCTTCATAGCCTTCAGTGGTGGTGAGGTTTTAAATTATGTTTTGGTGTACCTATAGCAAAAAATGATTAATTTTCTCCAAATGCTAATTTCTCAGTGCAAAATTTAGCAAGAAAACTCTCCTTTGCTTGGTCCATAAAGTGAGATCTTTTGAGGATTCCTCACCTATGTTGGCCCTACACGAAACGAAGCATCTCTATATAAGTTCGGTGAATGAATGATACTGAACTTATGCAGGATCTAGAAATTGTATCTAGGAAGGATTTTATTAAGTTTAAAAGTACACAAATCAATTCTGAAGTGAAAATCTGAATGCCAATTATCTTCTTAGTTAAAAATGTAGACTTTTACTTTGGGTGAACCTGAGAAGGCAAGCAAGATTTGATTTTTTGGAGCAGCTGCTCAAAATGCATGGTATGGTGACACCAAAATGAAGGTTCAAGAATGTTAGATGCTGTCAAGCCTAAGTAGGATCTCTTCTCAATAGTAGATTTTGGTAATTGTTCAGCCTTACATCTCTCTTTATTTCTTCTCCAGAAGTGCAATAATGCTTGAGGGAACTTGCTCAGCATCTGTAAACAAATTTAACTTTGATTACTCTCTTCTAGTAAAGTTGATTTTTTATTTATTTATTTACAACATATGAAGTTCTCTTTTCTCCTGAATGTCCAAGTCTACGATAATCCTGCACCTTCGATGTTTATTATTTTAAGATCCACGATAGATAGAAAGATGAGTTGTTATTCCTGATTGAATGCGATACGTGTAATATGTTCTTTCTCTTATGTATTATTTTCAGCTGCATATATTATATTTATTTATTTTGCCCAAATTTGCATCATGACTGAGTTTGTAGTAATTGTTCTGTTATCTGCATCCTTCTGACTGAATGAATATATTTGAGTGCAGGGGTGGGTCACAAATAGTGTGGATTGCACCTAGTGGTGGCAGGGACCGTCCAGATCCTCTTACAGGAGAATGGAATCCAGTAAGTCTTTTAACTTTTTTTATTTGAACCAACTCAGAGAACATAGTACACTTAGTCTTATTTAAATTTCATCTTATTGTTTTACTTTTTACTTTTTTTATATTGTTTAGAAATGGATGAAATAATTTCTCATAACCATAATTATTTCTTTATTAGTTGTTTAAGAAAATTCCATTTTGGAGTTTTATTTTAAGTAAAGAATAGATTTTGGTAGCATCTAAACATGATGTTTTAGGTTTAAGATATATATACCTTTGTCTGTTAACAGTTCTTAGGAACAGGCAACTGGGACAGTAAGACATTTTACGCTAATGTTGGTTTGGATGATTAGATTAATAGCTTGGGTGGATGATATAATTGTAGAATCCTACTTTAAGTTTTTGAAGATGAAAAAAGAGCAGCCCAGCTAACACATCCTTTTAGTGTACCTAGGAGCTTTTATTTTCTGTAGAACAGTTCAAAATTGTAATTGTTAAAGAGATAATTGGGTTACCAATTATCCCAAAAGCTTAAGCTGATGGGAAAGGGCCCAACTATTATTTTATACTTCAACATGCCCCCTCATGTGCAATCCGACTGAAGTTAATGGGCTTTGCACGTGAAATATTAATGAAAAAGGGCTTCTCAGGACTTGAACACAGGACCTCTGCTCTGATACCATGTTAAAGAGAGAGTTGGGTTATCAATTATCCCAAAAGTGTAACCTGATGGGAAATGGCCCAATTATTCATTTATACCCCAAGAATCTTCGCAAGAAACTATAATTATTAACGGTTGTGCGCCTGTGAGTATTGACTCACTCTTGCTCTATTAGAGCTAATAAATTTAAGTATTCTGACAGGAAAGTATTTTCAATCGTGATAGGATGAAAGCTCCTAATTATGTTCTAGATCTTCTTGCTTTGGCTTCTCCCTCCCTGCTCCTTACTTCCTCTGTGGATCTAAAGAGCAATAATATGGCTTATGGGATGTTTTATTTGCAGCAAGCCGTCAAAGAGAATTTTATGCCTGTGGAAGGACAGACATAGAAATGTTCATACCATTTCTTGCTTGGAAGCGCTTTCCATTATTTGTCAGAAAATAAAATTGAATTTACCTCCATGCTTGAATATTTTTGGTTGGTCGAAAAGGGACATACTTTTTTTTCTTCTTGAAAATAGTGGCTTTTGTCTGGCAAAGTAAACAAGTCTCTCTTGGGGTGTGCGTTTATTTCCCGTTAATTGGGAAGTGCTTTTGGTTCCTCTCTTATGTAGTGACAACTAGTTGAAATTTTTAGAGCTTAATGTTGGCTTTGTTATGAAAGTGATGGCCTTTCTTCATTTCTTGTAACCGAATCCTTATTGCTTATTTGTTGCAGCAGGTTGTTAGATCTAATTTCATATTCTGTTGTTTTAAACTTTTATTTTAGAATAGAAAATTAGTTTTAGCTTGCCTAATCCTTATTATCATGTTGAAGAGCCTAAGACAAGAGGCCTTCCTTAAAGCAAACTATGAACCTGATTTTCATCCTTAACAGTCCAATTACAAATGGTCATTTCTTTGCTAAACTTGGTTTAGAGCTTTATTTTCAGAATAATTATTATTGTTATTACAAATATGTAATTGATGTGTGGTGCTGCATTTTACCAGAAGAGGGATCCACATGGGCTCACACCTATTTGGCTAGATAAATAATCTCCAGTGGACCAAAACTGTTCATGGTTCATTGTTGTTGTTTTTTCATTAGTAAGATATACTCAGTTTTGCAATGCAAGACATACAAGCAAAAATAGCAGTGCTTTATGTTTCTCTTTGCTGGTTGTTTCTGTTTTCGTATGACAGTAGAGGCTATTCTCTACATCCTTTATCATACCAAAAGAACAACCAGTAACCTTGTTCATCATCAGTTTTATATTATGTCATCTTCATTGTTATGATGCCATTATATCTCTACATACTGATATAAGGGGGTCAGGCACCCTTTGATTCTTCTTCAGTGGACAATATAAGAAGGCTTGCCGAGCATTCTGGTACTCCAGGACATCTTTATCCATTGGCATTGTTGTGCCATGACATCATGCCCCCTCCACCCAAGGTATGGCCTTTTCTTAGCGTTTCTTGTAATATTTATTCTCCTCTTGTGGCTCATTTGTGCTTCTCCAGGTAGAGAAAGAAATTGGGGAGAGAAGAGTGGTTGGCTTTCATGGGGTCGGAGTATCAGTGGCACCAGAAATCAGCTTCCCTGAAATTGCTGCTGCTTGTGAAAACCCTGAAGAGGTTGGTTATATTTAACATGGTGGACATATGCCTCCCAGCTTTTCAGTATGGTTCCTAATATTTTTTCTTTTGAGTTATTAAGAATAATTGAGTTATCAGTTATCCCAAAAGCTTAAGCTTTTGGGATTAATAATAACTAACATGGTATCAGAGCTAAAGGTTTTGTGTTCGAACCTTGATAACTCTTGCTTGTTTTTGTTTATGATAAATATTTGGTTTGCCCTTTGTATCTAGTTTGAGTTTGTTTTGTACTTGTTTCTGTTTCGGGCTTCACGTGCTAGGCCCATATTGTCTCTGGGTGGCTATGCATGTGAGGGAGAGTGTTAAAGTGTAGACCTTGATATATATCGTTCGCCCATTTTCCATCAGCTTAAGCTTTTGGGGTTAACGATAAGTAACATGAATAATATAAAATACATTACATTTCATAAAATTCTTGTCTGATTTTGTCCTTGGATTGAGGGAAAAGCAATATATCTGAGCTATAACTTGGTATCAGTACTGGAATCGCTGATCAGTCCGGACATCTTTGTCCCCTCGGTTGTCTCGTTCCCTCAGATGATTTCTTTTCTTTCTCCCTCATGGATGATCCTTTTTTTTAACTTAACGTAGATAATGACTACTTAAGTAAAGGTATCATCTACATTGGTATTTAGTGCATAACGATTTATTACCCTACGTGGGGGTTATGTTATAGCTGAAGCTATGAGGACAGTTTTGTTTTTAATAACAAATTTATACCTAGGGTTTAATAATTATTGACTGCTTTTGACCAATATGCATGCCAGCTTGCCAACTCGTAGCCGCACATTGTGTTTTATTTTATTAGTTGTGGCTCACTAATATAATGTCTCATATCCAGTTTATATGGCCAAAAGTATAATACAATTGTAACCAAACTTTTGTGTAGGTAAAGGGCAAACTAACAAGGAGGAAGTTTCTCTTTATTTGGCTTTGGAGATTGCATATTGCAGTCCTATTATTAATTGGCTGGTTAAGTTGAATGTAAAAGATGAATAAACTGTGAACATAAGATATGGAATGAAAATCTTAAGTGTTGACTGCTAGGACTGGATAGATGAGGTGTCCCTGACACTGACCAGGACTCTGTTTCTAACTAATTTCATAGCATGTATCTTGTCCATTCTAACTGTGGCAATTCTCTGTAGCAGGCTAAGGAAGCATACGCACAAGGGCTGCATAACTCTGTGACCAAGCAATACAAATTGCTCAAATCTGCTATACATGGCAAACAAGGACTAGAGGCATCAACACCAAATGTCTCTTTGTCACAACCGTGGAGTTAGTAAAACCTTTTCTCTTTTTCCAAGTCTGGTCTAGGTACTTCAATTTCTATGGTCTATCAGATAAATTGGGATCAGGAACTTATGCTTTTTATGGTGTTGAAATCAAAATCTCTTGCAGAATTATGAGCTCCTTGATATGGTTGTTTGCAAGAAAATAAATTAAATAATCAAGCTGTGGCATCAGGCTAAAAATGCTTGAATCTACTGCTAATCCTAAATGAATAGAAAATTAATTTTGAATTCTGGTTGTCTCAAATATACATATATGTGCAAGTAATAAAAAACTGGGTAATTGGGTGGAAAAGATGCTGATGTTAACACAGAAACAGACTTGTGTGCATGAAATGTACAGGAAATAAATGCATGGAGGATTTAGGTAACACAAAACATTTCATTATTTTACAACATGAACATGTGTTCTCATTTGTGTTTTGCTTTTAACACGTGGTAAAACCTTGAAAGTATTTCACAAGAATTTTCAGTATACAATCTAACGAAAAAAGATAAATCAAGATTCATCTCTTTCCGGGTTTCTACTCTCAGCTGGAGCATTAATGGCAACTTAAAATTGACATGTTATGTTTATAAACTCAAAAATGAATTATGGAGAAGTGAGTCTGTCCAGAAAACATGCTCCAGGAATGTTCATAACTCATACATCTTGTTGGAAATCACCTTGACAAGATGCCCAGGTGGTGATCTTCCAAACACCCAAGTCTTGAATGACTTGTAGAAAGAATTTCAGCAATCGAACACAAGAACAGAAAATCAAAGAAAGAAAGAAGACAAGTAATTTGTTGTCGAGGTTCGGCAATGTGCCTACGTCCCCGTGAGTTCCTCCGAACTCTCTGGACTATCTCAATGGTTATTACAAAGTTACAGCAATCCCCTTCAAGAATCCAAGTTCTTGAAGAACCAAGAAGAGAACGAGAAAGTGATAGACTTATTACAATGCTTTCTATCAATTCTCTACTAACCTCTCTTCTTTACAACCAGCCTCACTACAAGAGTCCCTCTTGTGTTTATGTCTCACAAAATTCTCTCTTGTGTTTACAATGATCTCACAATGTCACAACCTGTGTGGTTCTCTCACACACCTTTTTCACCACTTGAAATGAGGCTAAGAAATCCTTTTTATAGCCTCTTAATTCTTGGACAATCTTGTGAATCATTCTTGACTCTTTGATCATGTTCTTCCTTTAATCTCAGCCCTTCATCACTCTCCAAGTGATGCTGTGCGATTTGGTGTGGTGCTGTGTGCTGCGGCGTGACCTGATGCTGCAGCCTCCTGATGCTGTGCGCACACCTCCTGCCTGTGGGCAGAAACTTCCACAGCAGTGTGCCTGACCTTGCCACGCTCAAAACTTAAGCACACACTTGTGTGCAACCGTTTAACTTGCTGAAATTTCATACTCCACCTTTGATTTGGACTTTAACCAACTTTAGACCATGTTTGGATATGTTTGAAACTTAGACAAATAACAACAATCTCTACCTTTGTCTAAGTGTTCAAAAAATCTGAACCATTGTGCAGAAAGCTTCGGGATCCAAACTCATATTGAGTTACCAATTAACCAACTCCATTCCTAAGTAATTCAAGGCAATGATTGAACTTACTTAGAGGTAGAAACTTGGTGCCTAAATCTGCAGGACTTTTCTCCGTGGTCTTCTTGTCAACATGAATGCTTCCTTCTGTACCATTTTCCAGAATGTAATGATACCGAACATCTATATGCTCCGTCCCCTCATGGAACACCGGATACCTCCACAAGTGCTCCGCACTTTGGCTATCCAAAGATACCACCACCTGCTCTTTTAGGACCTCCCACTCGTCCAACAACCCTTTGCACCCCATAGCCTCCTTTATGGCTTCCGTAGCCGTTATGCATTCTACCCTGGTTGTTATGAGTGCTACCACTGGCTGCCACTGAGCCTCCATGTACCTCAGCAACCACTTTATCCCAAGACAATGCTCTTTTCCGGGATTACTCACACATTTGCTGAAAACATCCATTGCCCAAGAAACACTTGACCTGTTTCTCTTCCTTTCCCGGATGATTCTCCTCATCCCAAGGATCTTTTGTGCAGGGCTGAGATCCTTCCTCTCGAACTCCTCACTAAGTTGAGATGTAAACCTTTCCATCCTCTTCCTGCTGTTCCAAACTAACAGCCCATCAATGACATAGGTGAGGATACTCACCATCTTCTCCACCTTGTATCCAGGTGAGAAAGTTTCTGTGAAACCTATGTCTTCTCTTCTCGTGAACCCATTCGCCACCAGCCTAGCTTTGTTCCAGACTTCATCTCTTGGAGGGCACCCTTCTTTGATCTTGTAAGTGCACTTACATTCCACAACTTTCTGATTTCCTGGAATTTTCACCAATTCCCAGAAGTTGTTCTTCCTCAAAGAATCCATTTCTTCCTCCATAGCTAGCTGCCACTTTGACGAATCCTTACACTCCTTGGCATCCGTGTAAGTTTTTGGTTCAGCCATCCCTCCTTCTATCCAAGGAGTTGCTGCATCTGCAGCATTTGCAAACCCATATCTCAAGGGTGGTCTAACCACTCTTCTTTCCCGGTCTCTTATGAGCTGGTAGTCCTTCTAACTTGCTGTAGCATCCTCTTCTTGTTTAGCCTCTTCTTGAGTTTCTTGAGCTTGGCAATCATCCGAGGGCTCTACCTGGTCCGAACCCTCTTGCCTCCTTTGCTCTACCTGAACAGAATCTCCCTTGATGCTATGCTCAACAAGAACCAAACTAGTTTGCTCACTAGCCCCTGCAGGGTTAGTAATCTCCAAGTAGGGAAATAACAATTCATTAAAAATAACATCCGTACTTATTATGAGTTTCAATCTTTCTTTTTCTAAGGACCACAACCTGTACCCCTGAGCCCCTTCCCCATATCCTAGAAACACATATTTTCTAGATCCTGGGCTAAGCTTATCCTCCTTTTGGAGTGCATACGCAGCACACCCAAAAGTTCTAAGGTTGTCCAACTCAGGGGGTTTTCCACTCCACATCTCCATGGGAGTCTTTTGGAACACAATCCTAGAGGGTGATCTATTAATCAAATATGCAGCTGTAGCTACAGCTTCTCCCCAAAAATATTTTGGTAACCCGGATCCATCTAACATGCACCTAACCTTTTCCATAAGGGTCTTATTCATCAACTCAGCAACTCCATTTTACTGAGGAGTTTCCACAACCGTCATATGTCTTAGAATGCCATTTAACCTACATAATTGATCAAGTTCTTGGTTAAAAATTTCTAAGCCATTATCGGTTCTTATCCCCTTAACTACTCTACTCATTTGAGTCTCAACCAGCCATTTCCACACCACTAATTTATTCAAGGCATCTAATTTATTCTTAACCAAATAAACCCATACTTTTCTTGAATAATCATCAATTAAAGATAGAAAGTAAATGTTACCTCCCTGTGTTGGTGTCCTTGCTGGTCCCCAAAGGTCCCCATGAATGTAGTCAAGAATGCCCTTAGACTTGTGCACTCCGGTGTTGAAGCTGACCCGATGTTGCTGCCCAAAAACACAGCTCTTACAGAAATCCAGTTCTTCTACTTTGTCACCACCAAGTAGACCTTCCTTGCTAAGCACTTGCAGGCCCTTTTCGCTCATGTGTCCCAAGCGAGTGTGCTAAAGGGCTGCCTTGTCCAGCTCAGCCATCAAGCTTGCTGCTTGATCATTGGTTTCTGTTTCTCCGATCATCTCATAGAGTCCATCGTTTCTTGCTGCCTTGATCACTACCAAAGATCCCTTGGCCACCTTGATCTTTCCTCCCTCGATCTTGCATGTATAGCCCATGGAATCCAGCTGCCCCAATGAGATCAAGTTCCTCTTCAAATCTAGAACATACCTCACATTTTCCAGCAGCTTTGTGACTCCATCAAACATCCTCAATTAGATATCTCCAATCCCTCTCACTTGGCAAGAATTATCATTCCCCAAGAAGACCTTTCCATCATTGATCTTCTTGAAATTATTGAACCATTCTTTGTGAGGGCTCATATGATGAGTGCACCTGGTATCCAAGATCCATTTCCCGCTGCCTTCTTGCTCCTTGCTCACACTTGAGCACACAACAAGAACATCATCATCTTGCTGTTCTGTTTTGGCAACCGAAGCCTCTCCATTCTTGGTATGGCTTCCTCCTCTATATCTTGTCATCTTCTTGCAATCTTTTTTGACATGACCCTCCTTATGGCAGTAGTAGCAGCTCTTCCCTCCAAATCTTAGTTTGGAATGCATTCTCCCATGGCTTTCTCCTCTACCTCTGTCCCGGTAGTAGCCATGCATGCTGCTGTGCACTCTCCCATGGCTCTCACCTCTACCTCTGTCCCGGTAGTAGCCATGCATGCTGCTGTGCACTCTCCCATGGCTCTCTCCTCTACCTCTGTCCCGATAGTAGCCATGGTTGCTGCCATACCAAGTTGCTGGCCTTCTTTTAAAGAACAACCCTTTTACCACTTGATGCACTCCTTTTCTTGGCATCAAGATTATGTTGCAACTCTTTCTTAGGATCAAATTTAAAAGCAAAGATTCGTTTCCGAAGATACCTCTTATGTGGGAGAGTCTTGGCAAGAAACAATTCATCTAGTTTCTTCCATAATGCAGCTGGATCTTCTGAGTCTCTGCACTCCCTTGTGACATTATCCGACATGTGCAAGAAAATGGTGCTGTAAGCCATCTTCTTCATCTCGGTCCGCTGGTCCTCCGTGACACTTGCTGGAAAAGCATCATCTTCTCCAATAGCCAAGTCCACTTTTTGTTGCACAAGAACCTCCTTAATCTTCCGCTTCCATAGGGAAAAATCTCCCTTTCCATCAAACTTCTTAATACCGAAATTTGAACCCATCTTGCGGAGATGATCCCTTGTCTTATGCAGTACCCACAAATGCTTTCTTCAACCGCAAGAACACAGATCGAAGATGGATCTTAACCGTTCTTGAATCACTTTCAAGAATACGACCAGATCTTGATCTTTACACCGTTCTTGAATCACCCAAGAAGTTTGATCTTTGATTCTTGGAGTCTTGGCTCCGTACCTTCTACTTCTTGTTCCGATAACCAGCTGCTGTGCTCGGATACCACTGTCCAAAGCTTTGATACCACTGTTGGAAATCACCTTGACAAGATGCCCAGGTGGTGATCTTCCAAACACCCAAGTCTTGAATGACTTGTAGAAAGAATTTCAGCAATCGAACACAAGAACAGAAAATCAAAGAAAGAAAGAAGACAAGTAATTTGTTGTCGAGGTTCGGCAATGTGCCTACGTCCCCGTGAGTTCCTCCGAACTCTCTGGACTATCTCAATGGTTCTTACAAAGTTACAGCAATCTCCTTCAAGAATCCAAGTTCTTGAAGAACCAAGAAGAGAACGAGAAAGTGATAGACCTATTACAATGCTTTCTATCAATTCTCTACTAACCTCTCTTCTTTACAACCAGCCTCACTACAAGAGTCCCTCTTGTGTTTATGTCTCTCACAAAATTCTCTCTTGTGTTTACAATGATCTCACAATGTCACAACCTGTGTGGTTCTCTCACACACCTTTTTTACCACTTGAAATGAGGCTAAGAAACCCTTTTTATAGCTTCTTAATTCTTGGACAATCTTGTGAATCATTCTTGACCCTTTGATCATGTTCTTCCTTTAATCTCAGCCCTTCATCACTCTCCAAGTGATGCTGTGCGATTTGGTGTGGTGCTGTGTGCTGCGGCGTGACCTGATGCTGCAGCCTCCTGATGCTGTGCGCACACCTCCTGCCTGTGGGCGGAAACTTCCACAGCAGTGTGCCTGAACTTGCCACACTCAAAACTTAAGCACACACTTGTGTGCAACCGTTTAACTTGCTGAAATTTCATACTCCACCTTTGATTTGGACTTTAACCAACTTTAGACAATGTTTGGATATGTTTGAAACTTAGACAAATAACAACACATCATTTACAGTTCTGTATCTGAAAATCTTGCACCTCATATATCTTTCTCATACTCCTATTATTTTAGTTGATTTGGCTTGATCTGTTCCAGGATAATCTGCTTACATTGTTTTGTAACTCCTCAACATGGAGTTAACGGGCCCTTCAATACAAGTATGTACTTCCAGAGCATGCCCTATTTGTCGATACCGATTGATCGCAGGAGATTTCCATCTCATTATTTTTTTTGGTGCATACAATTTGCGGGAGTCCAATATGTTTGAAGTTGAAGCCCTAGCAGTAGTTCAACATCAGGTGTGTACTGTACAGATCTTATTTCCTAGTAAAACTTGAGCCAGAGTCATTTATAGGCATTTTACATGTATATTTTGCTTAAAGTTCATGTAACAGATCACATTTTTAAGCTAATTCAATTGTTATTCTTTCATCTTTTGATCTTAAACTTCTCTCAACAAACTCATTACCTGGATGATATTAGGAACACTGCTGCATAAACAAATATTTTTGCCTACTGATCAGTCAAAAGTAGAGATTCTCAAGTGAGAATGAAGTTTTTACTGATTAGAATATAGTATGTCTTGCCGATTTTAGTTATATTTTCATTTGTCCTGTGTGTTTCTTAACAAATTAGCTCTTACGTTTAAATTGATGTGCCCAGCCAGTGGTTGAAAGTAATTGTGGACTGTTGTTACTGTTTTCTTTTTTCCCTACTAGAAGTATAGTTCTTAAACTTATGTCTATATTGGATGGGATGTATGGGTCTGACTGCCATTTTTATGCGCATTTTGTTGCTTGATTGTATCAAACCAACCATTTGATGCTTGAGCGTGGGCTTCAACAAATGTGATTGTGTAACACTTCTCACTCCCATTTGTTTTGTTGAACTTTAGTCTTCCTATTTACTATTTACATGCACTGTGCATTGGTGAGTTTGCTCGTGATCATCATGCCCCCTTGTACTATAATTTCAAAATGCCATATTTTACTAGGACGCCACATTGCTTTGTTTGATTACCTCAACATCATTTGAGTTCATATGTTTACATAAATTGCTTGTTAATTAATTATCTTCTATATTTTTCTACCCATTTGATGGGTAGTATCATGTTGTTATGAAGTAGCTGAAAATAGCAGTAGCTATTCACAGAACATTGGAGTTCTATGAAGGTGTCCCACGAGGATAGGAACATTTGTTGAGTCATTTGTGATAAATCTTCGGATGATGGTGTCGCTGTTGGTGAAGCGTGTTAATTATGTTAACCGGCGAAGCCAACAAGTAATGGATATTTTTTAGAATGCATCATTTGGGTTATTTTTAATCATATTCCAATGCCAGTGGTATAATTATGTAGAATAACTTTTCTTATTATATAACTTAAGAGCAGAGACTTTACCATAATGTTTCTCATATAAGCCAATAGTAATCATGAGTAAGTCGTGGAAAACTTGCCTATAATCTAGCGTGAACATGTGGAGAAACATTTGAGGCATGATGCTTAAATTTCTGAGGCGATCATAATTATTACCTATCAAATACAATTTTAAAAGATGAGGTAATAGTCTCACCTATTGCTGTTCAGTTATGTTGCACATTTCACGATCAAATTTATTATTTTGTGTAGCATTTTTCTTTTACATTTTTCATGTCAGGGAGAGTTGAATGTTACGCATTAGGTGGGTGTATTAACAATGTACTACTCTCTATTCTCAATGCTGTTACGCCCATCTTTTGGAGGCTTCCTTATAAAAGACCCTTAGCTTGGGAACTTTAAAAAAAGAACAAGAAAAACACACAACTGATATTTAGTCTCATTATTAAGAAAACCAATCTAAAGAAAGTGTTGAGGTCTTACATTTCTCATCTTCTCCTTAACTGTTATGCTTATTAGTTCTAATTTTAAGAGTTTCCGTTCTTATTTACAATGTCTTGAGAATCATCCTAAAAGGTAGCCTGAGCTGATGACCATGATAGTGATGCTGCAATGTTTATCTCTAGAGCCTTGGTCCTCACATCGTAACTTGGAAATGCAATTTGTATTGAATGAAAAATAAGCTGCCTTTGAAAGGATTAGTTTAAGTGAAAATAGAGAGAAGCAAAAAACACCAGGGGGTTGAAGCCTTTTGCCTTTTACACCCAGAAAAAGGGGGGAAAAGCTTAGGAAAGAAAATTTAATAATTGCAGGCGAGAATTGTTTCAGTGAAAATAGAGAAAAGCAAAAAACACCAGGTTGAAGCTTTTTTCGTTGTACACCCATGAAAGGGGAAAAATGCATAGGTAAGAAAATGTACTACCATGGTGGGTCACGTGTTTAATTGAAAGACTAGAAGTGTACTATGGATCTACTACTATGAAGCCTCTACTTTGTCCTGTTCAACGGATCTTTGCGCCTCTCTTCTCTTTTTTATGTTTGTTTCTTGTGTGAGAGATCACAAGCACATTCTGCTCTAGTCCTCTGCATCTTCCCGTTTCTTGAAAGTTGTATGTATTAAACAAGGCGCAGATTTAATTGTTTTTTTTTTTTTCTTTTTATTACTATAATTTATTGATTGCAAAAAGAGTACAGGTCTTTTAAAACAAATATGAAACTTAAATATATATAAAATAACCAAATAGCGTAAATACAACTGTAGCCCCATGAAGGACTGATAAGGTTCCTTTGCCAAGGGCATGCCATTGTTTATGTACTTAATATAATTTGATTAATGTTGACGCAAGAGGTTTTCGAATAATCTCACGTTCTCATGTAGTGTCAATTTAATATATTTTTTTTACCCTTCTCTTGAGACTCCAGATATCAATAATTTTTTTTAGAGAACTCCAATATCGGTATTGAACATGAGTTTGCCGTTTAAGCATCATACCAACATAATAATAAGTTCTGCTAATTTATTAGAAAACTTTGGTTAGTTTCTTAAGGGCTGATAAGATTCTAACTTCCATATAGGATTTTTCCCTTTGTTTTAGAGAACTCCAATATCGATATAAACATGAGTTTGCCATTTAAGCGTTCTATTGAAGAGATTGAAATATAAATTTAGGGTTTGTATATTCTGACTACTTAATATTACAGTGTTAGAAACTCATATTTATAGGGTGTTTACAAAAGAGTGTCTTAATAGGACTAGGGTATATCAGAGTGTTCTAATAGGATTAAGGTTTCTTATTTACAATAGACTAGAAATTCTTAATATTATTTATATTAGGAGTATATGCATTTACACGCTCCTTCAATCTGAATGAGGTGAAACTACAGAGAGATTACTTTTATGTTGAAAAAACCGAGGTGATGACAATCCTTTTGTGAAGATATTTGCAAGTTGAGCATCAATAGAAATATACTGGATCTAGACATCTCCTTAGGCTACTTTTTCGCGAACAAAATGAAAATCTATCTGAATATGCTTGGTACGAGCATGGAACACTAGATTAGCAGCAAGATAAGTGGCACCAATGTTATCACAATACACTCGAACTGAACGAGTTAAGAACACATGTAAGTCATATAGAAGCTGGTGAATCTAGTAGGTCTCAGCTACAGCATAGGCAAGAGATCGATATTCAGATTCAGTGCTGGAACGACACACAATGAGTTGTTTCTTTGCTTTCTAAGAAACAATATTTGGTCCAAGGAAGATAGCATATTTGGTCCAACGACGACTGTCAGGGCAGCGACCCAGTCAGCATCTGCATAGCATGAAAATGAAAAATCATTTGCAGAAGCAAGAAGTAACCCATGATTAGTCGTACCAAGTAAATAGTGAAAAATGTGTTTAACTAGCTGAAAATGAGCCATGCGGGGAGCATGCAAAAACTAACTAGCTAGATTAACAACATATGAAATATCAAGTCAAGTCATGGTTAAGTACTAAAGACCTCCAACCATACTCTTAAATTCAGAAGGATCTGCTAGTAGGTCACCCTCGTGTTGTGAAGGTGTGGTCTTGGAAGGTAGAGGAGTTTTAACTGGTTTGGCTGAAGACATAGAAAATTTCAGTAGAAAGTCATTGGTGTATTTAGTTTGAGAGAGAAACAAACCAGTGGGACGAGAAACAACTTCAATGCCAATGAAATAATGAAGATCACCAAGATCCTTCATAGAAAATTGGTTAGATAAAATATGAATAAAAAGAAAAAGAATACTAGAATTATTACCGGTGAGAATAATGTCATCAACATATAGTAGTAAGATAAGAAGGGAATGACGCAAGAACAAACATGAAGTGTCTACCCGACTACAAGAAAAACCAAGAGAAAGAAGGAAAGAACTGAAGCGGTGAAACCAAGCCCGAGAAGCCTGTTTTAGACCATAAATGGCTTTGAATAATTTACAGTCGTGAGTGGGACTAAGGGTATAAACAAAACTAGGGGGTTATTTCATGTACACCACTTCATTAAGATAACCATGAAGAAACGCATTCGTAACATCAAGTTGTCAAATCACCCACGAATAAGAAATTACCAAGGATAAAATAGTGCGTTAAGTAGTAGGTTTAACAACAAGACTAAAAGTTTCACGATAGTCAATACCTGGATGTTGATGGAATCTCTGAGTGACCAACCTCGCTTTGTAGCGCTTCACAAAACCATCAGCCTGATATTTAATTCTATAAATCTACTTACACCCAACTAAATTTTTCATTAGATCATATGGAACCAGATTCCAAGTGTGGTTAGTTAAAAATGCATTAAATTCATCACACATAGCTGACCACCACTCGGGATCTTTATTTGCTTGAGAAAAATAAGCTGGTTCAGCTTGCTGGGTAGTAGTGGAAAGAGAGAGTAATTGTTTGGCTTGGAGAATTCTAATTTTTAAACGAGTGATCATGGGGTGACAAGGGGTAAGGTGGGATGGTGGTGGAAAAGTAAAGGTAGAAGGAGCGATTGGTTCAGGAGAGGGGATGACAATGGGAGTGGAAGAAGCTGAGGCTGGGGCTAAGGAAACTGGTAAATGAGATGGTAAGGGGAGAGACATTAGTGGGTTGGGTTGAGTGATGGGAGAGGAAATTAGGGGCCCAGGGGTAGAGGCCAAAGGTGGAGGCAGCGAGACAATAGGAACCGGTGGTGGAGAATAAAGATTAGGAATAGAGAGACTAGGAACATGAGTTACTGGAGACATAGAAGGGGAGAAGATTGATGCAGGGGTTCGGTAGTAGTAAGAACAAGTGGAGGAATGGATGAGTGGTTAACTGTAGAGGAGGGGACAGGTGCAACGAGAGTAGGGATAGGAAAAACATAGTTCATGGAAGACAACATGACGATTGGTATAGACACGAACAATGGTGGGATCTAGACACCTATATCCTTTGAAATTTTGAGCATAACCTAAGAAGACACATTGTTTGGATTTAGGTGCAAGCTTGTGGGGTGCATTGGAAGTGAGGTAAGGATAATAGGCACACCCAAAGACACGAAAAGAGGAGTAATCAGGAATTTTAGATAACAATTTTGTATAAGGAACTTGATTTTGCAAAACAAGAGTAGAGAGACGATTGATGATGTAAAGTGCAGTGTATGTTGCATTGACCCAAAATAACTCGCGAAGAGATGAGTGAATTAAGAGAGTGTGTGCCATTTCACTAATTTGTCTATACTTTTGCTCAGCGACACTGTTTTGTTGAGGAGTGTCCGAGCAAGACATCGGAAAAATAATACCATGTTGAGCAAAAAATTGTTTGAAAGACGTTTGATCAAATTCTTTACCACCATCAATTTGAAAAGTTTTTATTTTTGTAGAAAATTAATTTTCAACAAGAGCTTTAAAGATACAAAATTGTTGAAAAACTTCAGATTTTTTACACATAAGAAAAATCCAAGAATAACAAGAAAAATCATCCACAAAAATAACATAATATCGATAGCCCAAATTTGATAAAATAGGAGATTGCCAAACATCAGAATATATTAAAGCCAAAGGTTGATCAGTACAATGCTGAACAAAATCAAAAGGTAAATGTTTAGACTTGCCTAACTGTCACTCTGAACAAAAAGTAGAATATTTAGAAGACAAGGAAATATTCTTCCGAGTTCATAAAAGAGAAAATACATGGGGACCTAAATGACCCAGTTAACGATGCCAAACGTCACCAGAGACTTGACGAGAGACTAGTGCCAGAGGAGAGTGAGTACCGGGTGGAAGATGGTAGAGGTCACCATTACTGGAGGATTTGAGAAAAGTTCTCCATGTACTCTTTTCCTTAATAACAACAAGAGATGCATCAAAGTTAGTAGAACAGTTGTTATCAGAACATAAATGTTTAACATAAAATAAATTGTGAGATAATTGTGGGACATGCAGGGTATTTTTAAGGTGGTGTAAGAAAGTAGAACCACAATTATTAATATCAAGCAATTATTCATTACCAACCAAAATTTTAGTTTTTCCAAAATAAGGTGTAAGGTTAGAAAGTATACCTGATTGTGGAGTCATGTGAGCGGAGGCAGCCGTATCAAGGTACCACTGAGTGATATTAGGCTCAGTAAGTGACATAGTAGCAAAAGATTTTGGCAAGTAATGAGACACAACAGCATGATTGAACCGATGAGGACAAGTTAAGGCAAGGTGACCGGTGGTATGACAAATTTGACACAACGTGGAGGATACTCCAGAATGCGATCCCAATAAACCGTCACGACTATAAGGGGAAATGCCAGTAAATAGATTAAATATAAAAGAGAAGTGAGAGAACTGATTAGTACCTGAACCATGCTGGGAGGAGGCACCACGACTAGTATTATGGCCACATCCCTGGCCACGATCCCGATAACCAGCTTGCCAAGACCACAAGAAACGCCAAAGGTGGTGGTGGTGGCAAAGGCTGTAGGAGGGTCAGAAAGCTGAGAAGTGACTTGAAGATGCTTTAGGCGTTGTTCTTGGAGGAGCAACTTAGTGCACATACTGTCAAAGGTAAGAGCAATGTTGGTTTTGGTGACCGTGGTGATGAAGCTTTCATACTCAATAGGCAGTCTTGCTAAGGCATAGGAGATGAGGTCTTTTCCAGAGAGAGGTGAATTGATGGTAGCAAGAGCATCAACAATGTCTTTGAGATCCCAAAGATATTTTTCTATAGATTTGCTAGCTTTAGTATGCTAATGAAGCTTCAGGCAAAGGTCAAAATCATTTGCATTAGACTGATCAAGGTAACGTTGTTCCAAGGCCAGCCAGACATCCCAAAAAGTACGAAGATCATAGACGTCTTGGAGTATATCTGAAGTAAGGGTTACATTAATCCAGGAGTGAAGGCATTGGTTCGTACGGAGCCAAGGTGAGAAAGCAGGGTTAAGGGTTGTGGTGCAATAACTGGAATAATAATACTAGGTAGGAATAGAGAAAGTACCATCAACGTACCCGATCAGGTAGCAACTTATAAGGACTGGGAGAAACTGAGAGCGCCAAGGATATAATTATAATTATTGAGTTTAATATTAACCAGGTGGGTGATACTAGGAGCGGAGAACAGAGGGAGACTAGGGAAATGTGGCAGAGTCAGGGGATTAATAAGGGAGGGTACAGACCCTGATTGAGTAATTAAATGTGTATTAGGCATTGTGGTGGTCGACAGGGTATGAAGAATAGGAAGTTATGGTATTTGTGGCTGTGTGGCGCCGTGGGGGGTGATGTGTGTGGGATCGGGTGCTGTAGGGAGAAGAGAATAAGTGGCAGGTGAGAGGGAGAGTGAAGAACTAAGTTTTAGAGAGAGAGTGACCGGGTGAGAGAGAGTGTTGATGGAGGTGATGTGTGTAGGACCGGGTGATGTAGGGAGATAAGACTAAGTGGTAGGTGAGAGGGAGAGTGATCGGGTGAGAGAGAGTGTGTTGATGGGAGGTGATGTGTATGGGACCGGGTGCTGTAGGGAGAGGAAGACAGTTGGCGGGTGAGAGAGAGAGTGTAATACCCGTAATCGTAAAGTAAGCGTAAAGAAGTAAATTAATAAATATGATATAGAGTTAAAATAATATATAGATATTTTTAAATGTGAAAAGTTGAATTTGAAAAAAAAATATGGAATTGTCCAGAATTGAAATCAGAAGAAAAGAAAAAGAAAAAGAAAAAAAAAATTGTTAAAAAAATAAAAAAATGGATGTTCAGAAGCCCAGAAGAAAGAAAAAGAAAGAAAGAAAAACAAAAGTTTTCAAAAAAAAAAAAAATACACAAAACGTGGTAGTAGGTGGCAACATATTACAAAGTTAAGAAGGAGGCGTGCATGCCTTACGTGTCTTCAAAAACGTGGAGGTAGGTGGGGGGATTAAAAAGCTGTAGTTACAATTGTTTAGGCTGCTGAAAATTGTGTTGCAAACTTTTATTTACTTATGTATATACACACTTGTATGTAAACATAATTAACACTTATCAATTTCGTTTAATTTCCTTCAAATCTCTCGTTTTCTTTAAACACTTGAGGACCGAAGAAAGGTTGAAAGAGCAATATTTTGAAGGGGTTTACAGGGGAATTTTATAGAGAGTCACGAGAAGCTATCAGAAAAATAGTTAAATTTTATAGAGAGTCACGGGGTTTACAAGGGAATTTTGTGTATCTTGACAAGCTAAGATGGATGATTTGATGTGATTTATGATGAGAGGAATTTAGTGGAATTTTTTTATAATAATTTGAGGAAAGACAAGATAGCTAAACTTAAATATTATGAGTTCATGTTGTTTTTATATTACTGTTCATATGCATATTTCATATCATTGTTCATATACATATGCATTAAATAAAAGAACTGAAAGAATTGGGAAGGGGCCGGTCTAATTGAAAAACTGTGACAACCGGTATATGCCGAAAATAAAAAGGGACACCGTGACAGTTGGTATATGCTGGAAAAAATTTGTGACAGCCGGGATAAGTTGTAAAGAAAAGAATCGGGAAGACAGTCGGTCTAAGATAATAAAAACTTGTCAACATGTGGGAAGACATTTCCTAATAATAACTCATACATTGCATCTGTTTTAAATATTGATTACATCATTGAAATGCTAATGTGTTGTGTATTATTGTAAAATTATTTATAGATGAATGAGTCTCACAGAGAGATAGTTATGGTGAAAAAGTAACATAGAAGTATGATATGATGTAAACCATCTAAATGGTAGACTTTTTGCTGTGAACCTCATTACGAGGTAATTATGAGAAAATTGATAGTCTTGAGGTTAGCCAATATATAAGAAGAAGAGATTGATAGAGAATGAGATATATGATATGTGTAGTAATAGTAGAATGCTATTATTAAGTTATGTGAGATATAATTGATTAAATATTGAAGGACCATTTATATAAATTGAGTACTTATAGTAAATTTAATTCACTGAGCTTGTGAAACTCACCCCTCATTGTGCAATGATTTCAGGTAGCCGGCATGACAATTAGTTTGGTGAGTTGAGGTTCAGACGAAAGCATTATCTAGTAAGTCACGTACGTGTCAACATCCTCAAACTAGTGAGAATAAAATAATTTTTTTTTTGTAAATATTCATGCATTTTACATTGTATATTATGTTTAAGTCAATATCAGATTTATGTATCTCCCCTGTTGTGGGTTGAGGATTGATGTAAAAAAATTTCTGTTAGTATTATTTTTTTATTGTTGCATATATGTGTCGTGCTGGGATTTTCAAAATGTGATGACACCGTCTCGGGGGTGGTCAACCTGGGATGGGTCATTATAATTTTGGTATCAGACCATTAGGTTTAATGATTCTGTAGACTGCATGAAAACTTAAAAAAAGTGAAAATTAAAATAAATTATATTTTAAATAGTATGAGGATGTTATGTAGACGCGCTAGAGCTTGAGTTAGAGTTGTTAATTTGAGAGTGTGTGGTAGGCCCCAATATTTTTGACAAGTCGAGGCTGAGTCTGAATCTGTGGCTCCTAGAAGGGAACATGTTGATAGTATGATTGATATTAGTAAATGTGTGAGAGAATCTGAAGTTGAAAGAGATGAGCTAAGATAAGCTCTTGCACATGCTCTTGAGAAGTGAAGGTAACAAATGATAGAGTTGATAGTTTATAACATAGGCTTGATGAACAGGCTAGAGCAGTGCCTGAGGTTGTTGTAAATCCAGTAATGATAGACGTTTAAAAAGAGAACAAATGAGTTTATGCATGAGATGCAGGGAGATATATTAAGCTGAATGCCTTGTTGTTTAAAGGATCTATGAATCCTTTTAAGCTTGAATTTTGAGAGAAACATGTAGAGAGATTTATTTGGTATTTTACTAATGACTGTCAAGTAGAGGGTCGTCTTTGCTGCGTTCAAGTTAGAGAGAGAGGCCCTAGAATGGTGAGAGGATATTCTTCCCAGGGTAAGTGCAGATGTTGATAGACTCTTAACTTGTAATAGGTTTAAGGAGGTATTCCTTGATAAATATTTTCCTTAGACCTTTAGAGCCCAACAAGATAGAGATTTCATTGGAGGTAAATGCATTGACTATGACTCAGTATGATAAGAGATTTGTGGCTTTGTCGAGGTTTGTACCAAAAATGGTAGACCTAGAGGAGAAAAAGTGTAAGAGGTTCATAAATGAACTATGTTTTAAGATTTGATCAAAACTATCTTACATGAGGGATGTGAATTAAGTCAGATTAGTGGATATAACACTTCAGATTGAGAATGATATGATAGAATTTAGAAGAAGAAGGAATTGGTGGAAGAAGTCTAGATTTGAGAAACCCAGAGTTGGTACCAATATGATTGTGCAAGGTGGGAGACCACCCAGAGGAGGCGTTCCTTGTCATAAGGAACTGTAGTACGGAGTCAAAGGTAAGCAAGATCTGTTGATTGTATAGCTCAGATTAATATCGGTGGGACCCTTAGATTTGGGAGATAGGTTATGGGAATTGGGAGTCATGACAGAGGAAGTAAGTATGCCACCAAGGAAAAGTGGTAATTTGATGTATGATTGGGAGACAAAAGTTTGTTATAGATATATTCAGATAAGATATTTATCCCAGAATTATAAAAAATTGAAGTGCTTTGTGTGTAGAGAAGGTGGACATATCAATGATGGCTGATCTTGGTGCAACCTATTCTTTTGCATCCAGTATTAATATGAAATCTATTAATGCCTGTGCTAGTCTTTTGATGCATGCGATTATTGTTGAGGTTCCTACTGGAGATAGGGTTATTGTTAGAACAATTTATCGAGGTTGTGTGATTAATATTACTGATAGAAAATCTAAAGCTGATTAATTATCTTTGAATATGGTTGATTGTTCCAGAAAGAATGTAGTGTTCAAGATATGGACATAAGGAGTGTAACTTTCAGAGAGAATATAAAATACTCTCGAACTATCTTATTTTACTCTGACTACTAGTGGATGGTTGAAGAAAGAATATGAGGAGTATTTGGCATTCATAATAGATTCTAGAAAGGAAAATAAGAAATCAGAAAAAATCTTGGTAGTGAAATATTTTCATGATGTGTTTCGTGAAGAGTTGTACAGATTGTCTCCCGGTAAGGGGATTTAGTTTCCTATAGATGTGATTTTGAGTTCATCACATATATCTTATAGCACTCTACAGAGTGACAACCATTGAGTTAAAAGAGTTAAACGTACCATTTTAAGAATTTTTGGATAAACAAATTTTTCGGACCTAATGTATTTAGTGAGCCCCTGTGTTATTCGTGAAGAATGAAGATGGAATGATAAGAGTGTGTATAGATTACAGATAGTTGAATAAGAACAAATACCTTTTTTCCTAGGATAAATAAATTGTTTGAGCAGTGCAAGGAGTGACAATGTTTTCTAAGATAGATATGAGATCAAGTTATCACCAAATTGAGGATAGAGAAGAGAGACGTGCCTAAGACTGCTTTTAGGACACGTTATGGTCACAAGCTTTCTGTGATGTCATTTGGATTAACTAATGTCCCAGAAACATTCACGGATTTGATGAATAGAGTGTTTAAACTATATCTTAACAAGTTTATGGTTGTATTTGACATTCTAATATATTCTAAGAAGGAAGAATAACATGTGAAACATTAGACAGTGTGTTGGAGACTCTGAGGAGAGAGAAATTATATGCAAAGTTCCCTAAGTGTGAGTGTTGGTTGAATGAAATAACTTTATTGGAACATGTAATATCGGGAAATGGCATAACAGTTGATCCCAAAAGGTAGAGGCAATGTTAAGTTGGGAGAGACCAACTAATGTGACTGAGATTAGAATCTTCTTGGGGTTAGCTGGTTATTATAGAAGATTCTTTTAGAAATTTTTATTATTATTTTAATACTGTTGAATAGACTGGCCAGGAAAGAGGTGAGATTTACATGGTGAGGGAAGTATGAGAAAATTTTCCAATTTCTAAAAGAGAAATTTATTATAGCTCTAGTATTGGTGTTTCCTTCTGGTGATGAAGGACTTGTGGTGTATAGTGATGCATCACATCAATGATTGGGATACGTGTAACATAGGAAAGCTGTGGTCCATACTTCTAGGTAATTGAAGATTCATGATATAAATTTCCCTACTCATGACTTAGAGTTGGCTGCTATACTATTTATTTTAAAGATTGGAGACATCATCTGTATGGAGCCACTTGTGAGATATACATGGGTTATAAGAGTTTGACATGCTTACCTGCCCAGAGAAAGTATTTAAGGTAAAGATAACGGATGGAGTTGATTAGTAACTATGATTGTACAATTCACTATCATCTAGAAAATGCGAAGGTAACAGCTGATGCATTGATTAGAAAGTCTACAAGAACTTTAACTACTATTGGGAGTCCTGATTGATGATTGATTTAAGAGAGATAAGAATGAAGTTGAATATCAATGATAGAGGATCATGGTTAACGAATATGGTTGTACAGTCATCCATAGTAAAATGTTTTAGAGATGCAAGTTAGAGATGAAGAGATAGAAAAGATTAAGCATTGACTACTTACTAGAAAGCAATATGAGTTCAAAATTTGAAATGAGGGTATTTTGGTATTGGAACATAGATTTGTGTTCCTAATGATGCGGAGTTGAGAAAGAAGATATTGAGAAAAGTACATGCTGATGTAGATTCGATGCAACCAAGTAACAATAAGATGTATAGAGGATTGAGACAAAAAAAAAAAAAATTCTGATAGTCAGAATGGAAGAGGGATGTAGTTGAGATTGTGAGGTTGTATGAAGTACCATGAAGCATAGTGTCAAATAGAGATGCTAGATTTACATCTTGGTTTTAGAGAGACATTCAGAAAGCCACAGGTACACAGTTACAATTTAATATAAATTTTTCATGCTTAGACAGGGAGGATTATTAGAGTACTATAAGATATGTTAAGGGCAATTGTGATGAGTTTCTCAGTAAGTTGGGATGCTTACATGCAATCGATTGAAATTTCTTATAATAATCAGTATCAAACTAGTGTTAGGATGACATCAATTGAGACATTTTATGGTAGAAGGTTAGAACTCCTATATGTTGGGAAGAAATGAGAGAGAGAAATATATCTGGTCCATCAATCATTGAGTTAACAGTTGAGAGGATCAAATTAGTTAGAGAGAACCGTAAAGCAACACAGAGTAGACTGAATAGTTGTTCATAATAAAAGAAGATCTTTTGAATTTCAAGTAGGTAATTGGGTGTAATTAAAAATATCTCCATGAAAATGTGTGCTGAGGATCAAAAAGAAAGAAAAGTGAGTCTGAGGTAAGTGGGAACCTATGAGGTTGTTGAGAAAGTTGAGCTAGTTGAGAATAGCTTGGTTTTGCCTCTAGAGTTGAAGCAGTGACATAACATATTTCATGTTTCACTTTTAAGAAAGTATTTACATGATGAATATTATAATATTTCGAGCTAAGCTATAGAAATTCAGAAAGATTGAGTTTATATACAAGTACCAGTGAGAATTTTTAGACAAAAAAAACAAGTCTTGTGTAATAAAATAATTTCATTAGTTCAAGTTCTGTGGTAGATTAAGGATGTTGAAGAGATTATGTGAAAACATGAGACAACTATGAAGAAATATTATTCACATTTGTTTCTGGAGTAAAATAAGAAAATTTCGGGGACGAAATTTTTGTAAGGTGGGTAGATTTGTAATACCCGTAATCGTAAAGTAAGGGTAAAGAAGTAAATTACAAAAACTGATATAGAGTTAAAATAATATATAGGTATTTTTAAATGCGAAAAGTTAAATTAAAAAAAAATCTAGAATTGTCCAGAATGAAATCAAAAGAAAAGAAAAAGAAAAAGGAAAAAGAGTTTTGTTAAAAAAAAAACACAAAACATGGCAGCAGGTGGTAGCACCTGCTGCCATTTAGTATGCATGCCTTGCACGTCTTCAAAAATGTGGAGGCAGGTATGGGGATTAAAAGGCTGGTGTTGCAATTGTTTAGTCTATCGAAAATTGTGTTGCAAACTTTTATTTACTTATATATATACACACTTGTATGTAAACATAATTAACACTAACTAATTTTGTTTAGTTTCCTTCAAATCTCTCATTTTCTTTAAATACTTGAAGACCGAAAGAAAGGTTGAAAGAGCAAAATTTTTAAGGGTTTACGGGGAAATTTTGTAGAGAGTCACGAGAAGCTATCTAAAAAATAGAAGGTAATGGTGTAATATTTGTTTTTGAATTTTTAGCATACATGAGATTTCTCAGAATTCAAAGTGGGAATTTTCAAAGGGTGTGGTTTATTAAGAATTGAAGAATAAATTAAAAATTTAATATAAATATGATGCCAGGTGTTGACAATCAGCAACCGAGGGAAATTGCTGAGAGGAAAAGGAAAGGCAAGGAGGTGATCCACAGTTAGCTTTAAGTGCTACGTGGTGAGTTAGATTTACTTTAAGTAATCTAAATAAAAATCAAATATCTAGTAATAATATTAAAATAAATTATTAGCTTGTGCTTAGTGGTAGATAAAAATTAAATTGATAAGAATAATATAAGTATTGGACACATAGAAAATTATTAGGGGAAAAATAATATTTTTTGGAATAATAGTTGATTTAATAATAAAAGCGATAAGTGAAATTCTTGTTGAGCTATGGTTGATGTTTTGATACGAATTATGAAGAGATGCAATTTAGTGGATCTTGACAAGCTAAGATGGATGATTTGATGTGATTTATGATGAGAGAAATTTAGTAGATTTTTTTAATAATAATTTGAGGAAAGAAAGAATAGCTAAATTTAAATATTTTGAGTTCATTTTGTTTTTATATTACTGTTCATATGCATATTTCATATCATTGTTCATATGCATATGCATTAAATAAAAGAACCGAAAGAACCGAGAAGGGGCCAGTCTGATTGAAAAACTGTGACAACCGGTATATGCTGGAAATAAAAGGGACATCGTGACAACCAGTATATGCTGGAAATAAATCCGTGATAACCGAGATAAGCTGTAAAGAAAATAACCGGGAAGGCAGCCGGTCTAAGATAATAAAAACATGTCGACTTGTGGGAAGACGTTCTCTAATAATAATTCATGCATTGTATCTGTTTTAAATATTGATTATATTATTGAAATGCTGATGTGTTGTGTATTATTGTGAAATTATTTATAGATAAATGAGTCTCATAGAGAAACAATTATGGTGAGAAAGTAACATAGAAGTATGATATGATGTAAACCATCTAAATAGTAGACTTTTTGTTGTGAATCTCATTACGAGATAATTATGAGAAAATTGATGGTATTGAGGTGAACCAATATATAAGAAGAAGAGATTGATAGAGAATAAAACATATGATATATGTAGTAATAGTAGAATACTATTATCAAGTTATGTGAGATATAATTGATTAAATATTGAAAGACCATTTATATAAATTGAGTACTTATAGTAAATTTAATTCATTGAGCTTGTGAAGCTCACGCCTCATTGTACAATGATTTTAGATAGCCGATGTGACAATTAGTTTGGTGAGTTAAGGTTCAGACGAAAACATTATCTAGTAAGTCACGTACGTGTCAACATCCTCAAACTAGTGAGAAAATAAAATAAAAATTTATTTGTAAATATTCATGCATTTTACGTTGTATATTATGTTTAAGTCAATATCAGATTTATGTATCTCCCCTATTGTGGGTTGAGGATTGATGTAAAAGAATTTATGTTAGTATTATTTTTTAATGTTGTGTATATATGTCGTGTTGGGATTTTCAAAATGTGATGACATCGTCTCGGGGGGTGGCCAACCTAGGATGGGTCGTTACAGAAAGTGAGGAACAAGTGATCGGGTGAGAGAGAGTGTGTTGATGGGAGGTGATGTGTGTGGGACCAAGTGCTAGAGGGAGAGAGGGACTGGCTGGGTGTAAGTATGATTTTGATTGTACTGCTTGATGGAACAGAGGTGACTGAGGAGTCATGTGTGGCGCTAGGCACATCAGCCGTGATGATGGATCCTTGAGATGAGCTGCTGGGGAACACAACAGGGTAGGGGATTTCGGTGAGGGGAGAGGTAATTGGAGCAGTGTTTTTCATGATTTTGGATTTAGAGGGAGAGAAACAAATGTTTAGGGTTTTGGATCTTACTGCTCTGATACCATGAAGAGATTGAAATAGAAATTTAGGGTTTGTATATTCTGACTGCTTAATATTGCAGTGTTAGAAACTCATATTTATAGGGTGTTTACAGAATATGGTTCTAATAGGACTAGGGTATATCAAAGAGTTCTAATAGGACTAAGGTTTCCTATTTACAATAGACTAATATAATCATATAAAATTCTAAATTATTTATAGTGAAAATATATTAATATTAATTAAGATTATTTTGTGAATAAAAAATAAAGCAATATAATTCTATGTTTTTTTGGGAAATTTAATAAAAAAATATTTTAAATAAACAGCGGAAGTGTGTATTATTTTAAATAAAAATTTACTGAACGAGGAGGTGATGATGTGCACATCCAAAGGGAGATGGCCAATACTGGTAGTAAGGAAGAAGATGTGTTTAATAGGAACAGGAGTACACAAAAAGCAGCAGAGACTAGGCTGAGAATGTAATAATATCATAAAGGGAGACCAATGGCAACGAAAGTAGTAGTAAGAGAAGCCCGGGTTTCAATGTATTCTCGGGTACTATTATGTGAATGAGGAATTTCTTCACAACTTAACCACTAATTTATTGCCTTTTAATTACATCTCAGAAAAAGCAGAATTGTTAAATTCTAAACCACTTCACACACCCAAACTTCTTAACTCTAGTTGTCACCATGTTCTAATGTATTGGACTTATGAATATATGCCAAACCTTTTTTTATTATCTCTTTTATATAAAGGAGATTTCTTAGTGATATTGGATCAAGAAATTATTAAATAAAAATAATGCTATTAGAATAAAAAACTACTAAATAGGAAGTCAAAATATTTCAAAATCGAAAAGAAAACTTTCATGGTGAGAATTTGAGCCAAAACCCAATAAATCTCCACCTTAAATTGAATCTTCCACGTCATAAGAAAATATAACTTTCTTCTTAGTTGGTGTGTCCTTTTGATTATTTCTTTTCCTTTCCACCTAATTTTCCTAACAAAACCATCCCATCCAACATGCAAGCCGTTCCAGTTCATGGTAGCTTTTAACATTACTTAATGATGTATTAAGAACTTGTATATCTTCATTTCCCGCAATCTATATGTATTCGATCTTATCATTAAGCTCCCTCAAGGAGATGATATTTTTAGTGAGAGAAGAAGCATATAGCTTGTTGTGATGATCCACATCGCATATTGGTAGTGCAATGGGGAAGATCCAACTTGAGCTAGCACTTTTAGGGGATGGAGCCGTTGTGTATGAAATGGTATCAGATCATGGCTAATAATTCTTAGATGCTAAATGAAGAATGATGAGATGGGTAGAGATAGAACCTTGGGTTCAATAAATTATAGATTGTTATGTAATTGATGTGTAGAGATGGGATCGCATGAGGATCATCAGAGTTCTCAAAGTATCCCTAATAAGTGGAATAGTGATGAAGCGAATGTTCCAGACCATGAAAGGGTTCTTGTTTACAGGTAATGCAGTAGGAATCTAAGAAGCAATTGCACAAGCTTCTTCTACAACAAGTGCAGTTGCAACAACAAGCATGTTGGAAATCACCTTGACAAGATGCCCAGGTGGTGATCTTCCAAACACCCAAGTCTAGAATGACTTGTAGAAAGAATTTCAGCAATTGAACACAAGAACAGAAAATCAAAGAAAGAAAGAAGACAAGCAATTGTTATCGAGGTTCGGCAATGTGCCTACGTCCCCGTGAGTTCCTCTGAACTCTCTGCACTAAATCAAATGGTTCTTTACAATTCAGCAACCCTCTCCAAGAAACCTCAAGTTCTTGAAGAAACCAAGAAGAGAACTAGAAAGTGATAGACCTATTACAAAGCTTTCTATCAATTCTATACTACCCTCTCTTCTTTACAACCAGCCTCTCTACAATGAGTCCCTCTTGTATGTCTCTCATTCACACACATGTCTCACAAGTTACATCATCACATTCTTGTGTCTTCTCTTTTTTGAGATTGAACCTAGGTGACCCTTTATATAGTGCACCAACTTCTTGTCCAATATTGTGTGTCATTCTCCACCCTTAGATCTTGATAACCACTTAACCATGGCCCTCCATCAATCCTAAGTGGTGCTGTGCGTTTTAACCTTGCATTCATTCACCTAAGAGAAGGCTAAAGCATGCTGTCCATGTGTGCCGGCCAGTGCTGCAGCGTCGACTTCCTAGCGCTGCAGCTCTGAGTTTCTGTCCCTTGTACTATTCCTGCCTGCAGCACTGCAGCTTTGAGTTGCTGTCCCCTTCACACAACACTCTTCTGCTTGTATGCAGAAGTGCGCACACTAGTGCGCATGGCCTTCCCTTGCTCCAAAATGAAGCACACACATGTGTGCAGCCTTCTAACTTACTGAACTTTGATCCTCCAACATTGGTTTAGACTTTAACCATCTTTGAACCATGTTTAAACCTTAGAAAAATACCAACAATCTCTACCTTTGTCTAAGCGTTTAAACCTGAACCATTTTTGCAGAGAGCTTCGTGATCCAAACTCATCTTGAGTCATCAATCAACCGACTCCATTCTTAAGAAGTCTAAGGCAATGATTAGACCTTCTTAGAGGTAGAACCTTGGTGCCTAAATCTGCAGGACTTTCCTCAGTGGTCTTCTTATCAACATGAATGCATCCTTTCGTACCATTTTCCGAAATGTAATGATATCGGACATCCATATGCTTCGTCCCCTCATGGAACACCGGATTCCTCTATAAGTGCCCCACACTTTGGCTATCCGAAGACACCATAACTTGATTTTTTAGGACCTCCCACTCATCCAACAACCCTTTGCACCCAATAGCCTCCTTTATGGCTTCCATAGCCTCTATGTATTCTGCCCTGGTTGTTATGAGTGCTACCACCGGCTTCCACTGAGCCTTCAAATACCTCAGCAATCACTTCATCCCAAGCCAATGCTTCTTTCCCGGACTACTCACAAATTTGCTAAGAACACCCATTGCCCAAGAAACCCTCAACTGGTTTCTCTCCTTTTCTTGGATTATACACATCCCAAGGATCTTTTGTGGAAGGCTGAGATCCTTCCTCTCGAACTCCTCACTAAGTTGAGATGTAAACCTTTCCATCCTGTCCCTGCTGTTCCGAACCAATAGCACATCAATGACATAGATGAGGATACTCACCATCTTCTCCACCCTGTGTCCAGGTGAGAAAGTTTTTGTGAAACCTATGTCTTCTCTTCTTGTGAACCCATTCACCACCAGCCTAACCTTGTTCCGGACTTCATCTCCTGGAGGGTACCCTTCTTTGACCATGTAAGTGCACTTACATTCCACAACTTTATGTTTTCCTGGAATTTTCACCAATTCCCAGAAGTTGTTCTTCCTCAAAGAATCCATTTCTTCCTCCATAGCTAGCTTCCATCTTGGCGAATCCTTACATCCCATGTAAGTCCCTTGTTCACTTATCCCTCCTTAGTCTAACCAGCCTTCTTTCTCGATCTCTTGTGAGCTGATAGTCCTTCCGACTTGCTGCATCAACCTTTTCTAGTTCAGCCTCCTCTTGGGTGCCTTGAGCATGGCCTTCATTCAAGGGCTCTACCTGGTCCGAACCCTTTTGCCTCCTTTGCTCTACCTGAACCAAGTTCTCCTTGATGTGATGCTCTACAAGAACCAAACTAGTTTGCTCACTAGCCCCTGCAGGGTTAGTTTCTTCCAAATAGGGAAATAACAATTCATTAAAATTAACATCCCTACTTATTATGAGTTTCAATCCTTCTTTCTCTAAAGACCACAACCTATACCCCTTAGCCCCTTCCCTATATCCTAGAAACACACACTTTCTATATCCTGGGCTAATTTTATCCTCCTTTTGATGTGGATGTGCCCTCACCGGAGTTGGTTCAAGAATTTTAAGGAAACCAATGATGAAAGGGTTTTCTTGGGGAATGATATTTCTTACCAAGTGAGAGGCATGAGAGACATCCAGGTGAGGATGTTTGATGGAATGACAAGGCTGCTAGAAAATGTGAGGTATCTCCCGGATTTGAGGAGGAATTTGATCTCATTGGGGCAGTTAGATTCCATGGGATACTGATTACGCCCAAAGAGTAATGCGGTATTGTAGCACAGCTTTGGGGTGTCGATTCCATAGGGAAACAAGTTAATTACAAAAGAAGGTGTAAACCTCAACACAAACGATAAAGATTAAGTGAGAGAATAAAGTGTTGTGTGAAAATTATGTAGATAGATTATGTTGGAGAACAAGGTTCCGGGAATCTTCCCTAGGTTCGTTGCCTTATTCCAATCTTGATTCAATTGTTTTTATCTCAATTGCAAGTTTCTCATCCCAAACAGGCAATCGACAAATATTTAATTAAACACAAGTAAACCCTAATGTAATTGATATGAATTGCTCTTTCGAATTAAGCACACATGACCTATCCTATAGATTTATCAAGAAACAAAAATATATCTTTAATGAAAATATTGCAGTAATAGACAAACCTAAAAGAGAAGTCTACCAGACTCAATCACATCCAAACAGATTGACATAAGAAGAGCATGACTAGACTTATATCTAGGAGAAGCATGCAATCACTGGATTAAGAGGAAATATTCTAATTAGATTAAAGAATAAATCATAACAATGTTTAATGATAATAAATCCAAACTACAATGAATCAAGACTAGAAAATAAGAACAACTACACCTAGGGATTCATCCCTTCGCCTTGCTTGGAGATTAGTTGGCCATGGGGGAGAGTGTGGTAGCCTTCATGATGTTTTCCCTGGCCTCCAGCCTCTAATCGATGTCCCTTTTACAAACCCTAAGTGGTCTATTTATAATACACAAGGTCTAAGGGTGTTTTAGGGTTTAAAAGTCATTAAAATCCTAATTAGGTCAAAGTTCAGAGAAGAAAAGCGTGTGCGAGATGCGGTGCTGCTGTATGGCCGCTGCAGTACTAGGAATAATTTGGCTGGGTGAGCTTCTGGGCACCGCGGTGCTGGCTACAGTGCTGGCTGGTGCTGTTTTGGACTGATCTTTATCTATTAAAACTGCCATAACTTTCTCTGGGAAAATCATTTTGACGAGCTGTAAAATTCTCTAGAAAATAGACTCCAGGATCTTTCTAAGCATATATGCCTCATCTCATGGTTCTTCTTGCATCAATACAGTTTAATTTGCAAAGATAATTGATCTGTATGGGCATTTTTGGTAATTTAGTGAAACTCATTTTCAAGTGCTTGTGAACCTTCACTCTGGTGTTCATCGAGTCATTGTACTTCAAGCAATGATAGCTTTTCTATCTCTTTTGAACTTAAAGTACCTAAAAATGCACTGAAATAAGTTAGTGGTCCAATAATATTACTTAAGAGTTATCAACACATAAAAGTGCAATAAAGACCGAGAAGAATCATAAAATGCTAACAATTAAACATCGTTGAGATGCATTTTTTGGCTCTTATTAGATACACATTCAAGATAAAGGGAGGAAAGATCAAGGTAGCCAAGGGAACTTTGGTAGTGATCAAAGCAGCAATGAAGGATGGACTCTATGAGATGATCGGAGACATAGAAATCAAGGATCAAGCAGCAAGCTTGGTGGCTGAGATGGATGAGGCAACCCTTTGGCACACTCGCTTGGGACATATGAGCGAAGAAGGGCTGCAAGTTCTCAGCAAGGATGGCCTACTTGGTGGAGAAAAAGTAGAGGAACTTGATTTCTGCGAGTGTTGTGTTCTTGAGAAGCAACACCGGGTCAGCTTCAACACCGGAGTGCACAAGTGATGAGAGCCATAAAATGCATCTCAACAGTGCTTAATCGTTAGCATTTTAGGGTTAATCTAGGTCTTAATCACACTTTTACATGTTAATAACTCTAAAGTGATACTCATAAATCATTGACTTAATTCGATGCATTTTCAGGTGCCTTGAAGTCCAAAAGAAATGGAAAAGATATCATTGCTTAAAGCACAAAGTTTTGATACAATAAGAGTGGAAGAGTGGTTACGAAGAGACAAAATGATGACAAGCATTCAAAACCCAAGAGTTAAAGCATGCCAAGACTAAGAGAAATTGTTTCAGCACTTGAAGAAGCTAGGAGCATCAGTGTGCGCTGCGGCGCGGCCAGAGCAACGCCTCACCGCCCAGCACCGCACCCCTTGGCATCCCTCCTAGTGCTGCGGTGTGGCTAGGGCAGCGCCGTACCACCCAGCAAGGCACACTCTCAAGCTTTGGGTGAGCACTGAGGCACCTAAAAAGGAGAGGTGCGACGCACACATGGTCTCCTGACCTAATTAGGACCTCTAAGTGACTATTTTGAGCCCATAAATACCCTTGAACCCTTGTACTATAAATAGGGCACTTAGGGTTGAAGAAAAAGGGGAATCAAGGTCTGGAAACTCAAAGAAACAGCCTCATTCTCCTCCATCAAAACCCTAAATTCTTCTTCTTCTTCATTTCCACTTGAACAAAACACAACAGCCCCATTTTACTCTCTCTTCTTCAACCCTCACAACCCTTACATACCCACTTCATTTTTCTTTCAAATTTCTTGTTTCTCCCATCATCTATTGCTAAATTGCTCACTACTTTTACAGATTTTGCTAGAAATCTCTCTCAAAAGTTTGGTTCCAAGAAGATTTTGGATTCATCAAGAACACTTCAAGTTGGTGGTTAGTCTTCTTTCTCCCCAACTTTGGACATCAAGTAAGCCTAATTTCTTCCCTTTTACTGTTCACTTATGCTATTTGGTGGTTAAATTTTTCTTTAAATATATTGTTCTATATATTTGATTTCCATGGCACCTAAGACCAAGAGACCTAGGGAAAAACAACAACAAGTGTATGATTAGACTAAATTTGTTAGTTTTGATGCAAGTGAGAGATATATTCGGATGATGCAAACTAGAAAACTTATTCTCGAGAGAGGATTCAACATCACAGAGAGGGGAAACCCATCTCTGTTTAAAATGATTACTGATAGGAATTGGAGTACATTTACAAGACCCCCATCTCAATCCCTTCCAAATATGGTTAGAGAATTTTACGCTAATGCAGACGAGCATAGGAATAATAAAGTGAGGGTGAGAGGCAAAACAGTATCTTTTAGTAGCACATCCATAAATAGAGTCTATGGGTTACCAGACATCGAAAACAGTGAGTATAGTGCATATACATCTAATATTGATTATGAAGAGATTTGCAATACTCTTTGTATTCCGGGCACTACATGGAAAATGACGGGGGATACCCATGTAACCTTGCCTGGTCCTTCTCTGAATGTAACTGCTAGGGCTTGGCAATATTTTGTATGTTAGTGGATGATGCCATGCTAACTCAGATTAGAGCATCCAGGCTGCCAATTCTGGGAGAGGGAGCAGTAATTGCTGCCCCCCCTCCCCCCTCTAGGCATTTCACGGTTGTCAAGCGTCTTGAGTGATTAGAGAGTCATTTTGCTGAGCATCAGACACTGTTGTTTGATAGGATCGATCGTCAAGACCGAATCTTGGTTAGGCAAGACTGATTCTTGGCTCGGCAAGCCGATTATTAAGTGGAGGTATACTGTTCTTTTAGTCAGATGTACCAACACCTTGCAGCTGCTACTGGTTATAATATAGATCACTTTCCTACTATGCCACCCTATCCGAGTTCATCTTTTGATCCACCTCCCAAGGAAGGTAAAGGGAATGAAGGAAATGAAGAAGAAGATGAGGACTTAGACAATTCATTTTGGGTTCTATCTTTTGTTTGCCTATTTTTGTTTTGTTATCACCTCACTATCCCACCATATATTGTGTTTTCCTTTTTCCTTATTTTCTTTTTCGTCTTTTATTTTTCCATTTATAGTTATTCTTCTACATTTTATGTGCTAACCTAACATATGGTGAGAATCTTAAGGGTACACCGCAGTTGCTTTTTTTTTGTTGTCTTGTTTTATGTTGTAGATCGAAATTTCAGCAAGAGGAATGACATACAATTCACCGGGTAGTGTACAATCTTCAAAACCTGTGCACTCGTGCTTACAAAGGGAGTTTCCTTTACTTTCTCTTCAACACTGAGGAGAATGCCATTTTTTAAGTTGGGGGTGGAGGAAACGTATTTCTTTTTCATTAAATTGCTTGGTGTTACCTTCCCTTACCTTTTGTTTTAAGCATGCTTTGTGTTTGCCTTGGATGTAATTCACATGTCAATGATATAAGCTTAATTGCGATAACATATATCATTTAGAAGTAGTTAAATCTTGCTTCGATTTGAGAATAATTTAAGTGTCAATCTTGATTTGGTTAGAGACTCTAGTTTGTGGTAAGATTGTATGATTAATCTAAAGCATTTAGAGAAGTTTTAAGTGTGATTGCCTGGTGAATATTTTTGCAGTCTCGACAAGCTCTAGAACTTATTTGATAATCACTTGAGGCGAATTCCTAGAATGCACATTACTTAGGATATGATATAGGTCATTTTTGAACCGTTTGAGCCTTTCAAACTTACTATTGCTATATCTATCACTAGTCACCTGTTTGAGCCTTTTTCTTGAAAGAGAGTTTTAGCCTTGTTTCTTTCAAAAACCCATTTACTTACCTTTATGAGCCTAAAAATATTTTATCCTTACTCCTTCTTTTAAAAGAACTTAGTTGTACACATTTGTTGAGAAATACTTAAGAGGAGTAAGGATGAAAATATGAAAAACCATAACCCAAATATATTAAAGAAGATAAGTTGGGGGTTGTGGAAAAGAAAAGAAAATGAAAATGAAAAAGGAGATGAATGGGTATTTGCCAAAAATAGAAAAGAAAACAGAAAAAGAAGTGAATTATAGCAAAGAAAGAAGAAGAAGAAAAGAAAAAATGGTGATCTATTGAGAGAAATGCTCGAAGAATGGTTGAATGAGTTGGGTATTGAAGTAAGGTTATCCAGTGCTTAAAAGTGGTTGTATTTAAAGCTAAGAGATTAAGTTCTTTTACTTGCAAATCCTTCATGTTCTTCCTTAACCCTTACCTTAGCCAAAATTACAAGCTTATTAAAGACCTATTGATCCAATGAAGTGTGATTTTTCTACAATAGTGGAGAGTGATTTGACAAATAAGCCTATGGAGCTTGTTTATGTGATAGACATCACACAATTTATTATGTTTTTAGAGACCAAGACTTGTATTCATGAATGTTATGCATAAAATCATCCGGGTGTTCGGATTAATGGATTGTGGTAAGATGGATGATAAGAGCCGATAACGATTTCAAGATTGATGCTTGGATTACTTTTAGACTTAAATGATATTTAATGATTCTATATGCTGCGTATTATGTGTAATTTCTGAGACAAAAATGTGAATTGCTCCTTGTTTAACACAGCATCGCTCTACCTTGTTTTGATTCCTACCATAGAATTCATCTCTCATTTCGTTTGAATTGCTAGGGACTAGCAATAAGCTAGTTGGGGGTTGTGATGAGAGCCATAAAATGCATCTCAACAGTGCTTAATTGTTAGCATTTTAGGGTTGATCTCAGTCTTAATCGCACTTTTACATGTTAATAACTCTAAAGTGATATTCATAAATCATTGACTTAATTCGATGCATTTTCAGGTGCCTTGAAGTCCTAAAGAAATGAAAAATATATCATCGCTTAAAGCACAAAGTTTGGATACATATAGGAGTGGAAGAGTGGTTACAAAGAGAAAAAATGATGAAAAGCATTCAAAACCCAAGAGCCAAAGCATGCCAAGACTAAGAGAAATTATTTCAGCACTTGAAGAAGCTAGGAGCATCAGTGTGCGCCGCGGCGTGGCCAGAGCAGTGCCGCACCACCCAGTACCGCACCCCTTGGCATCCCTCCTAGCATTGCGATGTAGCTAGGGCAGCGTCGTACCACCCAACAAGGCACACTCTCAAGCTTTGAGTGAGTGCTGAGGCGCCCAGAAAGGAGAGGTGCGGCACGCACACAGTCTCCTGTCCTAATTAGGACCTTTAAGTGACTATTTTGAGCCCACAAATACCCTTGAACCCTTGTACTATAAATAGGGCACTTAGGGTTGAAGAAAAAAGGGAATCAATGTCTGAAAAATTCAAAGAAGTAGCCTCATTCTCCTCCATCAAAGTGTTCAGCCATGAGTTCCATGGCGAACTAATCTCCAAGCAAGGCGAAGGGATGAATCCCTAGGTTTTGTTGTTCTTTAATTCCTTTATTAGTTCAGTTGTAATTGGGATTTATTGTCAAATATTGTTATGACTTATTCTTTAATCTAATTAGAAGATTTCCATTCAATCCGGTGATTTTATTTTTCTCTTTGATATAAGTTTAGTCATGCTTGTCTCATGTCAAGGTTGTTTAGATGTGATTGAGTATGGTAGACTTATTCTCTAGGGTTGTCCATTACTGCAATATTGTCGTTAAAGATACATTGTCATTTCTTGATAATTCTATAGTTTGGGCCATGTGTGTTTAAGCAATAAAGAAGAGTAAGTCATATCAATTACATTGGGGTTTGTATATGAGTTTTAATTGAATATCCACCGATTGCTTGTTTGGGATGTGAAATTTGCAATTGAGATAAGAACAACTGAATTAAGATTGGAATAAAGGCAACAAGCCTAGGGAGGACTCCCGGAACCTTGTTGTTACTCTATTATTATTATTCTCAACGTGTTACATATTCTGCTCTCAATTACTTCATTATCGAAACTTCATATATTCTCACCCGATCTTATTGTTCGTGTTTAGGTTTACATCTTCTCTTATAGTTAACTTGTTTCTCTATGGAATCGACACCCCAAAGCTGTGCCACAACTACCGCATTACTCTTTAGGCGTAATCAACAAGTCTAAGGGCATTCTTGAATACATTCATGCGGATCTTTGGGGACCAGCAAGGACACCATCACAGGGAGGTAACTTTTACTTTCTGTCTTTAATTGATGATTATTCAAGAAAGGTTTGGGTTTATTTGGTTAGAAATAAATCAGATGCCTTGAATAAGTTAGTGGTGTGGAAAGGGCTGGTAGAGACTCAAATGGGTAGAGTAGTTAAGAGGATGAGAACCAATAATGGCTTAGAAATTTTTAACCAAGAACTTGATCAATTCTATAGGTTAAATGGGATTCTAAGACATAGAACGTTTGTGGAAACCCCTCAGCAAAGTGGAGTTGTTGAGTGGATAAATAAGACCCTTATGGAAAAGGTTAGGTGCATGTTAAATAGTTTCGGTTTACCAAACTATTTTTAGGGGGGAAGCTGTGTCTACCGTTGCATATTTGGTTAATAGATCACCCTCTGAGCTCAAAACTCCCGAAGAGATGTGGAGTGGAAAACCCTCTGAGTTGGACAACCTTAGAACTTTTGGGTGTGCTACATATACACAACAAAAGGATGATGAGCTTAGCCCAGGGTATAGAAAATGTGTGTTTCTAGGATATGGGGAAGGGGCTAAGGGGTATAGGTTGTGGTCCTTAGAGAAAGAAGGATTGAGACTCATAATAAGTAGGGATGTTAATTTTAATGAATTGTTATTTCCCTATTTGGAGAAAACTAACCCTGCAGGGGCTAGTGAGCAAACCAGTTTGGTTCTTGTGGAGCATAGCATCAAGGAGAATTCAGTTCAGGTAGAGCAAGGAAGGCAAGAGGTTCAGACCAGGTAGAGCCCATTGATGAATGCCAAGCTCAAGACACTCTTGAGGAGGCTGAACTGAAAGAGGATGATGCAGGGAGTTGGAAGGACTATAAGCTCACAAGAGACCGGGAAAGAAGGCTGGTCAGACCACCTTCAAGATATGGTTTTGTGGATGCTGTGGATGCAGCAGCTCCTTGGACAAAAGGAGAGATGAGTGAACAAGAGACTTACATTGATGCCATGGGATGTAAGGATTCGCCAAGATGGAAGCTAGCTATGGAGGAAGAAATGGATTCTTTGAGGAAGAACAACTTCTGGGAATTAGTTCACATTCTGGGAAAACAAAGAGTTGTGGATTGTAAGTGGACTTACAAGATCAAAGAAGTGTACTGATTACGCCCAAAGTGTAACGAGGTAGTTGTAGCACAGCTTTGGGGTGTTGATTCCACAGGGAAACAAGTTAACTATAAATGAAGGTGTGAACTTTAACACAAACGATAAAAGATCGATTGAAAGAATCTAAATTGTGTGAAAATAGTGTGAAGGTAATTGTGTAAATAGATTTATGACGAAGAAACAACAATGTTTTGGGAATCCTCCCTAGGTTCATTGCCCTAATCCTAACTTGATTCAATTGTTCTTATCTCGATTACAAGTTTCACATCTCAAATAGGCAATCGACAAATATTCAATTAAAGCACATATATAAGCCCTAATATAACTGATATGAATTACTCTTTACTTTCAAGGACGTAGAACCAAACTTATAAATTATCAAGAGACGACAATATATCTATATGACAATATCGCAGCAATGGACAAATCTATAAAAGAGATCTATCAGACTGAATCACACCCAAACAAATACACATAAGAAGAGCATGACTAGACTTATATGGAGGAGAAGCATGCAATCACCGGACTAATAAAAATATACTAATTAAATTAAAGAATAAAACATAACAATATTTAATGAAAATAATACCAAACTACAACTAAATCAAATAAAGAAAAATAAGAACAACTACACCTACGGATTCATCCCTTCGCCTTGCTTGGAGATTAGCTGGCTATGGGGCCTTTGCATCCTCGAGTTGCCTCCGGCCTCTCAATGATCATCTCCCCCTTGGTAGCGAAAGCTTCGGCGATTCCTCAGCTTGCCCTCCAAAAGTATACTTTGGACTCCTAAAGGCCCTCTGGATTTACTCTCTAATGATTTCAGATGAGCTCCGATTGATGCTCAAAGCTAAAGTGGAGTGGGTCTTATATAGGCAAATACCATGAGTGCAATGTGTTTCCAATCCGATGTGGGATGTGGGATATAGAAATGTGTTTCTATCCGATGTGGGATGTGGGATTCAAGGCTTCGCATGCCCTTCAAGCGGAAATCCAGCACAGCCTGACCTTTGTCTACTAAAACTGCCATAACTTTCTCTAGAAAAATCAATTTTATGAACCGTAAAATTCTCCAGAAAACAGGCTTCCGGATCTTTCTAAGCATATATAGCTCATCTCCTGGTTCTTCTTGTATCAATACAGTTTAATTTGCAAAAATGATTGATCTATACGGGCAATTCTGGCAATTTAGTGAAACACCTTTCTAGTGCGGGAAGCAGCTGTTGCTCTTTTAAGCCCTCCATCTTGTCCTTTCGGAAGCATTCCTTCACTCCAGTATGCCTCAAGTCTTTGTGCTTCAAGAAATGATAACTTTTCCTCCTCTTTTGAGCTTGAAGTACCTGAAAATGCACCGAAATAGATCAATGATCCAAGAATGATACTTTAGAGTTGTTAATGTATAAAAGTGCAATTAAAACCTAGATCAACCCTAAAATGCTAACAATTAAGTACTGTTAAATTGCATTTTATGACTCTCATCACAACCCCCAACTAGCTTATTGCTAGTCCCTAGCAATTTAAGCGAAAACAAGAGATGAATCCTACGGTAGGAATCAAAACAAAATAAAGCAATGCTAGTGTTAAACCAAGAGTAATTCACTTTTGTCTCAAAAATCACACATAACACATGTCACATAGAATCATTAAATATCACTCAAGTCCAAAAATAATCCAAACATCAATCTTAAAATCGTTATTGACTCTTAACATCCATCTTACCACAATCCATTAATCCGAACATCCGGATGATTTTATTCATAACATTCATGAATAGAAGTCTTGGCCTCTAAAACATGATAAATTGCGTGACATCAATCACAAAAACAAGCTCCATATACTTATCATTTTGAATATGATAAGTGAGATTTCGAGTAAGTGTTTACATAATCTTCTTCTGTCCGAAGAAATGATTCATCGAAATAATGAGTCACCATTGATATCGACACATCTGAGATCGCCAAATGTTCGGGAGTTCCTTTATTCAATCCTTTTCCTTCTTCTTGTTGCTGGATATCTCGTTTGTACACATCTTCTCTTTGTTTCCCGAGCCTATAGTGAGTTACAGACAGAGTTTGAAAAGGTCAAATCTTTGATGATTCCATCATACATGATTGAGTTGCGAAAACTTCTGGATAGGTATCCTACATCTGAACTGAATTCTTTCTGGTTAAAGAATCTCTTTCTCTCCATTATTGTAGAAAAATCACATTACATTGGATCAATAAGTCTTTAATAAGCTTGTAACGTTAGGCTAAGGTAAAGGTTAAGAAAGAATGGGAAGGATTCACAAGTAAAGGAACTCAATCTCTTAGCTTTAAACACAACCATTTTTAAGCACTAGATAGCCTTACTTCAACACCCAACTTTTTCAACCATTTTTCGAGTATTTTTCTCAAATCACCACTTTTCTTTTCTTTTTTTTCTTTCTTTGCCATAATTCACTTTTCTCTTCTTTTCTTTTTTCTTTTCTTTTCTTTTCTTTTGTATTTTGGCATAAGACCATTCACCTCCTTTTTCAATTTTTTTTCTTCTACAACCCCCAACTTATCTCCTTTAATGTACTTGGGTTGTACTAGTGATATTTTTTCATATTTCTACCCTTACTCCTTTTAAGTGCTTTTCACAACATGTGTATAACTAAGTTCTTTTAAGAGAAAGGTAAGGATAAAATATTCTCCTTAGGCTCATAAGAGTGAGTAAATGGGCTATTGAAAGAAACAAGGCTCAAATTATTTTTCAAGAAAAGGCTCAAATAGGTGACTAGTGGTAAATATAGCAATGGTAGGTTTAACAGGCTCAAACGGTCCAAAAATGGCCTATATCATATCCTAAGTAATGTGCATTCTAGAAATTCACCTCAAGTGGTTATCAAGTAAGTTCTAGAGCTTGTCGAGACCGCAAAATATTCACAAAATAATCACACATAAAATTTCTCTAAATGTTTTAGACTAATCATGCAATCTTACCACAAACTAGAGTCTCAAACCAAATGAAGATTGATACTTAAATTAATTTCAACCCGAAGCAAGATTTAACTTCTTCTAACCCTCTATATGCTATCTCAATTAAGCTCATATCATTGACATGTGAATTAACTCTAAGGCTAACACCAAGCATGCTAAAAAAAACAAAAAGGAAGATGACACCAAACAGTTCAATGAAAAACAGTCATATGTTTCCTCCACCCCTAACTTAAAATAAGCATTGTCCTCAATGTAAAAGAAAAAGTTAAGGAAACTCCCTTTTTTACCAAAGGTGCGTGGAGTTGAAAGTTGTGAATAATCATTTGAACTGCTTCGTTGATTTGTTCCTGAAAAATAAATACGAAAATAAAACTAGAAAACAGCAAAATAATAATAATAAACAAGAAAAAGAAATATGAAAAACAATAAAAATAAAAGGATACGTTGTGGGTTACCTCCCATGAGCGCTAAGTTTTACGTCTTCAGCCAGACGCTTTTATTCCCTCTTCGAAAAATATGAGTTGGATGCACCAGCCACTGCTTTGCTACAAAATTTTGTGCTTGTATGCTTTGGCGATGGCAAGGAATACTTAAAGTCCACCACATGTGGCTCAAGTGTTTTTGGTGATGCCCATTTACTATCAGCAGTAGGGTATTTGATTCCCGCATCCATGTGACTTCTTTTAAGCAACTTCTCAAAGCATGGTTGGCAAAATGTCTTAATAAATTCCTGTGGCTTATCAAAAACATCAACAATATTAATGGCATGGGGATAATTTGAAGAATCTTTGAACTCAAGATTATTAAGAATGAATTCCAAAGAGTTAGAATTATCTTTGATGTACTAATCATCTTCATGTGGCTGCCATGAGACTCGAAAAACATTTACCTCTAGAGTCCTATTTCCAAATGATAATGTCATTAGACTATTCCTACAATTAATGAGGGCATTGGCGGTGGCAAGGAATGGTCTTCCAAGTATCAAAGGAATTTTGGACTCCGTATTTATAGTAGAAACAATATCTAAAACCAAAAAGTCAACAGGATAGTAGAAATTATCAATTTGCAACAAAATATCTTCTACAATACGTCTTGGTTTTCTTACCGATCTATCCGCTAATTGAAGTACCACGGAGGTTGGTTTGATCTCACCTAGACCGAGCTGCAAGTACATAGAGTATGGCATGAGGTTTACACTAGCACCAAAATCTTGGCCACAAGGTTTATTTCCAATTTGGCAAGCCACCGTTGGACAGCCCAGATCTTTATATTTGGGCGGTGTCTTGCTGTTAATTACAGCACTTGCTTACTCCATTAAGAATGCCGTCTTCTTCACATTGTGCTTCCTCTTAAGTGTGCATAGATCCTTGATGACTTTAGCATAGTTGGGAATCTGTGTTATGACATGAAGAAGAGGAAGATTAATTTTAACATGCTGAAGTTGTTCAAGAATCTCACTTTTAATGCTGTATTTATCTCCTTAGGTTTAAGGAGTGCTTGAGGGAAAGGCACCGGTGGGTGATAAACATCACGGGCCTCTTGTTCCTTGGGGACTTTATCCTTGTTGCTCACGATATTAGGAATCCAGTGAGATGGTAGAGTGGGACCATCAATTGTCTTTCTGCTGCGAGTAATTGTGGCATTAACCTCTCTATTGTTTTGATTTTCAGGATTGGAGGTTTGTGCCATATGTTGTCCCCTTAGATTAGGTTGTAGCTGTGAAGGAAACTGACCTTGTTCTTGAATCATCAAGAAACTAGTCAACTTGGTGAGTTGACTCTTTATTACTTTTTGTTCCTCTTTGATCGCTTATTGTTCCTCTAACAACCATTGATTTATTTTTCCTTGATCTTCCACACTCTTGGTATGTACCTGCATAAATGACTTAAACATATCTTCCAAAGGTAAAGATTGTTGAGGTGCATTAAATGAGGTTTCTTCCGGTTGCCATTGGGTACTAGAGTGGGGATGAGGTTGTATATCGGATCTCCAACCAAAATTAGGGTGATTCTTCCAACCGGGATTATAGGTGCTAGAGTAGGTTGAGTATGGTTTGCTAGAGGGTATACCTAAAGCATTACACTCTCCCTTCATCTCAAAATAGGTTGGACAATCCCTAGGCAAATGATCTACCCCATTACACATGAAACAAGGCTTATAGGACTCTGCCCTAGCAACCGGTTTAGGGGTTCTAGTGTCCTTGGTTTTTAAGGCTTCAATTTCCTTAGTTAGGACCTCTAAATGGGCTTTAAGGCCATCCTCTTCCTTAAGTTGGTAAATCCCAGTGGGTTGATTTCTCCTAGTGCCTTCCATGGCATCTGGCTCAGTCCACATGCAGGCTTTTTCTAATAGGTTATCTAGGAAATCTATGGCTTGGTCGGGATCTTTTTGAAGAAAATTCCCATTGCAAATCATTTCTATGAACTGCCTTTCCCTACTTAGGAGTCCATTATAGAAATGGCTAACTACCCACCAACTCTCATACCCATGGTGTGGACAAGAATTCAAAAGGTCCTTGAAACGTTCCCAAACTTGATATAAGGTTTCACTCTCCTTTTGTGCAAAGTTTGAGATTGTCTCTTGAGGTTGTTGGTCTTATGGGTTGGGAAGTGTTTTTGGAAGAAAACTCGGGTCAACTAATCCCAACTACCTATGGACCTAGGCTTTAACGAGTACAGCCAAGCCTTGGCTTTTTCCTTAAGTAAAAAAGGGAAAAATCGAAGTTTGACGGTGTCTATCATATCAGCCCTACTGTGAAAAGTAGCTACTACTTCCTCAAATTCCCTAATATGGATATAGGGGTTTTCATTCTCAAACCCATGGAAAGTTGGTAGCAATTGGATCATGCCCGGCTTAAAATCAGGTTGTTGAACATTAAGGGGGAACATGATACACGATGGTGTGGCCGTACGGTTAGGGTGCAAGAAATCCTTAAGTGTCCTAGGGGGTTGATCTTCATGTTCACTCATTTCTTCGGGACTAAATGGATTGTCAAATAAAGGATTTGAAAAAGAATTAAATTCTGACTCTAACACTGGCCTACAACCAAATATACCCACAGTGTCTCTATGTCTGTGCATGTGAGGTAACAAAAATAATATAAAAAAGAAAGAATCAAATAAAATAAAAAATAAAAAATTAATGCAGCAAGCTAAAAGAAGGAACGGAGTTACCGCCTTTACAACTGCTGAAAAGAAAAACTATTTACAACTCTTGTACCGTCATGTCAAAAGTTGACAATCTTCTTTGTACTTTAGTGCGTTTCCCCGGCAACGGCGCCAAAATTTGATTACGCCCAAAGTGTAACGCGGTAGTTGTAGCACAGCTTTGGGGTGTCAATTCCACAGGGAAACAACTTAACTATAAATGAAGGTGTGAACTTTAACACAAACGATAAAAGATCGATTGAAAGAATCTAAATTGTTTGAAAATAGTGTGAAGAAAATTGTGTAAATAGATTTATGACGGAGAAACAACAAGATTTTGGGAATCCTCCCTAGGTTCGTTGCCCTAATCCTAACTTGATTCAATTGTTCTTATCTCGATTACAAGTTTCACATCTCAAACAAGCAATCGGCAAATATTCAATTAAAGCACATATATAAGCCCTAATGTAACTGATATGAATTACTCTTTACTTTCAAGCACATCTAACTTAACTTATAAATTATCAAGAGACGACAATATATCTACATGACAATATCGCAGCAATGGACAAATCTATAAAAGAGATCTACCGGACTCAATCACACCCAAACAAATACACATAAGAAGAGCATGACTAGACTTATATGGAGGAGAAGCATGCAATCACCGGACTAATAAAAATCTACTAATTAAATTAAAGAATAAAACATAACAATATTTAATGAAAATAATAACAAACTATAACTGAATCAAATAAAAGAAAATAATAATAACTACACCTAGGGATTTATCCCTTCGCCTTGCTTGGAGATTAGCTGGCCATGAGTGTTATGCGTCCTCCAGTTGCCTCCGGCCTCTCAATGATCATCTCCCCCTTGGTAGCTAAAACTTCGGCGATTCCTCAGCTTTCCCTCCAAAAGTATAGTTCGGACTCCTAAAGGCCCTCGGGATTGCTCCTAAAGGCCCTATGGATTTACTCTATGATGATTTCAGATCAGCTCCGATTGATGCTCAAAGCTGAAGTAGAGTGGGTCTTATATAGGCAAATACCATGAGTGCAATGTATTTCCAATCCAATATGGGATGTGAGATATAGAAATGTGTTTCTAACCGATGTGGGATGTGGGATATAAGCGTTCACATGCCCTTCACGCTGAAATCCTGCACAGCCTGACCTTTGTCTACTAAAACTGCCATAACTTTCTCTAAAAAAATCAATTTTATGAACCGTAAAATTCTCCAGAAAATAGACTTATGGATCTTTCTAAGCATATATAGCTTATCTCCTGGTTCTTCTTGTATCAATATAGTTTAATTTGCAAAGATGATAGATCTGTACGGGCAATTTTGGTAATTTAGTGAAACACCTTTCCAGTGCGGGCAGCAGCTGTTGCTCTTTTAAGCCCTCTATCTTGTCCTTTCGGAAGCATTCCTTCACTCCAGTATGCCTCAAGTCTTTGTGCTTCAAGCAATGATAACTTTTCCTCCTCTTTTGAGCTTAAAGTACATGAAAATGCACCAAAATAGATCAATGATCCAAGAATGATACTTTAGAGTTGTTAACGTATAAAAGTGCAATTAAAACCTAGATCAACCCTAAAATACTAACAATTAAGTATTGTTAAAGTGCATTTTATGACTCTCATCATGTGCCTTCCAGGAGATGAAGTCCGAAACAAGGCTAGGCTGGTGGCGAATGGGTTCACGAGAAGAGAAGACATAGATTTCACAGAAACTTTCTCACCTGGACACAAGGTGGAGAAGATGGTGAGTATCCTCATCTATGTCATTGATGTGCTGTTGGTTTGGAACAACAGGAAGAGGATGGAAAGGTTTACATCTCAACTCAGTGAGGAGTTTGAGAGGAAAGATCTCAGCCTTACACAAAATATCCTTGGGATGTGTAGAATCCAAGAAAAGGAGAGAAACTGGTTAAGGGTTTCTTGGGCAATGGGTGTTCTCAGCAGATTTGTGAGTAATCCCGAAAAAAAGTATTGGCTTGTGATGAAGTGGTTGCTGAGGTATTTGAAGGCTCAATGGCAGCCGGTGGTAGCACTCATAACAACTGGGGTAGAATGCATAGTGGCTACGGAAGCCATAAATGAGGCTATGGGGTGCAAGGGTTGTTGGACAAGTGGGAGGTCCTAAAAGAGCAGGTGGTGGTATCTTCGGATAGCCAAAGTGCTTGGCACTTGTGGAGGAATCCAGTGTTCCATGAGGGGATGAAGTATATGGATGTTCGGTATCATTACATTCCGAAAAATGGTACGAAAGGATGCATTTATGTTGACAAGAAGACCACGGAGGAAAGTCTTGCAGATTTAGGCACCAAGGTTCTACCTCTAAGAAGGTCCAATCATTACCTTGGACTTCTTAGGATTGGATTCGGTTGAATGATGACTCAAGATGAGTTTGGATCCTGAAGCTCTCTGCACAATCGTTCGGGTTTAAACACTTAGACAAAGGTAGAGATTGTTGGTATTTGTCTAAGGTTTAAACATGGTCTAAACATGGTTCAAAGATGGTTAAATTCTAAACCAAGGTTGGAAGATTAAAATACAGCATGTAGAGGAGTGCACACATATGTGTGCATCACTTTGGGTGTGTGTGCACACCCCTAATCAACAAGGCAAAGGAGTGCACACTGCTGTGTGAAGGGTAGCATCAGTGTGCGCCACACCGCCCCTTCACCAGTGCTGCACCGCCCAGCAAGGATGCAGTTTGAAGAAGAGCAATGCTGCACTGCCCCTCAACCAGCACTGCACCATCCAGAACATGGTGCAAAGGGGCTTTGCCTAGCGCCTCACCGCCCCCTGTTCAGCGCCTAGGCGCTAGGCACACTGAGGCACACATGGACAGCTTGTTTCAGCCTCTTGTTAGGTGCTTGGATGCAAGGTTAAAACACATAGCACCACTTAGGATTGATGAAGGGCCATGTTTGATTGGTCATTAAGATCTAAGGGTGGAGAATGACACACAAGATTGGACAAGAAGTTGGTGCACAATATAAAGGGTTACCTAGGTTCAATCTCATGACATAAGATGTGAAACACATTGTGATACAAGACACAAGTGTGTGTGTGATAGACATACAAGAGAGAATTGTGTGAGAGTGCAAAGACACAGACATACAAGAGGGACTCATTGTAGAGAGGCTGGTTGTAAAGAAGAGAGATTAAGTATAGAAAGTGATAAAGTCTTTCTTGTTCTCTTCTATGTTCCTTCAAGAACTTAAGGTTTCTTGAAGAGGGTTGCTGTAATTGTAAAGAACCATTGATTTAGTGCAGAGAGTTTGGAGGAACTCATGGGGACGTAGGCACACCTCGATAACAAATCGCTTGTCTTCTTTTCTTTCTTGCTTTCGATTGCTGTATTTCTTTCTATAAGTCATTCTAGACTTGGGTGTTTGGAAGATCACCACCTGGGTATCTTGTCAAGGTGATTTCCAACATTTATCAAAATAAGTGAGTGAGAGAGAGAAAAGCCTCAAGGTGTGACCATGTCACTTTCCTTAAGGTTTAATTCGCCCATCACAGTGCAAGAGGTTACCAGCAAATTTCCTCCAAGATACAATGAAGCTCTGATGTTATTATGCACTTTGCACTTGTGAAGAATAACCCATGATAACTTCTAAGAGTTTATGGATGTATAACACTTATGTCTAGATATTTGCAAGATTTTTGGACATAAGTAAATCAGTATTTTGAAAGGAGACGAAGAAAAAGAGAGAAATTCCAGAAAACTGAATGTAATCTATATTATTTTAATTATGACAGTTGAACACACTTATATTGTGTTGAAATGAGTGTGTCTTTCCATTAGAGGCACCTTGTTTCAGTTTAAAATAGAATACAAGTCTTCCTTCACAAAAGACACTTCTTTTTCACATTCAACTAACATAAAATGTTCTGAAAATTCTAAAATTTTGAACATCGAGTCTACTGGACAATGTTTATAGTCGACTTAAAAGCAGAGAGTTCAAGGAATTTTCTTCCTTCTATTCAGTCGACTGAATGCTTCATACATGTTGGAAATCACCTTGACAAGATGCTCAAGTGGTGATCTTCCAAACACTCAAGTCTAGAATGACTTGTAGAAATAATTTCAGCAATCGAACACAAGAACAGAAAATCAAAGAAAGAAAAAAGACAAGCAATTTGTTATCGAGGTTCGGCAATGTGCCTACGTCCCCATGAGTTCCTCCGAACTCTCTGCACTATCTCAAATGGTTCTTATAAGTTATAGCAATCCCCTTCAAGAAACCAAGTTCTTGAAGAAACCAAGAAAAGATGGAAGAGGATGAGAACTAACAATGTTCTCTTTCTAATCTAGACTCTCTCTTCTTTTACAACTAGCCTTACAAAGAGTCCCTCTTGTGTTTGTCACTCTTACACAATTCTCTCTATATGTTTACAATTGATCTCACAATGTCACTTTTGTATGTGTGTTGTATTCTCTTGTTGTTCCTTGTAGTGTATGAAAATGAGGCTTGAGAACCCCTTTTATAGCCTTTCACTTCTTAGACATTCTTGTGAATCAATCTCCTCCCTTTGATCATGATCTCCTTTTAATCTTAGCCTTTCATCATTCTCCAAGTGGTGCTATGCATTTTGATCTTGCGCACACACACTTTGGAGAGTCCTAAGTCATTCTGCCCATGTGTGCCTTGGTGTGCCTGGCGCCTTAGTGCTCAACAGGGCACGCCTTGGCGCTGGGGCAGAGTGAGCTTATGAAGTCTCTAGGTGGCGCGGCATTGGCTACTGGGCACTGGTGCGCACCTGATGTGCAATATGCTGGAGGGTCTAGTGCTGGCTTCTGGGCACCTAGGCACTAGTGCTGTCCTAGAGCGCACCATTCTGGAGGGTGCGGCACTGGTTCTGAGCGGCGTGGTGCTAACCCAGACCTGGCACACTTCTTGTTGTGCGCACACTTTCTCAGCTTGTGCGCAGAAGTGCACACATTAGTGCGCATGGCCTTCCCCTGCTCCAAAATGATGCACACAAATGTGTGCAACCTTATAACTTACTGAAATTTGATACTCCACCATTGGTTTGGATTTTAACCATTTTTAAACCATGGTTGGACCTATTTGAACCTTAGACAAATAACAACAATCTCTACCTTTGTCTAAGTGTTCAAAAACCCTGAACCATTGTGCAGAAAGCTTTGGGATCCAAACTCATCTTGAGTCACCAATTAACCAACTCCAATCCTAAGTAATTCAAGGCCATGATTAAACTTACTTAGAGGTAGAACTTTAGTACCCAAGTCCGCAGGATTTTCTTCCGTGGCAACCTTGTCCACATGGATGCATCCTTTCGCAACATTTTCCCAAATGAAATGAAAATGAACATCCATATGCTTTGTCCTCTCATGGAACACTGGATTTTTACACAAGTGCAAGGCACTTTGACTATCCAAAAATACCACAACCTGCTCATCCAGTACCTTCAACTCTTCAAGCAACCCTTTGCACCACATAGCTTCCTTGATGGCCTCCGTAGCAACTATGTACTCAGCCTCGGTTATTGAGAGTGCTACCACTGGCTGCAACTGAGCCTTCCAACTTACACAACATCCATTTAAGTTGCAGAAGTAGGAGGTAATCGATCTCCTTTTATCCCGGTCTGCTCCATAGTCAGAATCTGCAAACCCCTCAAGGCAGATGGCACTACCCCTCTTCTCATATACCAGCCCTACTTCTGGGTTTCCCTTCAAATACCTTAGCAACCACTTCATCCCAAGCCAATGCTCCTTTCCAGGATTACTCATAAACCTACTAAGAACACTCATTGCATGAGCAATGTCCGGTCTAGTGCTTACCATGGTGTACATAACAGAACCAACAGCACTAGAGTAGGGGACTTTCTCCATTTCCTTCTTTTCCACCTCCGATCTTGGACATTGATCGCTGGAGAACTTGAAATGACCAGCAAGGAGAACCTTCACTGGTTTGCTATCTTTTATAGAGAATTTAGATATCATTTTCTCTATATAGGAAGTTTGAAAGATCTTCAATCTGTTTCTCTCCCTTTCCCAGATGATACACATCCCAAGGATCTTCTTTGCATGGCCAAGATCCTTCATCTCAAACTCTTCACTGAGTTGAGCCTTTAATTTCTTTATCCTCTCCATGCTGCTCCCAACCAGCAACATATCATCAACATAAATGAGGATTATCACCATCTCCTCAATCTTCTACCCCTTATAGTACAAGAAAGAATCATAGTAGCTCCTCATGAAACCCAAGCTGATTACAAAGGAACCAAACCTCTTGTTCCATTGCCGAGGTGATTGCTTCAGGCCATAGAGAGATTTCTTCAATTTGCACACTAACTCTCCCTGCCTTCCTTCCTCATAGCCTTCTGGTTGCCTCATGAAAATGGTCTCATCGAGCTCTCCATGTAAGAATGCTGTCTTCACATCCATTTACTGGATTTCCCAATCAAATTGGACCACCAATGCTAACACTATCCGTATTGTCTTGTACTTCACAACCGGTGAGAAGATTTCAGTGAAATCTATGCCTTCTTTTTGTGTGAACCTTTTCACCACCAGCCTAGCTTTATATCGGACTTCATCCCCTGGAGTATTCCCTTATTTGATCTTGTAGAGCCATCTACAATCCACCACTCTCTATTTTTCGGGTTTGGGCACCAACTCCCAAGAGTTGTTATTCATCAAAGAATCAATTTCTTCCTCTAAAGCCAGATGCCACTTTAACGAATCCTTTCACTCCATGGCATCCATGTAAGTTTCTAGTTCAACCTCTCTTTCTCTTCAAGGAGCTGCTACATTAGCATTTGCAAACCCATATCTCAAGGGTGGTTTAATCACTCTTCTTTCCCGGTCTCTTGTGAGCTGGTAGTCATTTACTGTATCAACCTCTTCTTGTTCAGCCTCTCATTCTTGAGTTTCTTAAGCATAGCCTTCATTAAAGGGCTTTACCTGGTCTGAACCCTCTTGCCTCCTCTACTCTACCTGAACCGAGTTCTCCTTGATGTGATGCTCCACAATTTTCAGACTGGTTTGCTCACTAGCCCCTACAGGGTTAGTTTTCTCCAAGTAGGGAAAAAACAATTCATTAAAAATAAAATCCCTACTTATGATCAGTTTCATGCCCTTCTTTTCTAAAGACCACAACCCATATCCCTTAACCCCATCACCATATCCTAGAAATACATATTTTCTATATCTAGGGCCAAGTTTATCCTCCTTTTGATGTGCATATACTGCACACCTAACAGTCCTTAGGTTGTTTAATTCAGGGGGTTTTCCACTCCACATCTCCATGGGAGTCTTAAGCTCTAAAGCTCTAGAGGGTGATCTATTTATCAAGTATGCAGCTGTAGCCATAGCTTCTCCCCAAAAATATTTTGGTAACCCAGATCCTATTAACATGCACCTAACCTTCTCCATAAAGGTTCTATTCATTCTTTCAGCAACTCCATTTTGCTGGAGTGTTTTTACAACCGTCTTATGCCTTAGAATGCCATTTAATTCACATAATTTATCAAAATCATTATTGCAAAATTCTAAGCCATTATCGGTTCGTAAAGCTTTAACTACCCTACCTGTTTGAGTTTCCAGCAACTTCTTCCACACAACAAATTTATTCAAGGCATCAGATTTATTCCTAAGCAAATAAACCCACACTCTTCTTGAATAATCGTCAATTAAAGATAGAAACTAAAAGTTACCTCCCTGTGTTGGTGTCCTAGCTGGTCCCCAAAGGTCCGAACGAATGTAGTCAAGAATCTTTTTGGAGTTGTGCACTCCGGTATTGAAGCTGACTCGGTGTTGCTTCCCAAGAATGCAAATCTCATAGAAATCTAGTTTTTCTACTTTGTCACCACCAAGTAGACCTTCCTTGCTAAGCACTTGCATTCCGTTTTTGCTCATGTGTCCCAAGCGAGTGTGCCAAAGGGCTGCCTTGTCCATCTCAGCCATCAAGCTTACTACTTGATCATTGGTTTTTGTTTCTCTTATCATCTCATTGAGTCCATCGTTTCTTGCTGCCTTGATCACTACCAAAGATCCCTTGGCCACCTTGATCTTTCCTCCCTTTAATTTTCATGTATACCCCATGGAATCCAGCTGCCCCAATGAGATCAAGTTCCTCTTCAAATCTGGAAAATATCTTACATTTCGCAGCAGCCTTGTGACTCCATCAAACATCCTCAGTTGGATGTCTCCAATCCCTCTCACTTGGTAAGAATTGTCATTTCCCAAGAAGACCCTTCCATCATTGATCTCCTTGAAATTCTTGAACCATTCTTTGTGAGGGCACATATGGTAGGTGCACCCGGAATCAAGAATCCACTTTCTACTACCTTGCCTCCTGCTCACACTTGAGCACACAACAAGAACATCATCTTGCTGTTCTCCCTTGGCAACTGAAGCCTCTCCATTTTTGGTGTGGCTTCTCCTTTCATCCCACATCCTCTTCTTGCAATCTTTCCTAAAATGGTGTTGTAAGCCATCTTCTTCATCTCAGTTTGCTGGTCCTCTGTGACACTTGCTGGAAAAGCATCATCTTCTCCAATAGCCAAGTCCACTTTTTGTTGCATTAGAACCGCCTTGATCTTTCGCTTCCAAAGGGCAAAGTCTCTCTTTCCATCAAATTTCTCAACATAGAAATTTGAAGCCATCTTTTGCGGACAAGATCCCAGATTTATGTACTACCCACAAATGCTTTCTTCAACCTCAAGAACACAGATCGAAGATGGATTTTAACACTGTTCTTGAATCAACCTTCAAGAACACGATCAGATCTTGATCTTTACACCGTTCTTGAATCACCCAAGAAGTTGATCTTTGATTCTTGGAGTCTTGGCTCCGTCACCTTCTTGTTCTTGCTCTGATACCCAGCTGTGCAGTTCTGATACCACTATTGGAAATCATCTTGACAAGATGCCCAGGTGGTGATCTTCTAAACACCCAAGTCTAGAATGACTTGTAGAAATAATTTCAGCAATCGAACACAAGAACAGAAAATCAAAGAAAGAAATAAGACAAGCAATTTGTTATCAAGGTTCGGCAATGTGCCTAGGTCCCCATGAGTTTCTCCAAACTCTCTGCACTATCTCAAATGGTTCTTATAAGTTACAACAATCCCCTTCAAGAAACCAAGTTCTTGAAGAAACCAAGAAGAGAAAGAAGAGGATGAGAACTAACAATGTTCTCTTTCTAATCTAGACTCTCTCTTCTTTTACAACCAGCCTTACAAAGAGTCCCTCTTGTGTTTGTCACTCTTACACAATTCTCTCTATATGTTTACAATTGATCTCACAATGTCACTTTTGTATATATGTTGTATTCTCTTGTTATTCCTTGTAGTGTGTAAAAATGAGGCTTGAGAACCCCTTTTATTTCACTTCTTGGACATTCTTGTGAATCAATCTCCTCTCTTTGATCATGATCTCCTTTTAATCTTAGCCTTTCATCATTCTCCAAGTGGTGTTGTGCATTTTGGTCTTGTGCACACACACTTTGGAAAGTCCTAAGTCATTCTGCCCATGTGTGCCTTGGTGTGCCTGGCGCCTTGGTGCTCAACAGGGCACGCCTTGGTGCTGGGGCAGAGTGAGCTTGTGAAGTCTCTAGGTGGCGCGGCACTGGCTACTGGGCGCCTAGGCGCTGGAGGGCGCGGCATTGGCTTCTGGGATCCTAGGCACTAATACTGTCCTGGAGCACACCATTCTGAAGGGTGCGGTGCTGGTTCTGAGCGGCGTGGTGCTGACCCAGATCTGGCACACTTCTTGCTATGCGCACACTTTCTCAGCTTGTGTGCAGAAGTGCACACACTAGTGTGTATGGCCTTGCCTTGCTCCAAAATGATGCACACACATGTGTGCAACCTTCTAACTTGCTGAACTTTGATACTCCACCTTTGATTTGGATTTTAACCATTTTTAAACCATGGTTGGACCTGTTTGAACCTTAGACAAATAACAATAATACAGTTGACTGTATACACCATCTAGTCTACTGTATGGAACTTACAGTCGATTGTATCAACTCTCAAAAGCCAAAATTCATTTTCCTTTTTCTTTTCTCATTTCCTTTGATTTTCTAAAATATCCTAAACTTAAAAACCAAATTTATTTTAAAATTCATTAACAAAGATTGTTTCCCATAAAGGAATGAATATCTTTAAAAGGTTGAAGCCCCTTGCTTTTGAGGGAACTATAGACCCTTTTGAGGCAGAGAAATGGATTTTAGTGACGGAGAGAATTATGAAATTCTCTATTGAAAATAAAGTGAATTATACTACATTTACGCTGCAACTTATGAGTGTTGATGGATCAAGAAGACTTACAAGATCATCTAGAAGCAGATTTATGTGATACCGTGACCCGTTGCTTATATTGAAGCAAGAACCTTAGTATAATGAAGATGCTACAATCAATTATGGAAGGATTGATTGATAAGTCGAAGATGAACGCCACAGAAACTCCGATAAGTTCAGAAGTTCTAAAAAAATCAAAGATAATTTTCTCTCTAAAAGTATGAATCAAATCTGAATTTTGTTATTCCAAAAAGCCAATAGCTATTTAAATACATGAGAAATTCATCCAAAATTAGGAAAGGAAACTAAGGAATAGGAAACAAACCTAAATTCAATTATGGTAACCTAAAATCTAAAAAAGGAAAGTACCTAACTTAGTATGCAAGCCTTACAATTCAGCAATTAAATTAATAAGGAAATAATTAAGAACAGGTAATAAGAAAAATTGCAGCTAGCTATTTTCCTTGATGAGCAAAAAAAAAAAAAAAGAACGAGTAAGTCTCCAATTTTGGGAAACTAAGTTTTAATTCATAATCTTAAGTTGCTAGATTATTTTAAAGCTTAAATCATGGAAACTCATCCTTGTGGATCACGTATAGCATCATCCTTGGGCCCCCAAAGATGTTTATAGTTCTTAGCCCAAATGTGTTGAATCAGCCCATTGAGAGTTTCCTTGAACCTTTTAGCTCGAGCCCTTGTAACTGGACCAATTGGAACTTGAATAGGATCCGCATCCCATTTGTTAGCCGTGTCCTCATCATTCCCCACAAGGATGGGTCTGGTTCTTAGCCTAAATGTGTTGAATCAGTACATTAAGAGTTTCCTTGAACCTTTAGCCTCAAGCCCTTGTAATTGGACCAATTGGAACTTGAATAGGATTCGCATCCCATTTGTTAGCTGTGTCCTCATTATTCCCCTTCTCTTGAAAAGGATTTGTCCTCAAATCATCACCTACATCAAAAGGGCTTAAATCAGAAACATTGAAAGTGGCACTAACATTGTACTCACCTGGAATATCTAATTTGTATGCATTGTCATTAATGCGCTTAAGGTCTTGAAAATGCCCATCTCCTCTAGGAAGTAACTTTAAACGCCTTTGTGCCGAAAATATTTCTTTCCTCATGTGTAACCAAACCCAATCTCCGGGTTGAAAAATTAGCTGTTGGTGATCTTTGTTAGCTTATTTTGAATATTGTTCCATTTTCCTCTCAACATTTAGTCTTGCCTTCTCATGTATCTGCTTAACAAATTCAGCCTTTTTCTTTCATCTAATTTAGCACGTTCAGACATAGGTAATGACATTAAATCCAATGGAGTTAAAGGATTAAAACCATAAACAATTTCAAATGGTGAAAACTTAGTAGCAGAATGAACAATACGATTATAAGCAAACTCAACATGTGGTAAACACTCTTCCCAAGTTTTGATGTTCTGTTTAATAATAGCCCTCAACAAAGTAGACAAAGTCCTATTCACTACTTCAGTTTGACCATCAGTTTGTGGGTGACAAGTAGTAGAAAATAATAGCTTAGTCCCTAACTTACAACACAAAGTCTTCCAAAAGTAATTCAAGAACTTAGTATCTCTATCCAAAACTATTATTCTAGGCATACCATGTAATCTTACAATTTCTGTAAAAAACAAATTAGCAACACTAGAAGCATCATCAGTTTTGTAACATGGAATAAAATGTGCCATCTTAGAAAATCTATCCACAACCACAAAAATTGAATCTCTACCACATTTAGACCTAGCTAAACCTAACACAAAGTCCATCGAAATATCTATCCAAGGCTCACTAGGAATGGGCAGTGGCATGTATAAACCATGGGGTTGCACTCGAGATTTTGCCTGCCTACATGTGACACATTTACCACAAATTCTCTCAATATCTTTTTTCATGTGTGGCCAATATAAGTGTTCTTGTAAAATGACTAAGGTCTTAGCAACTCCAAAATGACCCATTAAATCTCCTCTATGGGATTCCCTTACTAACAAATCATGCAAAGAGCAATTCGGTACACACAACTTATTCCCCCGAAATAAGAAACCCGTATGCCTAAAGAATTTACCCATTGCATTTTTCTCACAAGCCTAAAACTCTTCACAAAAATCGGTGTTTGAAGGATACAACTCTTTAATGTACTCAAAACCAAGTAATTTTGCATCTAGAGTAGAAATTAACACGTACCTTTGAGAACGTGCATCTGCAACAATGTTTTCTTTACCTTGCTTGTATCGAATGACATATGGAAATTTCTTGATGAATTTTGCTCATCGTACATGTCTCCTACTCAACTTGTGTTGACCTTTTAAATGCTTCAAGGACTCATGATCGGTGTGAATCACGAACTCCTTAGGCCAAAGATAGTGTTTCCATGTTTCCAATGCTCAAACCAACGCATAAAATTCTTTATAATAAGTAGGGTAGTTTAAAGTTGCTCAACTTAATTTCTCATTGAAATATGCGATTGGTCTTCCTCCTTGCATAAGAACTGTTCTGATACCCAAACCTGAAGCATCACATTCAATTTCAAACATTTTAGTAAAATCAGGCAAAGAAAGTAAATGAGCATGAGTTAATTTTTCTTTGATAAATTGGAATGCCTTTTCTTGCTCGTCTCCCCATTTGAATCCAACATTCTTCTTGATGACTTCGGTAAGCAGTGCGGCAATACTGCTAAAGTCTTTCATGAACCTCCTATAAAAACTAGCAAGCCCATGAAAACTACGAACTTAACCTACACTTGTGGGACTTGGCCATTCTTCTCTTCATCAACCTATATTCCTTGTGCACTCACAACAAAACCAAGAAACACAAGCTTATCGGTGCAAAAGACGCACTTCTTCAAGTTAGCAAACAACTTCTCTTTTCTAAGCACATCCAAAACTGACTTTAAATGCATAACATAATCATCTAAGTTTGTGCTATAAATGAGAATATCATCAAAATAAACAACAATGAATCTACCTATAAAAGCTCCTAAAACATGGTTCATTAATCTCATGAAGGTACTTGGTGTATTTGTTAGTCCAAATGGCATAATTAACCAGTCATATAAATCATATTTCATTTTAAAAGCAGTTTTCCATTCATCACCTTCTTTCACTCTTATTTGATGATATCCACTTTTTAAATCAATTTTAGTGTTGGGAAACCACCTTGGATGATGCCCAGGAGGTGATCTTCCAAACACCCAAGTCTAGAGTGACTTGTATAAGAAAAAGAAACAACAACCAATCAAAGCAAGAAAGAAAATAACACAAGAAATTTGTTGATGAGGTTCGACAATATGCCTACGTCCCCGTGAGCTCCTCTGAGCTCTCTGCACTATCTTATCAATGGATTTCTTTACACTCAGCAACACCCTTCAAAGAACTCATAGATTCTTGAAGAAAAAAAGAAGAAGAAGAAGAAGAAGAAGAAAGTGATAAGAACTAACCCTGGAATTTTCCCAAGAAAATTCCCCTTATAAGCCCTTGAATCCCTTTCTATTCTACTCTCTTTCTTTCTAAATAACCAGCCTCTCTACAGAATCTCTCTTGAGTTTAGTGTCTTTGCACTCTTACTATTGATCTCACTTTTAATCACAAGTTTTTCTTGTTGTTACAATGAAGCTAGGTGACCCTTTATATAGTGCACCAACTTCTTATCCAATCTTGAGTGTCATTCTCCACCCTTAGATCTTGATGGCCAATCAACAATGGCCCTTGATTAATCCTTAGTGATCCTATGCGTTTTGAGCTTGTCTCAAGAACCATTCAAGAGGCTAAAACATGTGTGCATTAGTGTGCCTGGCGCCGCAGCCTAGAACAAGGCACGCTGCGGCCTGGAGCAAGACACACTTACTGCCCCTCTAGGTGCCGCGGCCTGGGGGAGGCAGCGCCACAGCTTGCCCCTTCCTTCAGCACTCCTCCTTGCTGGGTGCCATGGCCTGGACAAGGATGGGCCGTGGCACTCTTTCATTCTTATTTGATGATATCCACTTTTTAAATCAATTTTAGAAAATACACAAGCACCATGCAATTCATCTAGCATATCATCTAAGCGAGGAATAGGATGTCGATACTTTACCATTATATTGTTGTATGCTTGGCAATCAATGCACATTCTCCACATCCCATCCTTTTTAGGAACCAAAATCATCATAACAGCGCACAGACTCATGCTTTCTTTTACGTGCCCTGTTTCTATCAATTCACTAATCTGCTTTTGTAGCTCCTTTGTCTCCTCGGGATTGCTACGATAGGTTGGTTGGTTTGGAATTGTAGCACTGGGCATGAAATCAATTTGAAGTTCAATGCCTCGAATAGGAGGTAAGCCATGTGGAATATCCTCGGGAAAGATATCATCAAACTCTTATAAAAGAGAAACAATAGAACTAGGCAAAGATGAGTCAAATTGGTTAGTGTTTAACGCCTCTTTGTACAAAAGTACAATCATTGACTGATTTAAAAACATCACTCTTTTTATTTCACTCGCTTTTGCAAAGAAATTTGTTTTTCTCTCAATGGCCTAATCAGCTCTCTTATTTTCTCTCCCAATTTTTTTGGCCTCTCTCATTTTCTCTTTCTGATTTTCATTCGTTCTCTTTTTCTCACCCTCTTTCGTTTTTTCATTCTCTTTTTGTAACCTCACTTAATCTTCATAAACCTACTTTGGTGTCAAAGGAACTAGAGTGATTGTTCTTTGATTGCTTACAAACGAATATTTGTTGGTAAAGCCATCATGCTTAACACACCGATCGAATTGCCATGGCCAGCCTAGTAATAAGTGTCCAGCTTGCATCGGAACTACATCACACAAAACTTCGTCTTCATATTTTCCAATCCGGAAGAAAACTAACACCTGTTTGTTCACCCTCACTTCACCACTATCATTGAGCCATTGCAACTTGTAAGGCCGAGGATGTTTAATTGTTGGCAGCCCCAATTTCTCAACCATTGTAGTGCTAGCAACATTAGTACAACTACCTCCATCAATAATCACACTACATACCTTGTTTTACATGTGGCATCAAGTATGAAAGATGTTTTCTCGCTGCACTTTGTCATCTTCTTTGATTTGCACACTTAGAGCTCTCCTTGTAACCAACAATTCTCCTTGGGCAGCGTATTCCTCATCACTTGCATCCTCCAATGGTGGCATAGATTTGGTATATTCTTCGCTCTCAGTTTTAATTTCACCATTATCTCACAATACCATAACTCTTTTGTTCGGACATTGGCTTGCTATGTGACCCCTTATGACGATTTTTAGTAGTGGAAGAATCAGTTTTACCTTGATTTCCATGGCTGGTACTTTCTTGCTTTTGCTAAGTTTTGGGCTTGGCCGTGACTTGCTTCTCCTCTTTCTTCACAAAATTCAACCTCCAAGATAGACCTGAGTTAGAGTTTTGCCATGTATTGTTGCCCCTCCTCTTGAGTTAGTTCTCAATTTTGATAGCCATGTGCACCATATCTTCCAACTCCACATAATGATGCAACTCCACTGAATTAGCAATTTCTCGGTTCAAACCAGCCAAGAACCTAGCCATAATAGCCTCTCGGTCCTCCTCTACATTCACTCGGATCATAGCTACTTCCATCTCTTTATAATAATCCTCCGCACTCTGACTACCTTGTGTAAGACTCTGTAATTTTTGGTACAACTCATGGTAGTAATGGCTTGGAACAAACCGTTTCCTTATCACGATTTTCATCTCCTCCCAAGTCTCTATTGGACACTCTCTATTTCTCCTCTTGTTTAACACTAGTTAATCCCACCAAACAATCGCATAGTCAAAAAATTCAATGGCCGCAAGTTTAACCTTTTTAAGCTCGGAATAATTATTACAATCAAATACTAATTCTATCTTCTTCTCCCATTCAAGGTAAGCTTCAGGATTGTTTTTACCTTGAAACAATGGAATCTTCATCTTAATACTACCTAAGTTATTATCTTCCTGATTCCTAGCTTCTCTACCTCGACCACCAAACCTCCTATGGCTAACAACCGATTCCTAATCATCTTCTTCATCAAATCCATTCCTATAATACTCTTCATCTTCAACTCTCTCTCTCCCCTAGGTTGAACTCTCTCCCTCCTACGCATATTAGGAGTGTTTTGTTGCTACCCCACACATGCATTCTCTACTCGATCTATCTGCTCATGAACCTGTTCTATCTTCGTTCTCAATACTCTCCTTATCTCACCTATTAAAGCCTCAATGAGCAACTTCGGATCAACCTCTCCCGACGTATCTCCGAAATTATTTTTGTTCTTGTTGTTTGGCATGTTTGCTGCAAAAACAAAGTTAGAAAAAAAAAAGAACAAAAGGATCTCACACACTCCTTCATGTGTTTCACTCAAAGAATGAGTCACTCAATTTCACTCGTGTTTTTTTACACAAAATCATATTGGCTTTTACCCTCTTATATGCTCACCACTCTTGCCTTTTTCCACTCGTAATAATCCTCTATAGGTTCTTATCAAGCTAACCAAACAAGTATAAAAGTTTCCAGGAACAATTCGCCAACAACTCACAAAGAAATTCGGATTTAAAGGCTAGAATACAAGGAAAACAAAGATGAGAAATTGAAACAAGAATTGAAAGGATTGAATCTAAATATCACACACTTTTTTTTTTAAACAAGAAATTCGTTCTTTTTTTTTTTTTTAATTTCCACCTCTCTTTTTTTCATGTTTTTTTCACCCTTTTTTTTTATGAATCAAAACAAAAGATAAGAAAACCTGCAATTAGAAGGCTCTGATACCAACTGATATGATCCACTCCAAGAACTAAGAAATTGATGGATCAAGAAGACTTACAAGATCGTCTAAAAACAAATTTATGTGAGACCGCGACCTATTGCTTATATTGAAGCAAGAACCTTGGTATAATGAAGACGCCACAATCAATTAAGGATTGATTGATAAGTCGAAGATGAACGCTACGGAAACTCTGATAAGTTCAGAAGTTCTAAAAGAACCAAAGAGAATTTTCTCTCCAAAAGTATGAATCAAATCTGAATTTTGTTATTCCAAAAAGCCAATAGCTATTTAAATACATGAGAAATTCCTCCAAAATTAGGAAAAGGAAACTAAGGAATATGAAACAAACCTAAATTCAATTATGGCACTTGAATTCTGGTAACCTAAAATCCAAAAAAGGAAAGTACCTAACTTGGCATGCAAGCCTTACAATTCAACAATTAAATTAAGAAGGAAACAATTAAGAAAAGGTAATAAGAAAAATTGCAGGTAGCCATTTTCCTTGAGGAGTAAAAAAAAATGAGTAAGTCTCCAATTTTGGGAAACTAAGTTTTAATTCACAATCTCGAGTTGCTAGATTATTCCAAAGCTTGAATCATGGAAATCCATCCTTGTGAATCACGTATAGCATCATCCTTGGGCCCCTAAAGATGGTTTTGGTTCTTAGCCCAAAAGTGTTGAATCAGCCCAATGAGAGTTTCTTTGAATCTTTTAGCTCAAGCCCTTGTAACTAGATCAATTAGAACTTGAATAGGATCTGAATCCCATTTGTTAGCCGTGTCCTCATCAGTTGGTTAGTAGAAGAAAGGCTTCACCAAGATGATGATGAGCCTTTCAACTAGGACGAGTTCAAAGATGCTTTTTATTAGAACTTTTTCTCTTCGAGCCTTAGGGAGCAGATGGTGGAAGATTTCATGGCATTGACACAAGACAATCTGTCAATGCTAGTTATGAGCTAGATTTGATAGACTGGTCAAATTTGTATTTCGCCTTGTAGAAATGACTTAGATTGACCGAGCTAAAAATTTTGTGATTAAACTACATCTTAAAATTAAACAGCAGATGAAATATTTCCAACTGAAAACTTAAAAGGAAGTACTGGATAAGGCAAAGCTAATAGAGTCAGGGTTAGTTGAGTTGTAGAAAGCTTGGGAGATTTAGCATAAAAAAAAGGCAAAGATCATTTGGTTTCAAAGCAAGATTGAGTCAGAAATCGAGAAAAGTGTGAAAAGTCTTATTCTCAAGCCTCAAGTACTAGACTTCCCATATCTCGTCGGGATAGGCCCCAACAAGATAATGGTTAGAGATGCGACGATGTAATAGGTTCATACTAAAAATGAATGCAAATGATATATTGGAGCATGCTTTGAGTGTGGAGAAAATAGTCATAGGGCTGCAAATTGCCCCAAGAAAAAGAGTGACACTCAGACTATAAATTCTTACATCGAGCTAGTAAAAATGTGATAGCTTGGCTTTAGTAGGCCATGGTAGATGCTGCTGAAGATGTTAACTAGGGATAAGGGAGACCCAATAAAATCTTGACATGTGGCTCTCTAGAGTTAGACGAAATTGGAGGCCAAAACGGGCTGGCTTTTGAAAATTTTAAAATCAAAATCTTTTTCTCTCCTCTTGCTTGAGAAAGTGCCTAAATTAGATCAAATGGTTTTCACTCCCTTACTTTTCTCTCTCTCTCCATCTTTGCATAAACTTATTTTGAAGGGAATAAATTCGAGCTCAATTGGGGAAAGTTCAGGAAGGTAAGAATTTCTTTATATATACAGTGATTGGTTTGAACAACGTGGAATTACATACAAATACTCTAATCTCCTGTAAATTAAAAAAGAATCCTAAATTCCAAAAAAAGTTGCGTTTAAATTAATGGACCTTTTTTTGTACTCCTCTCAGTTGCAATCTCGTGATCGAAATTCGAAAGAACATAAATTTCCATAAATATATAACTATATATGAGACATGTATAAGGGATAATAAGTTAATTACACATAAGAGATAGAGAGAGTGAAGAATTAAATATGAATTTGATGAGCTTTTGCTCAACCATGGATTCTGTGGCATAGAGAGTGTTAAAGTGTGTGTGTGTGTGTATATACATATGTATATATATATATATATATATATATATATATATATATATATATATATATGTGTATACACAATGTATATGTTAGTCCCACATCGGTTAGAATGGGAAACATTCCCCTTAGGTTAGGCTATAAATAGGATATCTCCCTTATAAGCAAATCACACCATTCAATACAATTCTCTTCTCTTTGTATTGTCTCACTTACTCTCTTAAATTCAACTTGGTATCAAAGTCAGGTTCTTAGCGGTTCTCGATATATCAAGAGTTGAGTATGCTCTGTGATTGCCACTATTAGTGGATCCTTCACATCAGAAAGACTTATTGTATATCCTTTTCATACGTGTCGGATCATCACTATAGTCGGAGTCTTATTCTCCATCGATGTCATCTCAACCGTCGCTCCATCGACGTCACTATAATCGAAGTCTTATTCTCTATCGACATCACCTCAGTCGCCACTCCCAGGGGACCTTAACTCAACAACAAAGGGCATTCATCTGGATCTTTTCAACCCAACAACTAAAGGAATCAATCTGGATCCTTAAAATTCTATAATTCTGTAAGAAGTAAGCCCCTGGTCATCTTCAACGTGATTGTTTCCAAAACCCCAACAGAGATTCCCAGCAATACATGTCTCGCGGTACTACTTCTAGATTTGCTGCCACTACTACTAAAAGTTCATCATCCACTGTTTCCATTGAAATGTTTTTTGCCTCAAACATTGAGGAAATTGTCAAACAAGTCCTTGCTCATTCTGGTAATCTACCTTCTACTGCTATGTCATTCACTTCAGGTAATTCATCTTGGTTTTTTGACTCTGCATGTTGTAATCACATGACTCCTGATTCCACTCTCTTTTCAACTAAACATCTTGCTAATCATACTCCGACTATTCAAACTACTGATGGTTCTCCCATGACCGTAAGTCATATCGAAAAAATTGTAACATTATGCACTTCTCTTCCTGATGCTTGTTGTATTCCCCAACTCACTCTCAATCTCATATCTATTGGTCAATTATGTGACTTCGGTCTAACTATCATTCTTTCTGCTTCTGGTTGTTGTGTGTAGGATCCAAAGACGGGATAAACTCTTGGGATAGGCCGTAAGGTTGGACGACTCTTTGAGCTCATCAATCTTCACATTCCATCCCGTTTCTCTTCATCAGTTCAGACAATAGCCCCAGTCTTATCTACCCCATCTGCCAGTCTCTGGCATTCTCGTCTAGGTCATGCTTCTATCGGTCATCTTCAATCCTTATTGTCTAGTGGTCATTTAGAGCTTGTTAATAAAGAACAATTCGATTGTCTTCCTTGTCAACTTTCCAAATAATCAGCATTTCCATTTCATAAAAATGATTCTTTTTCTTCTGCACCATTTGACTTTATTCACTCTGATGTTTGGGGCCCGTCTCCCACTACTACTATGGGAGGCTCTAGATATTTTGTCATTTTTGTTGACGATTACTTTCATTACACCTGGATATTTCTTATGCGTAATCGATCTAAATTACCTCAATTGTACTTTGATTTTGCTACCATTGTTAAAACTCAGTTTTCTTGTAATATCAAAGTGTTTCGTGCTAACAATACTGCTAAATACATAGACTCTAACGTCCTTAACTTTCTTCGCCAACATGGCACTCTTCCTCATCGTTTATATCCAGGCACATTTTAACAAAATGGGCATTCTAAGCGCAAACACCGAGATATTCTCAATACTGCCTGAGCTCTTCTCATATTCGCTTTATATCCTGAACATTTTTGGGGTGAAGCTGCTCTTACAGCTGTTTACACAAAGAATCATGTACCTTCTCCCATAATTTGGAATCAATCACCCTTTGAGCATCTCTATGGTCACCCTCATGACTATAGCACTCTTAAGGTATTTGGTTATGCATGTTTTGTTCTCCTTTAGCCTTATGAGCGCACCAAATTAGAACCTAGATCTCGCTTATGTTGTTTATTGGGATACGGTGTTGAACATGAAGGCTACAGATGTTGGGATCCTCACTCCCTCCAAACGTCTTCGAGTTTCTCATCGTGTTTTTTTTTTGGGAACACAAAATGTTCGCTTCCATGTCCAAGTTTCACCTGTCGCACGACAACACCACTCTTCTATTCATTGACCTCTCTAAGGATCTTTTCCCGACTTTCTTGAGATAAACTCTTCTTCTGAGTCAACATCTCACCAACACATCCTATCTCTTTATTAGATATGTCATTACCACCTAACATGTCTACAGACACATCTATTGAGTTATCCACTTTACCCTTTTTTGAGCAACTTTTCTTTTTCGATGGAACCGTTCCAACACATCCTATCTCTTTATCAGATATCTCATTACCACCTAACATATCTACAAATACCTCAATTAAGTTATCCACCTTACCCTCTTCTGAGCAACTTGTCTCTTCCGATGGATCAGCTCTAACAGCTTCTGGTCTCCCTCTTCGATGAAGTAATCGGGTAAAAACTCCTTTTGTTAAGCTTCATGAATTTGTTGTATTTTTTACTATTCTTTCTCACCATGAACCATAGTCTTATCATGAAGCTAGTTTAGATCCTCTTTGGTAAAAAGCAATGAATGATGAACTACAAGCACTTGAAAGCACTCACACATGGAATCTAGTGGACCTACCAAAAGACAAACATGTTTTGGGATGCTAGTGGGTTTATAAGATCAAAACTGACTCTGATGGGTTCATTAATCAATACAAGGCTCACTTGGTAGCTAAAGGGTTTACCCAGGAGTATGGAATCGACTATGAGGAGACCTTTGCCCCAGTTGCCCACCTCTCTTCAGTTCGTAACTTAATTGCAGTTGCTGTCGTTCGTCATTGGGGATTATTTCAGATGGATGTGAAAAATGCTTTTCTTAATGGTGAACTCACCGAAGAATTTTATATGTGCCCTCCTACTGGTTCTCATTATCTTTCACATCAAGTCTGCAAACTTCATCAGGCTCTTTATGGTCTCAAGCGAGCTCCTTGGGCTTGGTTTGCCAAGTTTAACACCATTGTTGGAGATTTTGGATTCACTCTCAGCTCACATGATTCTGCTATTTTCATTCGAAAAACAGACCAGGGTACTATCCTTCTTCTCCTCTATGTTGATGACATGATTATCACTGGTGATGACATATCTGGAATTTCAGATCTCAAGACTTATCTCAGCCAACATGTCGAGATGAAAAATCTTGGAAGCTCAGTTACTTCTTAAGACTTGAGATCACTTCTAACTCTGAGGGATATTATCTTTCTCAAGCAAAATATGCTTCTGACCTTCTTACTCGAGCAGGACTCACAAATAGTAAGACATGTACCACTCCTCTTGAGCTCAATTCTAAACTCACTCTTCTGGATGGTACACCTTTGTAAGACCCTACCTTGTTTCGCCAATTGGTTGGTATCCTTGTTTATCTTATAGTTATTCACCTTGACATCTCTTATGTTGTCCAAATTGTTAGTTAATTTCTCTCTGCTCTTTGCACACCCCATTATGCTGCAGTTCTTTGCATTCTCAGGTACATCAAGGGGACCCTATTTAATGGTCTCCATTTCTTAGCTCACTATTCACTTGAGCTTTGTGACTACTCAGATGTAGATTGGGCAGGTGATCCCACTGATCGTGGATCCACCACTAGTTATTGCTTCTTTCTTGGTGATTCTCTTATTTCTTGGTGAAGCAAGAAGCAAACAATAGTCGCTCGATCCAGCACAGAAGCTGAGTATCGAGCCCTTGCTAATACAACTCAAGAACTTCTTTGGCTTTGCTGGTTACTTGAAGACATAGGCGTCACTAATTCTACTACCACTATCATCAGTCGTGATATCCAGATTTCTCACAATGATGTATTCCATGAATGCACAAAACACATTGAGAATTAATTGTCACTTTGTGCATCATCATCTCACCCGTGGGACTATCGGACTATTATCAGTTTCTTTCGCCGTTCAAATTGCTGATATCTTCACTAAAACACATCCTCTTGGACGCCTTCAGGATTTAGTTTCCAAACTCAAGTTGGTCTCCATTTTACCACCTTGAGTTTGAAGGGGTTGTTAATATATATATATTCAATGTATATGTTAGTCCCACATCAGTTAGAATGGGAAACATTCTCCTTAGGTTAGGCTATAAATAAGATACCTCTCTTATAAGCAAATCATACCATTCAATACAATTATCTTCTCTTTGTATTGTCTCACTTCCTCTTTTAAATTCAACTGAGAGGATTAGTATACACAATTTTCATACTCCATTTTGTGTTTGCATGCCAGCTCATCTTTCTTCAACCATTTGTCTCTGCTTTAGGTTTGTAACTTCCCATTTGATCTATTACTAATTATGTTTTTTGGGGTATTTTATTTATTTACAAATCATGAATTAGATGCCTCGATCTGGTACCGTTGGGCATTTTCTTAGTTCTACACTTTTCATTGTTTAAATAATCGATCTTTTTAGTTAGGTTTTATTGTCTAGCCAATGGGGAATTTATTGGTTAAAGCTTGTGAAAAAGCCTCACTTTTTTTCCTTCCCAAAGAGAAATAGGGTTTTCCTTATTAAGCAATTTCAATTCTAAATTTTGATCTCTACTGGAATTACTATTTTATTTGTTACGCAATTTGGTTCAGTTGTGCTAGTGTTGGTTAGGTAATACTAAATCTCCTATAAAATGTGGCCATTTTTCATGCTTCTGAAAATTCTTGTGGTTATTTGTTGAATTTTTTCTTGTAATTGTTTTTTGTTTTAATATTTGAAATCAAGCCATTTGTGTTATCATTTCTGTTTTTTTTTTCCTAATTAACAATCAGTTTGTAGTGATTTGGTTATGAGATAACCGATGTTTGAATGATTGGAATTGGGTTTCTCTCCTACAGGTTGATTTGTTGGTCAATTGCTTTATTGACTTAAGCAACTCCTATGTATTAAAATTTTTAATATTGAGTTCTTACTATTTTTTTGCTAGATTTTTATATTATATGTTGGTAATTGATAGTGTGAGAGTTAGGTGCTTTTAGAATTTAATATTTCTTCATGTTTTAGATTGGATATCCTCTTCCAGTTAGGGTTTATTAATGGTCTCATGTAGAGGTGGCAAATGGGTCGGGTTGGGTCAATCAATTCTAGTCTGGTTGTGTTTGGGTTATGTTGAGTCTTGGGTCATTCGGGTCAAAGGTCACGGGTCACTTCATGTCGGGTCAAGTTCGAGTCATTTCGATCTTGGCTAGTATCGGATCTTGGGTCGTATCGGATCTTGGGTCGTATCAAGTTGGGTTTGGGTCATTTCGAGTTCGAGTTGGGTCAGGTCAACAAAATAAATATTTATGCTTAATTAAAAAACATTTTATTTGTATATAATATGACTAAATGAGTTACATTATCAAATACTTATTTTTTTAAATAATATATTTAATTTTTTAATGCAATAAACAATGTTATGATTGTTAGTTCTAAAATTCAATCTTAAATGATCTCAGACAACTGGTCCACAAAGTTATTCTCACTAGTAACGTCTTATACCAAATTTTGGAGATTAAATTTTAATAATCACTTCATTCCATTATATTTTTTCAAGACAATTAAAAATAAAATTTTATTCTGACTTAAAGAACAATGCGAAATTTACTATTTTTCTCAATTTTTTATTTGAAATTAATGAGATTACTCATATTAATAGAATGGTGAACCATGCATATCAGTACATGTAAATCAATAATTAATTAATTGTTGTATAATTTATTTTATTTGACATTTAGTAAATTAGCTATTATCCCGGTTTTAGAAAGCTAATTGTTTTTTTATAAAAAAATATATTTGTCATTTCGGGTTCGGGTCGTTTTGGGTTTTTGGGTCGTTTCGAGTTTTGGGTCATTTAGGTTCGGATCCCATTTGGGTCACTCGGGTTAAGGTCGGGTCAAGTATGGGTCATATTATTTTGATGTATTTTCGGGTGGGGCCGGGTTTGGATTGGGTTGGGTCAGGTCAGATTTTGCCACTTAGTCTCATAGTAGTTATAGGTAATGGGGCTCTATTGACATAGCAACATTCATTTAATGAAAATATGCAATTAACTGATTTGGTTATAAAATTGTTTACATTTATATTGCAAGAATGGATAGTTCTGAATCTCTACATGTTGATTGCTAAGGAAATGATTGGGTAGCTGATTGTATTAATCTTGATGAGGAGAATGGGGAAGAAGTGGAGAAGGATGTTGAAGAAGTTGGTTTAAAAGTTTTGGATACTAACATTAAATCTTTAAACCTATTAAGAGTGGTTGTTAACAATGAGGAGGAGGTGTATGGACTGTATTATGAACATGGGTATCGTAGGGGATTTAGTGTCAGAAAGGGAAATCAATACAAATATTCTGGGACAAATAAGATCAAAACAAAGTAATATAGTTGTTCAAAGAAAGGTGAAGGGGATGAATTAGATCTTAATACAGCCTTCAATAAGAATAAGACTAAGATGTTCTGCAAAGCGAGTATTAAATTCGCAGTTTATGAAGAAAGGAAATGGATTATTGTTGAATTTTATAATGAGCATACTCATCAAATGGCATGCCTTGAAGATAGGAATTTATTGAGGCATGTACGATTGACTAAAGAAAAGGTTGAGATGCTAAGCAGGATGGTGAACTCGTGATTTCGATCAATCCAAGCAAGAAACTTCATGACTAATGAGGTTGACGGTGAATAAAATTGGAGTTTACAAAGAAGGATGGCTACAACTATGTTAACAATGAGAGATTGGCATTGATTGAGGTGGGTGATTGTGCTAGTTTGGTTAGCCATTTCAAATGTTTAGGTAACAAAGATGAAATGTTCCATTAGGATTTTTCATGTTGATGAGGAGGGTCAAATGACAAACTTTTATTGACGAGATGGTAGGTGTAGGATTGATTATGATTGCTTCGGTGATGTAGTAATCTTTGACACAACTTATCGATCTAATGAGTATAATTGGATATGTGCACCATTCATGGGGGTCAACCACCATTGGTAAAACATTATGTTTAGATGTGCGTTTCTATTGGATGAGATGACTGCACCATTTAAGAGGCTCTTCAATGCATTCCTAGATTCAATGGGTGGTCAAGCACCAAAGATTATTTTCATGGATCAAGATCAAGCAATGGCAAAGGAGATTCAAAAGGTGTTCCTTTATACAAGACATCATCTTGCTTATGGCATATATTGTAGAAAGTGTCTTCGCATTTGGGTTCTTTGAAGTTAGATAGAGACTCTAGTGGCTTATTTTACAAATGTATACAATGATGTGATTCTGAAAAGGAGTTTGAGGATACATGGAGGAAGATTGTATTAGATTATGACCTTAAAGGGCACAAGTGGCTTTGTAGCCTATACAATATTCGACAAAAATGGTGCACTGGTCTTAACAAAGATGTTTTTTTTATGTTGGGATAAGATCTTCTCAATGGAGCGAAAGCACAGATAATGTATTAAATGGAATAGCTGACAAGTCTACCTCTCTCACTAAGTTTGTAATTCAATTTGACAAGAAACCAATTGAGTGACATAGAAATAAATCAAACAAGGGCTTCCTGTACCGAACCATCCTGAGTAGGCCCACCCATGACAGTGTTGTCACTGTTTGAAATCCAAGCACGACACATATATACATCAACTATTGCATTAAATATTCAAAATAATTACAATATGTTCCTAAACTCATTTACAGAGGAGATTACAACTTTCTTAGAACAACTTCCAATATTCACAACCATTCAGAATTTAACTTTCATAAAGTAGTCTAATACTTACAAAAGATGCATGAACATGTATAACTCTATACAGAAATATATACAACACTTTGTACAACTATACCAACACTTTGTACAACTATACAAAGTCTATCTCATTTTTCTTTTTCTATTCTTATTTTCTTTCTTTCTTTTCTTCTTTATTTTCTTTTCCTTACTTTGAGGATGTCACCCACAAAGACTTATCTATTAACTTACACTAGGTCTCAAGATATGGATCTGTTGGTCCTGCATAGCCTGAAATCATTTAATTTAAGGAATGAGCTTTATAAGCTCAGTGAATTATAATTTACTAGAAGTATTCAATTTGTATACTTCTAGTCATATTTCATATTATAATTTATGCTCATGTTTCACATCATTTACTTTATCAATCAATTTCTATCATTATGTTACAATTAGTTCTATTTCATATCACATGTTTTAGGAAACTTATAATCATCATCTATCAACTCGACCGTCTCATTATGAGACTCATATTTCTATCATCATTTAATAATCAACTTGATACATTAGCATCTCAATAAATAAACATGAATGCATTCACAACCTCTTTTCTCATCATTTCATTTCTTTCTTTCACATCTCATCATTTCCAAATTTCATTCATATCATTATCTGGCATAGCTTCTGGTGACGTCTCTCTATATGTTGACATGTTTCATCCAGACAAGTCATGGTTATGGTCTATTCTATGTATATGATCAATTATATACAAGCAGGCATATCACATCAACATACAATTCAGAAGTCATTTTATTTCATAAAAAACTTTCTTTTTATCATATATATCAAATCATTTCTTCATATAATATCAACTTATTCATTTCTTTTATCGATATTTTGTTCACCAATTTCTACTAATTTATCCCTTCAAGGATATAATTTCACCAACTTCTTTTATATATATATATATATATATATATATATATATATATATATATATATATATATATATATATATATATATATATTCATTTCAATCATATTATAAATCATGCTTATATTAATTCATCAAATTTATGCATATTACATATATTTCATCCAATTAACATGTTCATAATATATTTCAATAACTAATTCATGCTTTCATTCATTTTATGCTTTATATACTCTTCATATTTGTCTCATTTAGTAATAGTAAATTCAACTCACCATGTAGCACTTAAAGCTAATTGTGGATCATCTCATTGCCTTTCTTGATCCTCTTAGCAATTTTTCTAAATTGTTGATCACCAACACCTAACCATAAATTTTCATCAATCTTACAATTTCATAGCTTAATTCAAACAATATAATTATTTAGATATGTGCTTAGCTTACAGTTCTTATAGTTTTTGTAATTGAAGTTATAGCTAAATATATGAAACAAACAATTCTTTAGCTAAATGTTTCTCTGTAACATAAAATTGAAATATTAGCCTTATTGAAACTTATCCCTAATTGAGATAAAATCTTGATATTGAAATGGGATAACTGTAATTATCTAATTTTTTATGAGAATTTCTATCTAAAATTTTTCTAAAGAGAAATAAAGTTGAAGAAGAAAAGAAATGAAACTCTTGTGAGAATGAAACTTAAAGAGTTAAAAGCTTTCTTAAGCTTTGTTCTTATCTTTTTATTTATTTTTTAAAAATTATTATTATAATATTATTTTATTTAAAATATCGATTCATGTTATCATTTTCACATGAACATGTAAGGACCCATGTTCATCTTTTGACGTTTATGAGGGAGTTGAAGGAATAATTATAAGAATTGTTAGATAAAGAGTACATCAGGTGTAATGTATCATTTGGGGGTGCTTTCGTGCTTTTTTCAAAGAATAAGGATGGAAGCATGCGCCTATGCATTGATTATCGGAACTTAAACAAAGTCATAGTGTAAAATGAGTATCTATTGCCTTGAATAGATGATTTATTTGAGCAATTACGAGGAGCTAAGGTTTTCTCTAAGATTGACCTTCGATCTGGCTAACACCAGTTGAAAGTTAGAATGAAAGATGTACATAAAACCATATTTCGAATATTGTACGGTCACTAAGAGTTTCTAGTGATGCCATTTGGTTAACTAATATCTCTGCAGCCTTCATGGATTTGACAAATAGAGTCTTTCGACCCTTCTTGGAAAATTTGTATGGTGTTTATTGATGATATTTTAGTATATTCCAAAAGCCAAGAAGAGCATTATGTGAATTTGAGAGCAATGTTGCAGATTCTAAGGAAAAAAAGTTGTTTGAAAAGCTTAAGAAATGCAAGTTTTGGTTGAACAAGGTGACTTTCCTAAGCATGTGATATCAAGAGAGAGTATTTCTGTAGATCTTCAAAAGGTCCAGGCAGTGGAGGAGTGGATTAGGCTAACTAATGTTATTGAGATCACAAATTTTCTTGGTTGGCTAGGTACTATAAAAAATTTATAGAGAGGTTTTCTCATATCATAGTGCCAATGACTTGGTTGACTCAAAAAAGTGTCAAATTTGAGTGGATTGAAGAATGTGAGAAAAATTTCCAAGAATTGAAGAGATGCTTGATTACATCTCCGGTCATCATCATTCCTTCAGGTAATGAAGGGTTCACTATTTATAGTTATGCATCAAGAAAAAGCTTGGGTTTTGTTTTGATACAACATGGTAGTGTGGTAGCCTATTCTTCTAAGCAATTGATATCATATGAGAAGAATTATTGCAGCCATGATCTGGAGCTCACCGTAGTGAATTTTGCTTTGAAAATTTGGAGGCATTACCTTTATAGTGAGAAGTGTGAAATATTCACAAATCATAAGAGTTTGAAATACATCTTCACCCAAAAATAAATTAATATGAGACAAAGAAGGTGGCTGAAATTATTGAAATATTATGACATAACCATTAATTATCATCAAGGGAAGATAATATTGTTGCTGGTGCTTTGAGTAAGAAAAATCCAGCTATTCTAGCTTCCATGATTACTACTTAGAGGCACATCCTAGAAGACATGAGAAAAATAAAGATTGGAGTGGGATGGAATGAACCTAGTAGGGTGTTGGCTCATCTTAGTGTGAAACCTATTTTGATAGAGAATATTAAAGCTGCAAAAGATGTTGATGTCCTCTTGTAGATAAACGAAGCATACAAATAGGTGAAGTCATATCATAATTTAGTATTCATAGAGATGGTTCTTTAAGATTTGGTAGCCATATATGTTTAGCTAATAACCTAGGATGAATCAAGAGATCATGGAAGAGGTTCATAACATGGTTTATACAATGCATTTAGGGACCACCAAAATATATAGGGACTTAAAAGAACACTTTTGGTGGAATAATATGATAAGAGAGATTGCAAAGTATGTCCTGATATTTAGTGTGTCTACATGTGAAGGTTGAACATCAATGGCCAACAGGGCACTTGCAACCCCTCTCTATACTAGAGTGGAGTTGGGAAAGAATCACAATGGACATTGTTGCTAGCCTGCCTAGAACACCTAGTGATTATGATGCCATCTGGGTGATTATTGATCAGTCAGCTAAATCAGCTCATTTACTTGTCATTAAGGTGGGATATTCAAAGGAAAAACTAGCTAAGTTATATATCAAAGAGATTGCAAAGTCGCACGGTGTTCTAGTCTCGATTGTATCCGACGGAGACAACAAATTTGTTTCAAAATTTTTAGAGAGTTTGCATAAGGCACTAGGGACGAATTTGAACTTTAGCACTGCATTCCACCCTCAAATATATGGATAATCAGAACAAATCATTTAGATCTTAGAGGATATGTTGAGGGCTTGTGTACAAGATATAAAAGGTTCTTGGGATGCACACTTTTCTGTAGTTGAATTTGCATACAATAATAGTTTTTATCCTACATCGGGATGGCTTCTTATGAGGCTTTATATGTTAAGAAGTGCAGGTATCCGATCTATTGGGATGATGTTAGTGAGAAGAAGCTTGTAAGGCTTAAAATTGTGCAATAAATTATTGAGAAGATTTAGCTGATTAGGGAATGGATGTGCATTTCCCAAAGCAGGCAAAAATGTTGTGCGGATAGTAAAAGACAAAATTTGAATTTCAAGGGTGACACTATGTGTTCTTAAAGGTTTCTCTTACTAGAGGAGTAATGGGGTTTGGTATCAAAGGGAAGCTAAGCTCGAGATTTGTGGGACCATTTGAAATCTTAGAAATGGTTGAGGAAGTAGCTTATCGTCTTGCCTTACCATTTGCCTTGGCAGGAGTACATAAAGTGTTTCATGTCTCCATGTTGAGGAAGTATATTCTAGAGCCGAGGCACGTAGTAGAGTTAGCATCCTAGGGGGCCTAAGACATGATCTGACTTATAAAGATCTCCCGATGAGTGTCGTGATAGCAAATAGAAAGTGTTGAGACATCGTACCATACATTGTAGGAAGGTTCAATTGAGTAATCACACTGAATGTGAAGCGACGTGGGAGCATGAGTATGAAATGAGGGAGAAATATCCCTTTCTCTTTGAGAACTCAGGTATGTCAGGTTTAAAGGACTAATTTTTTTTGGGAATGTAGGGTACCCTTTTAAGACTCCACCTCTTCCACAACTCCAGCTTAATACCAAGGCTATTCCTTCAAATGGAAGATCAATGAGTGAGGGTGCAGATCAGAGTGGTTTGGCATAATGCAACACGAGACTTCTATCATGAGGTACTTTCCTGTAACACTTTTCGTCAATGCAATAATGTCTCAGAAAACATATCTTTTTTTAACATGGACAAATCTAAATGGTCAACTCCAATCAAAGAAGTAACGAACCAAAGACACAAATTCAAAGGTAGAAAAACTTGATTGGAGTCGCCCCTTGGTTAATTTAGAGAACTTAGGACCCTTATCCACTGGTCAAAGAGAGAGATCGGATTCGATATAGGGCATTTTACGGGAAGGCCAAAAGAAAGTGCACCCCACACATGTCTAGACCACAAAGGACCTAGCCTCTAGTTTTTCTCATTTAAGAGACAATTTAGATAATAATCTTTTACTAATATTTTCCAAGTTTTAATTCGTGATCAATCACACAAGCAGCAATATGAAGCATACAATATCATAATGAATGAGCAATTATATCAAAGCAGGTAAATAAAATAGTTAAAACAAGTATAGAAAAGTGCGTGCAAGTTACAAACATCATGTTCTCAACCAATAAAATAAGCACAAATAAACATGAATTTCCAGCAAGTATAATATGCCAATTTCATCAAGCAATTCATAATAGTAAATCATGTTCAACAATTGAATCTCAATTCAACTAATTACAGGCATAACCGTATATATTAGCATTTATCATGTTTAGACAAATAATTAGGTTATTCTAACATGGCAGATAGGATCCATACAGTAACAGGACGTTACTAGAGAAAGATAAACACGATTTAAGGTCATCTATAGCCTGAACATATCTAGATATACCCAACATGGTTACGCAACACTGGATATGCACAACTTTCATACAACATATAAATAATACCACGAGTTAATAGTTTTCTTGCGTGCAAAAAAATATTAGGTTAATGTAAAAATATCAAGGAAAATAACGAAGGGAGCACGTACCTTAGTGAAATTCTAGATCAAACCCGTAGCAAATTCGAGTAAAATACAACTTCTAATTTCATGCAATCATCAATCAAACAATTTACAACAAATTTTAACATACCTCATTTCATAAAAATAACATTTGATTTCATCATTTCATGTTCTTAATCAATTCATCAAATAATTATTTTTCAAGTTATTTAAAGGAAAACAATCACACAAGCTCTCAAGAAGAAGATATCGATTGACTGTTGGAAATGACTGCAATAACTAATTTCTTCAATTATGGATAACATGATGATAATGGAAAGATTTAAATTTAGAATCGTCACTCAAATGTTTCCCTTGTGTTTAAATAAACCTAATTAATAAACCCACACTTATGTTTGGATTCACTTAATTGCTTAAAAGCTTTTATCTTACTAAGAATAGTCAAGATAATTCTAGAGAAAATAACTGAAACTTAAGAATTTCAAGTTCAACCTTTTCTTCTATTTTCTCCCATATTTTCTTTATTTTTCTCTTTCTTTCATTGTATCAAATGATGAACCCAGGGGTCCTATTTATAGTATTTAAGTGACAAAGTTTATCTTGGATAGGTCTCTAGGTGTTTGGAAAAAAACAAAATCTCTAGAGTTAATCTAATCAGTCTGAGTTGATCTAAAAAACTTAATGAATGATATAATGCTGGTCACAAAGTTATCCACATTTTTTACCTTATCTGTAACTTGCACATATCTAGATATGTTCATGCTTCATTTTTGCGTTGTTTGTGAAACTATTTTAACTGTAGCTTTTTGAGGTGGTGTGCAGATTACCTATCAACCCAAAATTTTTATTTGAGGTCTATGATTCCCTCACATATCTAGATATGTGCAAAGGTCTCCTGTGCAACTCTAGAGTTGCGCATCTACCCTGATTCCCTTGCTCTTGTTCTTTGTTCTTCTTCTTTTTTTTTCTTAGATTTCTTTATTATTTTATTTAGCACATGTTTGTAGCCATAATTGTTGAAATTCCTTGTCACAAATCACTTTCAAAGTCTCGATCATCTGTATCTTAGATGTTTTCGTTAAGATTAAAAAAAATGATATTTATCAATTAAATATGTATAAAATGAGGTGTCTACAGTTGCCTCTCTTTGACAACACATATATGGAACATATATGTGGTGTTCAAAGCTATAAAGACAAGCCATTTTACTCATTTAAATGATAAGTACCATATATGCAAAAACTTGTGCTTACAACATTCAAATGCAAATGATTGCCTTCAATTCATTGAGTTGCTTGCATACCTTTTACATGGGATCATATCGGATATAGTTCAACAAACATGAGGCAAATTCAAATTTTTTATTTTTGAGGAATAACCTCTCGTTTTACTTATGAAAGCTTGATTTTAAGTACCTGAATTATGCATGGATTTTACCATATCACTGTTGACTCGCATTGGGGATTGTAAAATTACAATTTTGAAAACTCTACTTGTTTGTTCATCATCTTTTTCTACTCTCTAAAACGTTTTAATTTAGGGTTTACTTGTCTTTTTCCACTCTCTAAAAGGTTGTGTTCTAAAGTTTTATTTACATTTTCCACTTCGTTAAAGTTTTTATTTGTTTATTACCTTTTCTATTCCCTAAAAGGTTAAAGTTTTATTTACCTTTTCCAGTCTTTAAATTTTTTTGTTTGTTTACTTTTTCTACTTCCTAAAAAGTTTTGTTTGATTATTATCTTTTTTCACCCTAAAAGGTTTTAATCAGAGTTTATTTATCTTTTCTACTCTCTAAAAAGTTTTTTTTTATTATTACCTTTTCTACTCCCTAAAAGGTGTTAATCAAAGTTTATTTACCTTTTCTACTATCTAAAAGGTTTTGCTTGATTATTAAATTTTCTACTCCAAAAAGGTTTTAATCGGGGTTTATTTATCTTTTCTACTAAAAGGTTTTGTTTGATTATTACCTTTTTTTACTCTTTAAAAGGTTTTAATCAGAGTTTATTTACCTTTTTCTGCTTTCTAAAAGGTTTTGCTTATATCATTTACAAATTAAAAAGATTTAATTTCTTGTTACCCTTATGATTCAAAAGATATTTTTAATTTACCTTTACAATTCAAAAAGGTTTAATTTCTTGTCACTCTTACGATTCAAAAGGGATTTTAATTACCTTTACAATTCAAAAAGGTTAATTTTTTGTCACCCTGATGATTCAAAAAGAATTTTAATTACAATTCAAAAGGGATTTTAATTACCTTTACAATTCAAAAAAGATTAATTTCTTATCACCTTTATGATTCAAAAGGGATTTTAATTACCTTTCTAATTCAAAAAGGTTAATAACTTGTCACCCTTACTATTCAAAAGGGATTTTTAGTTTACCTTTACAATTCAAAAAGGTTAATTTTTTGTCACCTTGATGATTCAAAAATAATTTTAATTACAATTCAAAAAGATTAATTTCTTATCACCCTTATAATTCAAAAGCGATTTTAATTACCTTTCTAATTCGAAAAGGTTAATAACTTGCCACCCTTAATATTCAAAAGAGATTTTTAATTTACCTTTACAATTCAAAAAGCTTTAATTTTTTTCACCTTTATGATTCAGAATGGATTTTTAATTCCCGAAATTATGAATTATAAATCCAAACAATTATTTTTGGAGAAACCTCTTGTGGTGGAGGGGAGTTTAGCAAGGACCCCTACCAGATTTATTAATTTAGAAAAAAAATAGTACAAAAAAAAAACAAGGGGGTCTAAGCCAAACCTTGCTAAACAATGCATGAAAATTAAGGATACAAACAATCTAATTAAACAGTTCTAATTTTTGTCGTATGATAAACTACTAAACCTTGTCTATCTTTAAAGCAAAGCCGGTTAGTATCCTGAGATCCTAGAAGTGAAAAAAAAAATCAATTAGAATGTGATTGATGTGCTAAGTCAGCTAACCTATCTTTTGGGTGATTTCCTTCTCTGTAAATATGCTCAAAAGTGTATGATGTAGGGAGCAAATGCTGACATGCCTGGATTATGTAAAAAGTAATACATGGTTTTCTGAAAAGTAATTTGCTATGAGGCCCAAGGTAATTCATTACTTACAGAAAACAATTTTGCTCTAAGGTAAAAGGTAATTCATTGCTTCTTAAAAACAATCTTGGTCTAAGAAAAAAGGTAAAAAAATATTGCTCTAAGGCACTAAAGTCTTTTTCCCATTTGCAATCATCAATTTTATAGTTATTTAGTAATCATATTCAAGCAATCAATTCACATGCCCTTATAAGGTGAATGGTCATTACAATTTTTGTTTAATCAATTGATTTTATTCATTTCATTTCATTTCACTTGGAAAATTTTATGAGCAATCATTCTATTGATCATTTCTTAAACAATCCATGAAAGTATGCAAGCTCAATCAATCATGCCAACTCACAATCAAATTCTCAAACAAAAGTAAATTCATTCATTGAGCAATTATTCCAGTTTACAGATTCATTGATCGTCATTTAACCCTTTTTCCAACATCTTAGCAGGAAGCAATCATTCATTTTGTATCAAACATATGATATCAACAAACATTTTCAATTAAGTATGCCCCTAATCATGGATATGTCAATGCTTTGAATGGAATTTTGTACTTAATCAAAATGGGTGTGCATGCCCCCAGCCAAAAATGAGACTAAAATGAATGCAACATATGATAAGGTTCCATGTGACCTATTGAGATGTTTATTCATGCATTCGATGTTCAATAATCTTTAAAGTTAAGAGTTGGTGCTTTCTTGCATCAAAAGTTCATCCTCATTTTTTTTTTTAAAAATTGATCTTTCTTAAAAATCATTTTGAATAAAAAGGGGTTCATGGGTTGCCAAGAAACAGCTTACAAAACAACTTTGAACATAAACCTTTGACATGACTAGACCAAAAGATTCAAGGAGATCACAAATTTGTTTTTTTTTTTTTTTTTGACAAGATGGTATAAATGGAAAAAGGTAAAAGAAAAAAAAAACTCAATTACCCCTTGCATATGATACATTTTTTTATATTTTAAAACAATGACCCATTTCTTGTGAAACTAGAAACATTAATTTCATAACAAATATCATTCATCAAGATACTTTGTTAATCTATTCTCATTTTTCCTCAAGCAAAACATATTTTCATGGTAAATTCTTGAGTTTTTCCTTACCTCTTGTGTCAACAGGCGTGTCTTCTTTGCGCAATCAAAAAATGATATATTTTGCTCATGGTACCTCAAAGATGCTTGCTATTCATGTGTCATGCTTGTGTGCATTGAAACCTTCATTACTCTAGTGATATGGCTATACCAAGTTGGTTGCCTACGTATCCCATAGAGAATCAAGCCATCTGTGGTTCACGGTCGTTATTGTTTCAGTTGATTGAAATTTTAAAATTCATTTTTTATGAATATAATTTTTGTCTAGGCTGCCTTTTCAAGTTTTCAACCTAGTGAGCATTCTTTTTTTTCAATCAACTGATTTATATGTATGTAGAACTTCACATTGTTCTATTTTTACCTATGAAAAAAGTGCTTTGTTAGACTAAGAAAAATTCATTGATCCAAGAGTACTTTATTTAGGTTGTAATGTAGGCCAAGGTTCTAAGGTTATTTAAGGCTCAAAGAAAATTCTCATTGGCTTTCCTTTCTACCAAGGAATTTTTTCATTTTTGTTTACAACTTATGTTTGTTTCATGCTAGACTCATCTTTGCTTCATTTTTCTTTCTTATTCATTTCTTTTTTTCTTCTCTCTTTGTTTTTCATAACTTTCTTCTTGATTTGTACACTATGAAAAGATGAGAAAGGTGATATATTGCCCATTGTATGAGATCAGGCAAATTGTTGATCAATTTTATAGTTGCTTTTGCTAGAATAATCCTTGGTACAGGCATATAAAAAAAAATTATTCAATAGACTTAAGAGGTTAGCAAGTGGAATTTTTGAAAGAGTGAAAAGTGTTGGAAATCACCTTGACAAGATGTCCAGGTGGTGATCTTCCAAACACCCAAGTCTAGAATGACTTGTAAAAAGAAATACAACAATCGAAAGCAAGAATGAAAAGAAGATAAGCGATTTGTTATCGAGGTTCGGCAATAGCCTACGTCCCCATGAGTTCCTCTGAACTCTCTACTCTAAATCAATGGTTCTTTATAATTACAGCAACCCTCTTCAAGAAGCTCACATTCTTGAAGAAACCAAGAAGAGAAGAAAGAAGACGATAAGAACTATTACAATGCTCTCTATCTATACTACTCTCTTTTCTTTACAACCAGCCTCTCTACAATAAGTCCTTCTTGTGTTTTGTGTCTTTGCACTCTCACACAATTCTCTCTTGTATTTTGCCTTGTCACTCTTTACAATTGATCTCAAATTATATCACAATGTTATCATGTTGAGAATGAAGCTAGGTAACCCCTTATATAGTGCACCTACTTCTTGTCCAATCTTGAGAGTCAATCTCTACCCTTAGATCTTGATGATCACTTAACCATGGCTCTCCATCAATCCTAAGTGGTGCTGTGCATTTTAACCTTGCATCCACACACCTAAGAGGAGGTTGAAACAAGCTGTCCATGTGTGCCTCTGTGTGCCTAGCGCCTAGGCGCTGAACAAGGGATGGTGAGACGCTAGGCAAAGCTCCTTTGCACCACATTCTGGGTTGTGCGGTGCTGGTGGAGGGGCGGTGCGGCACTGATCTTCTCCAAGCTACTTCCTTGCTTGGTGGTGAGGAGCTGGTGAAGGGGCGACGAGGAGCACACTGATGCTGCCCTTCACACAACAGTGCGCACTACTTTGCTTTGTTATTTAGGGATGTGCACACACACCCAAATGGATGCACACACATGTGTGCACTCCTTTAACATTTCGTATTTTAATCTTCTAACCTTAGTTTAGACTTTGACCATATTTGAACCATGTTTAGACATGTTTAAACATTAGACAAATACCAACAATCTCTACCTTTGTCTAAGTGTTTAAACCCGAACCATTGTGCAGAGAGCTTCAGGATCCAAACTCATCTTGAGTCATTAATTAACCAACTCCAATCCTAAGTAGTCCAAGGAAATGATTGAACTTACTTAGAGGTAGGACTTTAATACCTAAATCCGCAGGATTTTCTTCCATGGCTACCTTGTCCACATGGATGCATCCTTTCGTAACATTTTCCCGAATGAAATGATACCGAACATCCATGTGCTTTGTCCTCTCATGGAACACCGGATTCTTACACAAATGAATTGCACTTTGACTATCCGAAAACACCACAACCTACTCCTCTAATACCTTCAACTCTTCTAGCAACCCTTTGCACCATATAGCCTCCTTGATGGCCTCTATAGCCACTATGTACTCAGCCTCGGTTGTTGAGAGTGTTACCACTAGCTACAACTGAGCCTTTCAACTTACACAACATCCATTTAAGTTGAAGAAGTAGGAGATAATCGATCTCATTTTATCCCGGTCTGCTCCATAGTCCAAATCCGCAAAACTCTCAAGGCAGATGGACTTACCCCCTCTTCTCATAAACCAGCCCTACTTCTGGGCTTCCCTTCAAGTACCTCAGCAACCACTTCATCCCAAGCCAATGCTCCTTTCTAAGATTACTCATAAACCTGCTGAGAACACTTATTGCATGAGCAATAATAGAACCAACAACACTAGAATAAGGGACTTTTTCCATTTCCTTCTTCTCCACCTCCGATCTCGGACATTGATCGCTGGAGAACTTGAAATGACCAGCAAGGGGAACCTTCACTGGTTTGCTATCTTCCAAAGAGAATTTAGATATCATCTTCTCTATGTAGGAAGTTTGAGAGATCTTCAATCTATTTCTCTCTCTTTCCCAGATGATACACATCCCAAGGATCTTCTGTGCATGGCCAAGATCCTTCATCTCAAACTCCTCGCTGAGTTGAGCCTTCAATTTCCTTATCCTTTCCATACTGCTCCCAACCAGCAACATGTCATCAACATAGATGAGGATGATCACCACTTCCTCAACCTTCTCCCCTTATAATACAAGCACGAATCATAGTAGCTCCTCATGAAACCCAAGCTGATTACAAAGGAATCAAACCTCTTATTCCATTGCCGAGGTGATTGCTTCAGGCCATAGAGAGATTTCTTCAATTTGCACACCAACTCTCCCTGCTTTCCTTCCTCATAGTCTTTGGGTTACCTCATGAGAATGGTCCCATTGAGCTCTCCATGTAAGAACGTTGTCTTCATATCCATTTTCTCGATTTCCCAATCAAATTGGACCATCAATGCTAACATTATCCGTATCGTCTTGTACTTCACAACCAGTGAGAAGATTTTTGTGAAATCTATGCCTTCTTTTTATGTGAACCCCTTTGCCACTAGCCTAGCTTTATACTGGACTTCATCCCCTGGAGTATTCCCTTCTTTGATCTTGTAGATCCATCTATAATCCACAACTCTTTGTTTTTCAAGTTTGGGCACCAACTCCCAAGAGTTGTTCTTCATCAAAGAATCCATTTCTTCCTCCATAGCCAGCTGCCACTTTGACGAATCCTTACATTCCATGGCTTCCATGTAAGTTTCTGGTTCAACCTCTCCTTCTGTCCAAAGAGCTACTACATTAGCATTCGCAAACCCATATCTCAAAGGTGGTCTAACCACCCTCCTTCCCCAGTTTCTTGTGAGCTGGTAATCATTATGACTTGCTACATCAACCTCTTCTTGTTCAGCCTCTTCTTGAGTTTCTTGAGCTTTGCCTTCATTCAAGGGCTCTACCTGGTCTAAACCCTCTTGCCTTCTTTGCTCTACCTGAATCGAATTCTCCTTGATGCGATGCTCCACAACTTCCAGACTGGTTTACTCACTAGCCCCTGCAGGGTTAGTTTTCTCCAAGTAGGGAAATAACAATTCATTAAAAATAACATCCCTACTTATAATGAGTTTCATGCCTTTCTTTTCTAAGGACCACAACTTATATCCCTTAACCACATCACCATATCCTAGAAATACACATTTTCTAGATCTTAGGCTAAATTTATCCTCCTTTTGATGTGCATATGTAGCACACCCAAAAGTCCTAAGGTTGCTTAATTCAGGAGGTTTCCCACTCCAAATCTCCATGGGAGTCTTGAGCTCTAAAGCTCTAGAGGGTGATCTATTTACCAAGTATGCAATCGTAGCCACAGCTTCTCCCTAAAAATATTTTGGTAAACCGGATCCTATTAACATGCACTTAACCTTTTCCATAAGGGTTCCATTCATCCTCTCAGCAACTCCATTTTGCTAAGGTGTTTTTAAAACCGTTCTATGTCTTAGAATGCCATTTAATTCACAGAATTTATCAAAATCCTTATTACAAAATTCTAAGCCATTATCAGTCCGTAAAGCCTTAACTACCCTACCAGTTTGAGTTTTCAGCAACTTCTTCCACACAACAAATTTATCCAAGGCATCTAATTTATTTATGAGTAAATAAACCCACACTCTTCTTGAATAATCATCAATTAAAGACAAAAAGTAAAAGTTACCTCCCTGTGTTGGTGTTCTTGCTGGTCCCCAAAGGTCCGAATGAATGTAGTCAAGAATCCCCTTAGACTTGTGCACTCTGGTGTTGAAGCTAACCCAGTGTTGCTTCCCAAGAATGCAACTCTCACAAAAATCTAGTTTCTCTACTTTGTTACCACCAAGTAGACCATCTTTGCTAAGAACTTGCAGGCCCTTTTCGCTCATGTGTCACAAGCGAGTGTGCCAAAGGGCTACCCTATCCATCTCAGCCATCAAGCTTGCTGCTTGATCATTGATTTTTGTCTCTCCGATCATCTCATAGATTCCATCATTTCTTGCTGCCTTGATCACTACCAAAGATCCCTTGGCCACCTTGATCTTTCCTCCCTCTACTTTGCATGTATACCCTATGGAATCCAATTTCCCTAATAAGATCAAATTTCTCTTCAAATCTGGAAGATACCTCACATTTTGCAGCAACCTTGTGACTCCATGAAACATCTTCAATTGGATGTCTCCAATTCATCTCACTTGGTAAGAATTATCATTCCCCAAGAAGGCCCTTCCATCATTGTTCTCCTTGAAATTCTTGAACTATTCCTTATGAAAGAACATGTGATAAGTGCACCCAGAATCCACTTTTCACTGCCTTGCCTCCTGCTCACATTTGAGCACACAACAAGAACATCATCTTGCTGTTCTCCCTTAGCAACCGAAGCCTCTCCATTGTTGGTACGGCTTCTCCTCTCATCCCACATCTTCTTTTTGCAATCTTTTCTGAAATGGCCCTCCTTGTTGCAGTAGAAGCACCTCTTTCCAAATCTTGATTTGGAATGTGCTCTCTCATGACTTTGCCCTCTACCTCTTGATTTCTCCCTATAGTTGCCATGGTTGCTACCGCCATTCCGAGTTGCTGGCTTTCCTTTTACGAACAGTTCATCTCCACTTGATGTCTCATTCATCTTGGCTTTGAAGTCATGTGCCCTTATAGCATTGATCACAATCTCTTTTGTTAAAGTATCCCTTCCATACTCAATAGAATTAATCGAATTATCAAAGCAATCAAGAAGAGACTTTAACAAGATAACAGCCAATTGTTCATCCGAAAATGTAATGCTACAGCTCTTCAAATCTTGAACTAGCTTATTAAAGACATCAAGATTATCTTGCAACTCTTTACTATGATCCATTTTACAAGCAAAGATTCTTTTAAGAAGATAAATCTTGTTAGGGAGAGTTTTGGTAAGAAACAACTCATATAGTTTCTTCCATATGACAGCCGGATCTTCTGAGTCTCCGCACTCCCTTGTGAAACTATCCGACATGTGCAAGAAAACAGTGCTGTAAGCCATCTTCTTCATCTCAATCCACTGGTCCTCTATGACACTTGCTAGAAAAGCATCATCTTCTCCAATAGCCAAGTCCACTTTTTGTTGCATAAGAACAGCCTTGATCTTCCGCTTCAATAAGGAAAAATCTCCCTTTCCATCAAATTTCTCAACCACGAAATTTGAACTCATCTTTGCAGACAAGATCCCAGATTTATGCAATACCCACAAATGCTTTCTTCAACCTCAAGAACATGATCGAAGATGGATCTTAACACCATTCTTGAATCACCCTCAAGAACACGATCTGATCTTAATCTTTACTCCGTTCTTGAATCACCCAAGAAGTTGATCTTTGATTCTTGGAATCTTGACTCCGTAACCTTCTTGTTCTTGCTCTGATACCCAGCTGTGCAAGCTCTGATACCACTATTGTAAATCACCTTGACAAGATGCGCAGGTGGTGATCTTCCAAACACCCAAGTCTAGAATGACATGTAGAAAGAAATACAGCAATCGAAACCATGAAAGAAAAGAAGACAAGCGATTTGTTATCAAAGTTCGGCAATAGCCTACGTCCTCGTGAGTTCCTCTAAATGCTCTACACTAAATCAATGGTTCTTTACAATTACAGTAACCCTCTTCAAGAAGCTCAAGTTCTTGAAGAAACCAAGAAGAGAATAAAGAAGATGATAAGAACTATTACAATGCTCTCTATCTATACTACTCTCTTTTCTTTACAACGAGCCTCTCTACAATGAGTCCATCTTGTGTTTTGTGTCTTTGCACTCTCACATAATTCTCTCTTGTATTGTGTCTTATCACTCTTTATAATTGATCTCAAATTATATCACAATGTTATCATGTTGAGAATGAAGCTAGGTAACCCCTTATATAGTGCACTTACTTCTTGTCCAATCTTGAGAGTCAATCTCCACCCTTAGATCTTGATAACCACTTAACCATGGCCCTCCATCATTCCTAAGTGGTGCTGTGCATTTTAACCTTGCATCCACGCACCTAAGAGGAGGTTGAAACAAGCTGTCCATGTGTGCCTCAGTGTGCCTAGCGCCTAGGCGCTGAACAGGGGGCAGTGAGGCGCTAAGCAAATCTCCTTTGCACCACAATCTGGGCGGTGCGGTGCTGGTGGAGGGGCGGTGTGGCATTGCCCTTCTCCAAGCTACTTCCTTGCTGGGCGGTGAGGTGCTGGTGAAGGGGCGGTGAGGCGCACAGTGATGCTACCCTTCACACAGCAGTGCGCACTACTTTGCTTTGTTGTTTAGAGGTGTGCACACACATGTGTGCACTCCTTTAATATGCTATATTTTAATCTTCCAACCTTGGTTTAGACTTTAACCATCTTTGAACCATGTTTAAACATGTTTAAACCTTAGACAAATACCAACAAAAATGATAAAGTTCTCATTAGGTTTCTTATCCACCAAGAATTTTTTTTTCATTTGTGTTTCTTCTTCATTTCTTTTTTTTTTCTTTTTTTCTTCTTCTCTTTGTTTTTCACAACATTCTTCTTGATTTGTCTACTATACAAAGATGGGAAAGGAAATATATTGCCCGCTGCATGAGATGAGGCAAATTATCCATCAATTTTATAGTTTCTTTTGCCAGAATAATCCTTGGTATGGGTGTACGAGAAAAAATTTCTTTAATAGGCTCAAAAGGTTAGCAAGTGGAATTTGTGAAAGAGTGAAAATGATAAAAAGAATTATGGGCTCATTTCCTTTTAGTTTCAATTTCTTAGTCTTTAAAAAGTGCAATATTGCATGTATGAGGGTATATGAATTTTAGTTCACATGGAATATTTTGAATGTGTATCTTCATGAATTCATTGTTGCTTGGAAGTGTTGAGAGCATGCAAGCATCACTATTGTAACCTTCGAGTGATTCAACCAATTAAAGATATTTGCTGGAGTGAAATGAGAACAATTAATTTAACTCTTTACTAAATCATCTCTAGTGCAAAACAAATATTGCTTATTTCAATTGAAATTATGTCATATCATCATTTTTTTATTAACATTATGAAATGTAAGAAACAACACAAGTAACTAAAAGAGCAATTTTATTGAAGGGAAATAAGAGAAGTACATTCACATACTTGAAATGACTTAGCACTTGAGATAGGATTCATGAGATTGACCAAAATAAACTACTTGACACAAGACCCGACAAATGAGAGAGTGAAAACAACTCTTTACAAAATCCAATAAAAGAAAAGACTCAACTCTTGGATTAGAAGTTGCACTGAATGGTGTGTCATGATTGATTCTTCTTTTTGTCACCCTTATTTTCAACTCGCATTTAGAAAGATTTCCTTATATATACCTTTGTCGATATTGTATTCTATGATGAACACGAGTGCAACAATAGGTGTTATGCCCAACTTGTTGGTGGAACTCATAATACTTTCTTGTATTGAAACCAAGGTAACTAGGGTGCGATATAGGTCCATAAAGATTTAGGATACTACTCTTATCCAATATTCCTATGGCTTTGGACAATGGGCAACCAAACTCATAAAACTCATAAGGTTTCTTCACAGTTTTCACATAATCACTCTTGGCATTAACACCTTCGCATTCACATCGTCTCCCCTTATCCTTTCTTAAATATTTAGAGTGTCACATTTAGAATGGCCTTAACTAGCATGACTTTCTAGACCTGAATGCCATAGTCACAAAGTTATTGAAAAGTGGTGAAGGGTATAGCAAATAGAGCTTTAGAATAGGTGGGCTGAAGGTTTTTCAAGAAAATGTGAATTTGATCTTCATTATTGGGAGGTTGACCATTTTGGAAACCTTAACTTTTCATTGGGTGAGGAACTCGAAGAAGATTTTATAAGGCATTTGATGATGATTTCGAGGTCATGAAGAGTTATATGGTTGGCATAGCATCTAAAAATTCTAGAAACTATTTTTTCGATGGCTTTGGTTTCAGGAACTTTTTGGTTTTCTTAAGCCATTGCCAACTCCTTGATCATTTCAACTGCTATATCTTGTTGCTTCATCAACTTTAATTGTTGTTTCATCAAGTCTTTTTGTTGATTCTTCACAAACATTATCATTTCTTTCAGTTGTTCGAGTGAATTTGATTAATCACGGGTCATGGCATCCATTCTTTCAGCTTCTATGTGATTATGATTATCTTTTGGCACATAACACAAAAAAAAAAAAAAACATGGAAGCTTCCACCGCTATATCTTGTTGCTTCATCAACTCTAATTATTGTTTCATAAAATCTTTTTGTTGATTCTTCACAAACATTATCATTTCTTTCAGTTGTTCGAGTGAATTTGATTGATCACAGGTCATGGCATCCATTCTTTCAGCTTCCATGTGATTATGATTATCTTTTGACACATAACACAAAAAAGAAAACATGGATGACTGTGAATGTTTAGAGAACTCAAAATAATCGAAAGCCAAAGCTGTTCTATGAGCTATCCACGACATCCCAAAGAAAAGTTTGTGAAATCATCAACTATGAAAACTTGTTTTTGTGTGTGTTTTAAAAAAGAAGAGGAATGTTTTTTTTCTTGAAATGAGAAGATGAAAATTTGAAAAGCAAGACAGCCACACCCAACATGGTATGCCATATAAATCATCAATTTTTTTTTTTTGTTTTTATTCATTTCAAACTCTTAAAGAGATGAAGGACTCTAAATATGCATCATATGCTAGATGATAATGGAACTATGTTACATGTATATACAACTTCTTGACAATACTACATGCATGAACTTAGATGAATAAAATATCTTCTATCTAGATTGCATGAACATGTTTCTTTAATCAAGATATGCACAAAATAATATGACACTTCAAACTAATCACATAAATAGTAACATGCAACTTCAACTCATAGGCAAGTGAAATGAAGCAAGCAATATGATAAAGCAAAAGGGGTGTGTTACAACTTCCATTTTTTATTCCCCAAATTTTTAATATAAATATGAGATCTTTGGTGGCCCATTTTAGAAAAAAAAAAAAGTTTTTTTTTTATTTTGGAAAGAATTTGAGACCAAGATGAAAAGTATTGGGATCAAAATGGAAATCGAATCATTGTTATCAAATCTCATTCATGCCCTTACATTCATTCATGAGGGAATAATCCTAAAAGTGATATTTTAGGGTTTCTCTTATCATTCCACACAAAGTTCAAACATGTTGGCTTATCTTACATGCATCTTTCATCTTGTTTTATCTTATCATTTAACACAATTGTGCACATGCCTTGTCAATTCATGCAAAGAAGATGATGGCAACATTAAACTTTACTTCAAAAGATTCATGTTTGCTTTTGTTTTTCTAAGCTTATCTTTCACACAATTTTGCACATGCATTCATGATTCATGCACGGAATCTATAACATTTCCAATTTCAAGTTCAAACATGCATTTATATATTTCTTTTCATCTTTTTCATCTATATTCCACACAAGTTTGCATTATTAACTCACATCAAAACCACAGGCCCCTCATGCATTAAGGTCAAACATCCACAAAGAACACACATATAAAGCATGCATTTATACAAGTTGGATGATTCATTATGTTTACTTGTGCATTTAATGAATCATTATGTTTACTTATGCATTTAACCTTTATGGTTTTGCTCTTTGAATTCTATAATACTCTTTTCTTGTATAGTGAATTACTTAGAGAGGATCAATTTTTGGTGACAAGGAGTCCTAGTCCTAATTCAATATGAATACAAAGAAGGAGAATCATGTCATTGGGTTCAATTTAGGCAATCAAAAAGAGTCTCACCCATCACATGCCATGCCAAGACAACGCAATCAAATCAAGCATCCTACTATATGTTTCTAGGTCAAGCAAATAATGGGTTCATATGAAATCACACATACAGGTATGTCAAGTAAATCGAGTATATGAACCTATGAAGTGAGTGAATGGTATTGTCAAATGCATAACTATGCATGATGAATAGAAAAGTGAAGTGATATTCATGTAAGCACAAATCATTTGCAAATAAGAGCTTGGAAGCACAAATACAAGATAATCAGTAGAGGAGTCCCTAAAAATTAAATTTTGGGATCCCTAGTGGAAGTTCCTCAAGTAGAATTAGTGTAAAATTACTAGTAGGATCAATAATTTAGATGTGCAAATTTAAGCCAAAGCCTAGGTTTTTTTAGGGATAAATTTGAACATCATATCAAAATAATCATTAGTGTAATTTATTATTTTTTTTTCATTTGATGATGTGATAAAAAAATATCATATTTTAGAAAATAAATCGAAACAACCCCATTTAGAAAAGAATTAAGATTTTTAAAAACCCCCAAAAAAATAAACTCTTACCTTTTACTTAGATAGTTGCGACATAAGTGTTGAATCACTTTTTCTTTTCTTCTCTTATGGTTTCATTTAGATTAGGTTCTGGTTTATCTAGTGAAGGGTATGGTGGGTTCGATTGCTATATCATATGGCATCATATATACCTCCCATAGTAGTGAAATGTTACGTCATGGTCGAGTGGTACTCGATAGTCCCATGGTGCACCCAAACGCACCACCATAGAGTAAGAAAGGAACCTGAATTACAGTTCTGTGTCAAGAACACAAGTGCGCCAAACCCCCAACCTTGGTGGTTTCCTAAGGTTTTAATCAATACATCATAAGAAAATAAAGTAAAAGGTTCTTATTTAAATATTCCCTTAAGAGCAAGTTTTTGTGTCTTAAGTCCTCAATGAAGTTGCCAACTATAGGGTACCCTCTCAAGACTTCACCTCTTCCACAACTTTGGTTTAATACCCAAGGTTATTCCTTCCAATAGAAGATCAATAAGAAAGGGTGTCGATCAGAGTTGTTTGGTATAATGGAACACGAGTGTTCTATCATGATCCTTTTAAACCTTTCATCAATGTAACGAAATCACTATATCTCGATGAACATGGGCTAATCCAAATGGTCAACTCCAATCAAAGAAATAGCAAACCTGAGACAAAATACTTGATTGGAGTTGACACTTGGTTAATCTAGGGAACCAAGAACCCTTAAACACTGCTCAAAGAGAGAGATCGAATTTGAGAGTTAAGGTACACAGTAGGAAGGTTGAAAGAAAGAACACCCCACATATGCCTAGGTTGCAAAGGACCTAGTCTCATTTTCTCATTTAAGGGACAATTTAGATAATAACCTTTTACTAATATTTTCCAAGTTTTAATTACATGATCAATCAAACAAACAATAATATGAAGCATACAATATTGTGATGACTAAGAAATTATATCAAAACAAGTAAATAAAGCAGATAAAGAAAATATAGAAAAGTGTGAGCAAGGGGCACAAGCATCATGTTCTCAACCAATCAAATGTTTATGAACTTCTAGCAGGCATAACATGCCAATTTCATCAAGCAATTCATTATAGCAAATCATATTCAGGATTTAAATCTCAATTTAGTTAATCACAGGCATAATTATACGTGTTAGAGTTTATGATGCTTAGACATATAATTAGGCAAATCTAACACGACAGATAGGGACCATACAGTAGCATAAAGTTACTGGAGAAAGATAAACATGATTCAAGGTCATTCATAGCCTACGCATATTTAGATATATGCAACTCTAGATATGCATAGTTTTCCTACAACAACAAAAAATAATACAACAAGTTCATAGTTTGCTTACACACAAAAAATCTCAGGGAAAATAATGAAGGAAGTGAGTACCTTAGTGAAACCCTATATCAAACTTGCAGCAAATTCGGGTAAAATACAGTTTCTAATTTAATGCAATCACCTATCAAACAATTTATAGCAGATTTTAACATATCTCATTCCATAAAAATAACATTTCATCATTCATCATCTCATGTTCTCTATCAATATATCAAATAATCATTTTCAAATTATTTTAAGAAAAACAATCACAAAAGTCATGATTTTATTAAAATAAATACATCCACACCTACTGTTAAAGAGCATTACTGGATCTATGTAATTATATGTTCCTAGCCCACACATTTTGTAATTTGGATATGGGTACTTGAATTTCGTTGTTTCCTCTTGAAGCTCTCAAGAAAGAAATGTCGATTCTGAATGTTGGAAAGGATGACAACAACTCCTTTCTTCAATTATGGCTTAGCACGGTGATAATGGGAAGATTTAAATTTAAAATCCACACTCAAGTGTTTCCCTTGTGTTTAAATAAACCTAATTAAGAATCCCACACTTGTGTTTGGATTCATTCAATTGCTTAAAAGTTTTTATCTCACTAAGAACAATCAAGATAATTCTAGAGAAAATAACTAAAGCTTAGGAATTTCAAGCTCAACCTTTTCTCCCATATCTCTCCATGATTTTCTGTATTTTTCTCTGTGTCTCCCTATATCAGATTATGAACCTAATGACTCTATTTATAATGCTTAGTGATTTAGTTGATCATGGATAAGTCTCTATGTGTGTGGATAAAAACAAAATTCTCTTGAGCTAATATGATCATTCTAAGTTGATCTACAAAGCTTAATGGATGAGATAAATTTGGTCAAAAATTTATTAGTGTTTTTGACCTTATCTGTAATGTGCACATATCTAGATATACGTAGGAAGTTTACGCATATCTAGATATGTGCAAGCTTTATTTCTTCTTTGTTTACGAAATTGTTTTAACCACAGCTTTTTGAGGTGGTGTACATATTGTCTATCAACCCAAAATTTTGATTTGAGGTTTGTGCTGCCCTGCACATATCTAGATATGTGTAAGAAAATTTTGTGCAACTCTAGAGTTGCGTGACTACCCAAATTCTCTTGTTCATTTTATTCGTTCTTTTTGCATGCTTAAAATCTATTATTCTTCCTACCGTTTGCCCATATTTCATTTTTATTATATTTGGCACATGCTTGTTGCTAGGTGTAATACCCATAATCGTAAAGGGTAAAGAAGTAATTTAATAAATATGACATGAAATTAAAATAATATATTTATGCGAAGGATTTAGTATTGAATAAAATAATTCTTTTGAAAAAAAAATAGACGCGTGGACGCATAATTACAAAGAAAATGAAAAATAAAAAAAAAACGTGGAAACAGGTGGCAACACCTGCTCCCAAGGCTTTTGCATGCATGGCAAGTGACCAAAAACGTGGAGAAGGCTTTTGCCCTTGCTGCCAAAGTTTTCAAAAAAATTTCTTTATATATAATGTGTAAACGTTAATTTATACGTACCGAATTTTGTTTAGTTTTCCTTTAATTTCTCTATTTCTCAAAACATTTGGGGACCCAAAGAAAGGTTAAAAGGGTAAAATTTTGAAGGGGTTTACTGCAGAATTTCATAGAGAATCATGAGAAGCTATCAGAGAAACAGAAGGTAATAACGTGATGTTTATTTTTGAATTTTTAGCATTTATGAAATTTCCCGAAATTCAAAGTGAGAATTTTCAAAGGGTGTGGTTTATGAAGAATTGAAGAAATAATTAGAAATTTAATACAAATATTATGTCAGGTGTTGACAATCAGCAACTGGAGAAAATTGCTGAGAGGAACGGGAAATGCAAAGAGGTGATCCACGGGTAGCTTTAAGTGCTACGTGGTGAGTTAGATTTACTTTAAGTAATCTAAATAAAAATGAAACATATAGTGATAATATTAAATAAATTATTAACTTATGCTTTGGTGGTAGATAAAAATTTGATTGATAGGTATGAGATGAATTTTGGACATGTAAAAAATTATTAGGTAAGAAATAATATCTTTGGAATAATAGGTTGGTTTAATAATAAAAGTGATAAGTGAAATTCTTGATGAGCTATGATTGATGTTTTGATATGAATTATGAAGATATGAAATTTAGTGAATTTGGACAAGCTTTGATGGATGATTTGAGGTGATTTATGATGAGAAAAATTTAGTGAAAACTTTTATATAATTTGAGAAAAATCAGGATAGCCAATTTAAATATTTGAATTCAAGTTTGTTCTTTTATATTATTGTTCAGATGCATATTTCATATCATTGTTCATATGCATATGCATTAAATAAAAGAAAAGAATTGGGAAGGGGGTGGTCTAATTGAAAAACCGTGACAGCCTATATAAGCTGGAAATAAAAGGAACACCATGACAGCCGGTATATGCTGGAAATAAATCTGTGACAGCCGAGATAAGCTGTAAAGAAAATAACCAAGAAGGCAGTCGGTCTAAGATAATAAAAACATGTTGACATGTTGGAAGACGTTCCCACAATAATAATTCATGCATCACATCTGTTTTAATTATTGCTTGCATTATTGAAATGCCGATGTGTGGTGTGTTATTGTGAATTTATTTATAGATAGGTGAGTCTCACAGAGAGACAGTTATGGTGATAAGAACCATCTAAATGGTAGATTTTATGATGTGAACCTCATTACAAGGTAATTTTGTGATAATTGATGGTCTTAAGGTGGACCAATAAATAAGAAGAAGAGATTGATAGAGAATGGATCTTATGATGTGTAGTAGTAGTGGAATGCTATTATCAAGTTATGTGAGATATAATTGATTAAATATTGAAAGACCATTTATACAAATTGAGTACTTCTAGTCAATTTAATTCACTGAGCTTGTGAAGCTCACCCCTCATTGTACAATGATTTCAGGTAGCAAGCAGGACATATAGTTTAGTGAGTTGAGGTTCAGACGAAATCTTTTTTTAAAGCCACGTACGTGTCAATCCTCAGACTAACGATAAAATAAAATAAAAAAATTTATTTGTAAATTGTCATGCATATTACGTTGTATATTATGTTTAAGTTAATATCAGATTGATGTATCTCCCTTGTTGAGGGTTGAGGATTGATGTAAAAGAATTTCTATTATAATTATTTTTATTGTTGCATATATATGTCGTGCTGGGATTTTCAAAATGTGATGAAACCGTCTCGGGGATGGCCAATTCGGGATGGGTCGTTACACTAGAGGTATGCAGACGGTCGGTACGATCATTTAAAAATTTTAACCGAATTTTTTCAGTCAAATTTTTTTAACTGTTTCGACCGAATTAGCTGTAACATTTTGACATTAACCGACCGAAATGATTTCGGTTAGTACGATCGATTAATCGGTTAACGGACACTATTTATACTCTTAAGTTATTTATTTTTTATGTATTATATATATTATATATTTAATTTATACTTAGAATTTTTTAGTTTATTATATATATTACATATATATTTTATTTATATTTAACATATTATTAATATTAATTAATTAATCGGTTAAACGGTCGAAATGATTAAAAAAAATTTAATCATCAACCGATCGATTAACCAATATATATTATTCGGTTAACCAATTTTGTACTGATTTAACTGATTAACCAAACAGTTTTACTTAAATGATTCGATTAATTGGTTTAACTAATTAATGAACACCCGTTACTTATAGCCATAATTCAAAATTTCTTGCTACAAATCACTTCCAAAGTCTCGATCATCTATATTTTAGATGTTTTCAATGAGATTCAAGAGGAATGATAGTTATCAATAAATGGTTATAAAATGAGGTGTGTGGGGAACGTTTGTAACCAAAAAGAATTTACTCCAAAGAAAATCAATTAGATAAGTAGCTAAATATTATATATTTTATTTACACCCACTTTACCACTCATATTTTATTAGAAGCCCAAAAGATGTCTCTAGTATTATTTTAAAATTAAGTAGGGGGTATTTTAGCAAAAGAATACACAAAACCCTAGCTAGTTTCTCTTCATATTTGTATAATCAAATGCACAGAGAAAGAAAATTAGGGGTGAGGCTGAAAGGTCTGAAAACAAGACTTTGGTTAAAGGAGAATTAAATCAAGGTAAGAAATCAACCTAACTCTTTCTATTTTGCTTAATCATGCACATAGAAATCTGGTTAGTATCATAAAATAAGAGTACCAGTGACCTTCTAGTGATGAAAATTATAGTTTTAGAAACCTGACCCTATAAACTACATGTTGGCCTTTGAATCACCTCAATCGGAGGTTGGGCTGAAAAGTTATAAATTTTCTTAGATTTTTGAAATGTGCCATTTAGATCGACAACATTAGGTGGCCAACTTCGGGACACCATTTTTTACCATTCAGAGATGTTTTTGAGTAAGTTTTAGCCTAAATAATAGTACTCAGAGATTAGTTTTTGGATATATATATATATATATATATATATATATATATATATGTATTGCGTTTATATTCGTTATATAGAAACAACTATGATTTTTATAAGATTTTCAAAATATATATAAAATTTTGATAGCATCATGTGGCCAATTTTAGGACACCATATCTTACCCTTTCGATGATGGCTTTGAGCTATTATTGATATGATCCATGCCAAGAACTAAGAAATTGATGGATCAAGAAGACTTCCAAGATCGTCTAGAAGCAGATTTATGTGAGACTGCGACCCGTTGCTTATATTGAAGCAAGAACCTTGGTATAATGAAGACTGAGACCGCGACCCGTTGCTTATATTAAAGCAAGAACCTTGGTATAATGCATTGTCGTTGGTGCGCTCAAGGACTTGAAAAGGCCCATCTCCTCTAGGAAGTAACTTTGAACGCCTTTGTGTCAGAAATCGTTCTTTCCTCATGTGTAACCAAACCTAATCTCCAGGTTGAAAAATCAGCTATCGGCGACCTTTGTTAGCTTGTTTTGCATAATGTTCCATTTGCCTCTCAATGTTTAGTCTTGCCTTCTCATGTATCTGCTTAACAAATTCAGCATTTTTCTTTCCATCCAAGTTAGCACGTTCAGACATAGGTAATGGCGTTAAATCCAATGGAGTTAAAGGATTAAAACCATAAACAATTTCAAATGGTGGAAACTTAGTAGCATAATGAACAGTACGATTATAAGCAAACTCAACATGTGGTAAACACTCTTCCCAAGTTTTGATGTTTTGTTTAATAATAGCCCTCAACAAAGTAGACAAAGTCTTAATCACTACTTCAGTTTGACCATCAGTTTGTGGGTAACAAGTAGTAGAAAATAATAGCTTAGTCGCTAACTTATACCACAAAGTCTTCCAAAAGTAACTCAAGAACTTAACATCTCTATCCGAAACTATTGTTCTAGGCATACCATGTAATCTTACAATTTCTCTAAAGAACAAATTAGCAACATTGAAAGCATCATCAGTTTTATGACATGGAATAAAATGTGCCATCTTAGAAAATCTGTCCACAACCACAAAAATTGAATCTCTACCACATTTAGACCTAGGTAAACCTAACACAAAGTCCATCGAAATATCTACCACAAACCATGGGGTTGCACTCGAGATTTTGCTTGCCTACATGTGACACATCTACCACAAATTCTCTCAATATTTCTTTTCATGTGTGGCCAATAGAAGTGTTCTTGTAAAACGGCTAAGGTCTTGGCAACTCCAAAGTGACCCATTAAACCTCCTCTATGGGATTCCCTTACTAACAAATCACATAACGAGCAATTCGGTACACACAATTTATTCTCCCGAAATAAGAAACCCTCGTGCCTAAAGAACTTACCCACTGCGTTTTTCTCACAAGCCCGAAACCCCTCACAAAAATCGGTGTCTGAAGTATACAACTCTTTAATGTACTCAAAACTAAGTAATTTTGCATCTAGAGTAGAAATTAATACGTACCTTTGAGAAAGTGCATATGCAACGATGTTTTCCTTACCTTGATTGTATCGAATAACATATGGAAATGTCTCAATGAATTCTACCCATCATGCATGTCTCCTACTCAACTTGTGTTGACCTTTTAAATGCTTCAAGGACTCATAATAGGTGTGAATCATGAACTCCTTAGGCCAAAGATAGTGTTGCCATGTTTCCAATGCTCGAACCAACGCATAAAATTCTTTATCATAAATAGGGTAGTTTAAAGCTGCTCCACTTAATTTCTCACTGAAATATGCGATTAGTCTTCCTCTTTGCATAAGAACTACGCCGATACCCAAACCTGAAGCATCACATTCAATTTCAAACGTTTTAGTAAAATCAGGCAAAGCAAGTAAAGGAGCATGAGTTAATTTTTCTTTGATCAATTGGAACATCTTCTCTTGCTCGTCTCCCCATTTGAATCCAACGTTCTTTTTTATGACTTCGGTAAGCGATGCAGCAATACTACTAAAGTCTTTCACGAACCTCCTATAAAAACTAGCAAGTCCATGAAAACTACGAACTTGACCTACACTCGTGCGACTTGGCCATTCTTTAATCGCACAGATCTTCTCTTCATCAACCTGTATTCCTTGTGCACTCACAACAAAACCAAGAAACACAAGCTTATCGGTGCAAAAAGTGACTTCTTCAAGTTAGCAAACAACTTCTCTTTTCTAAGCACATCCAAAACTGATTTTAAATGCACAACATGATCATCTAAGTTTGTGCTATAAATGAGAATATCATCAAAATAAACAACAAAAAATATTCCTATAAAAGCTCGCAAAACATGGTTCATTAATCTCATGAAGGTACTTTGTGCATTTGTTAGTCCAAATGGCATAACTAACCACTCATGTAAACCATATTTCGTTTTAAAAGCAGTTTTCCATTCATCACCCTCTTTCATTCTTATTTGATGATATCCACTTTTTAAATCAATCTTAGAAACTACACATGCACCATGCAGTTCATCTAGCATATCATCTAAACGAGGAATAGGATGTCGATACTTTACTGTTATATTGTTGACTGTTCAGCAATCAACGCACATTCTCCATATCTTATCCATTTTAGAAACCAAAATCACCAGAACAATGTATGGGCTCATGCTTTCTCTTACGTACCCCACTTCCATCAATTCACTAACCTACCTTTGTAGCTCCTTTGTCTCATTGGGATTGATTCGATAGGCTGGTTGGTTTGGAATTATAGCACCGTGCACGAAACCAATTTGATGTTCAATTCCTCGAATAGGAGGTAAGCCATGTGGAATCTCCTCGGGAAAGATATCATCAAACTCCTGCAAAAGAGAAACAATAGAACTAGGCAAAGATGAGTCAAATTGGTCAGTATTTAACGCCTCTTTGTACAAAAGTACAATGATTGGCTGATTTAAAACCATCGCTCTTTTTATTTCACTCATTCTTGCATGGAAATCTGTTTTTCTCTCAATGGCCGAATCAGCTCTTGATTACACCCAAAGTATAACGCGGTAGTTGTAGCATAGCTTTGGGGTGTCGATTCCACAAGGAAACAAGTTAACTACAAAAGACGGTGTGAACCTTAACACAAACGATAAAAGATTAAATAGAAGAATCTGAGTTGTGAGCAAATTGTGTAAATAGATTGAAGAATATGATGGATAGATATAACAAGGTTCCGGGAATCCTCCCTAGGTTCATTGCCTTATTCCAATCTCGATTCAATTATTTTTATCTCGATTGTAAGTTTCATATCCCAAACAGGCAAACGAAAAATATTCAATTAAGCACAAGTAAACTCTAATGTAATTGTTATGAAGTACTCTTTACTTTCAAGCACACATGGCGTAACTTATAAATTATCAAGAAACAACACTATATCATAATGACAATACTGCAGTAATTGACAAATCTATAAGACTCAATCACACCTCAACAACATCACATAAGAAGAGTATGACTAGACTTATATAGGGAAGAAAGATGCAAACACTGAACTAAGGAAAAATCTTCTAAATAGATTAAATAATAAATCATAACACTGTTTAATGATAATAATTCAAAACTACAACTGAATCAATAAAGGAAAATAAGAACAACTACACCTAGGGATTCATCGCTTTGCCTTGCTCGGAGATTAGTTGGCCATGGGGCTCATGCTTCCTTCAGTTGCCTCTGGCCTCTCGATGATCTCCCCCTTAGTAGCAAAGCTTAGAAGATTCCTCAGCTTGCCCTCCAAAAGTTCTTCGGATTCCTCCTAAAGACCCTCTGGATTGCTCCTAAAGGCCCTCTGGATCTGATCCCCGATGATTCCCAAAGCTAAAGTGGAGTGGGGCTTTTATAGGAAAACTCCCGGAGTGCTATATGTTTTCTATCCGATGTGGGATACTGCCCGAGTGCGCTCGATCGCAGCTTGGTGCGCTCAAGCGCACTATGGTGCATTGCAAGGTATTTCTCACTGATGTGGGATGTCATGAGTGCGCACTTGCGATCGATCGCAGGTCTGGTGCGCTCGAGCGCACTAGGCATCTTCCAGCTTGACCTTCGTCTACTAAAACTGCCATAACTTTCTCTAGAAAAATCATTTTTATGAGCCGTAAAATTCTCTAGAAAATAGACTTCCGGATCTTTCTAAGCATATATAGCTCATCTCCTGGTTCTTCCTGAATCAATACAGTTTAATTTACAAAAAGTGACTAATCTGTACGGGAAATTCTGGCAATTTAGTGAAACTCCTTTCTAAGTGCTTCTTTTTATTCAAAAACCTGCAAAACATAGAAACCCAAAAAATATATAAAATAAAGTGAAATAACACAACTAAAAACCTAACAACTGTAAATTAAGGGGCTTAAATATAACTATTTAAGCACTTATCATACCCCCCCCAACTTACATATTGTTAGTCCCTTACCAATTCAAGCGAAAACGATAAATGAATTCTATAGTAGGAATCAAAACAAGGTAAAGCAATGCTAGTGTTAAACAAGGAGCAATTCACATTTTTTGTCTCAGAAATTGCACATAATACGTAGCACATAGAATCATTAAATATCACTTAAGTCCAAAATTAATCCAAGCATCAATCTTAAAATCGTTATTGACTCTTATCATCCGTCTTACCACAATCCATTAATCCGAACACCTGGATGACTTTATGCATAACATTCATGAATACAAGTCTTGGACTCTAAGAACATAATAAATTGCGTGACATCAATCACAAAAACAAGCTCCATAGGCTCACTTTTCAAATCACTCTCCACTATTGTAGAAAAATCACACTACATTGGATCAATATGTCTTTAATAAGTTTGTAACGTTAGGCTAAGGTAAAGGTTAAGAAAGAACGGGAAGGATTCACAAGTAAAAGAACTCAATCTCTTAGTTTTAAATACAACCACTTTAAGCACTTGATAACCTTACTTCGACTCCCAACTCTTTCAACCATTTTTTTATAAGAGCATATCTCTCAATAAGTCACCACTTTTCTTTTCTTTTCTTTTTTCTTTGCCATAATTCACTTCTCTTTTTCTTTTCTTTTGTATTTTGGTATAAGACCATTCACCTCCTTTTTCAATTTTTTTTCTTTCATTTTCTTTTCCACAACCCTCAACTTATCTCCTTTAATGTACTTGGGTTGTGGTAATGATATATATATTTTTTTTATATTTCCATCCTTACTCCTTTTAAGTGTTTCTCAACAAATGTGTATAACTAAGTTCTTTTAAAAGAAAGGTAAGGATAAAATATTTTTAGGCTCATGAAGGTGAGTGAATGGGCTATTGAAAGAAACAAAGCTCAAATTCTTTTTCAAGAAAAAGCTCAAATATGTGACTAGCAATAAATATAGCAATGGTAGGTTTGAAAGGCTCAAACGGTTCAAAAATGGCCTATATCATGTCCTAAGTAATGTGCATACTAGGAATTTGCCACAAGTGATTATCAAATAAGTTCTAGAGCTTGTCAAGACTGCAAAAGTATTCACAAAGTAATCACACATAAAACTTCTCTAAATGTTTTAGACTAATCATACAATCTTACTGCAAACTAGAGTCTCTAACCAAATGAAGATTGATACTTAAATTATTTTCAAACTGAAGCAAGATTTAATTTCTTCTAAATGCTATATGCTATCTCAATTAAGCTCATATCATTGACATGTGAATAAACTCTAAGGCTAACACTAAACAATCTAAAAACAAACAAAAAGATAAAATGACACCAAGCAGTTCAATGGTATGCAATAAGAAATGTGTTTCCTCCGCCGCTAACTTAAGATAAGCATTATCCTTAATGTAAAAGCAAAAATTAAGGAAACTCCCTTTTTAACCAAAGGTGTGTGGAGCTAAAAATTGTGCACGACCAATTGAACTGATGCACATCTTTGTCCCTGAAAAAAAAATACAAAAGTAAAACTGAAAAACAGCAAAATAATAATAATAAACAAGAAAAAGAAATATGAAAAACAGTAAAAATAAAAGGATATGTTGTGGGTTGCCTCCCATTAGCGCTAAGTTTTACGTCTTCAGCCAGACACTCTTATTCCCTCCTAGAAAAACATAGGTTGAATGCACCAGCCACTACTTCACTGCCAAATTTCGTGCTTGTATGCTTTCGAGAGACCTCAAGGATGTCATCAGTAACATCCACAAATTCTGGCTCGATATCTGCTCCTGTGAAACCATGGGTGTGGATGGACTCCAATGGATTAAGGTGATGGACTTTTTCCATGAGTGAGTCAATCATGCACACTTGGTGGCTCTTGTCCACATCCTCTGATTTTTCATTTTTGGGATGTGTACTGACTTAGCACTTAGTGTCTCAATGGCATTCACCTCCTTCAAATTTTGTTGTGCTAGATGTTGACCATAGAATGTGGACTGAGCTTGAGAAGGGAACTTACCTCGCTCAGTCACACTCAAGTAGCTCATTAACTTGGACACTTGGCTCTTTATCGCTTTATTTTCTTCAACAGCCTGCGTAATTAAAGATTCAAGTTTTTGATTAGTCTTACCCTGTACCTCAATAAAAGCATGTAAAATATCTTCTAAAGAACTCCTAGAAGAGACAGGTGCATGATATGGTTCAAGATATGGTGTAGGGGTTTGTGCAAGCTGCTGGTTTTCAGACTTCCAGCTGAAATTGGGGTGATTTCGCCATCTCGGATTATAAGTATCAGAAAAGGGTGCCAAAGGCTTCTTGTACATGCCTAAGGCATTACATTGTTTCTCATACATCCCTCTCATCTCAACAAATGTGGGGCACTCTTAGGTGAGATGATCTACCCCGCCACACACAAAACATGGTTTCAAAGACACTGCATGATTAGCTACTTGTGCTGGCTTTGAACTTTTAGTCTTTAACACCTCTAGTTCCCTAGTGAGCATCTCGACCTTGGCCTTAAGGTTATCCTCTTCCCTAAGATGGTAAATTCCACCACCATTTGGGTGCCCTATAGGTCATGACCTATTTTTGCTTTCAATAGCACTAGGTCCAGTCCAAGTGTGAGCTTTTTCAGCAAGCTCATTGAGGTACTCTATGGCCTCATCAGGATCTTTTTGTAAAAATTCACCATTGCACATCATCTCTACAAATTAGTGCTCTCTATATGTAAGACCCTCAAAAAAATAGCTCACTAAACGCCAATTCTCATACCCATGGTGATGGCACATACTCAACAACTCCTTAAATCTCTCCCAAGATTGATACAAAGTCTCACTGTCCTTTTGTTCAAAGGTGGAGATTTTCCTTTTTAAAGCATTGGTCTTATGTTGGGGAAAGTATTTATTAAAGAAAACCTGAGTCATCTCAGTCCACGACCCAATAGATCGTGGTCTTAGTGAGTATAGCCAACTCTAAGCTCTATCCTTCAAAGAGAAAGGAAAGAACTTAAGTCTCACAATGTCATCAGTTTCATTTTGACTATGAAAAGTCGCAACTACTTCGTCAAACTCCCTAATGTGCACATATGGGTTTTCATTTTCCATGCCATGAAATGTAGGGAGTAACTATATCATCTCTGTTCTAAGATCTAGTTAGGGAATTTTAGCAGGAAACATGATGCAAGATGGTGTCACTGTACGTGTAGGGTGGAGGTAATCATGAAGTGTCCTAGCAACATTCTTATAAGGGTTATCGGCTATGTTAAAATCCTCTAAATTATCTAATGGAGGTGTACTATGGTTTGATCTATGCGAGGTTTCACTAACGGACATGGAAGGAGAGGGTAATTCTATTTTCGATTCCTCTAATGAATCTACCTCGCAAATCTCTCGGTCTAAGCATACACCAAATGAATCAGAGAGGAAATAAATAAAACAGAATAAAAAATCAGAAAATCAAAACTTAGAAAAAAGAACAATAATAAAAAAAATACTACAAAAAGAAAGAAGGAAAAAAATAATGCAGCAAGCTAAAAGAAGGAACGAAGTTACCGCCTTTATAGCTGCTGAAAAGAAAAACTATTTACAATTCTTCTACCATCATGTCAAAAGTTGACAATCTTCCTTGTATTTAAGCGCGTCTCCCCGGCAACGACGCCAAAATTTGATTATGCCCAAAGTATAACGCGGTAGTTGTAGCATAGCTTTGGGGTGTCGATTCCACAGGGAAACAAGTTAACTACAAAAGAAGGTGTGAACCTTAACACAAACGATAAAAGATTAAATGGAAGAATCTGAGTTATGAGCAAATTGTGTAAATGGATTGAAGAATATGATGGATAGATATAACAAGGTTCCAGGAATCCTCCCTAGGTTCATTGCCTTATTCTAATCTTGATTCAATTATTTTTATCTCGATTGCAAGTTTCACATCCCAAACAGGTAATCGGCAAATATTAAATTAAGCACAAGTAAACTATAATGTAATTGTTATGAAGTACTCTTTACTTTCAAGCACACATGACGTAACTTATAAATTATCAAGAAACAACACTATATCATAATGACAATACTGTAGTAATGGACAAATCTATAAGAGAAATCTACCGGACTCAATCACACCTCAACAACATCACATAAGAAGAGTATGACTAGACTTATATAGGGAAGAAAGATGCAAACACCGGACTAAGGAAAAATCTTCTAAATAGATTAAATAATAAATCATAACACTGTTTAATGATAATAATTCAAAACTACAACTGAATCAATAAAGGAAAATAAGAACAACTACACCTAGGGATTCATCCCTTTGCCTTGCTCGGAGATTAGTTGGCCATGGGGCTCATGCTTCCTTGAGCTACCTCCGGCCTCTCGATGATCTCCCCCTTAGTAGCAAAGCTTCAAAGATTCCTCAGCTTTCCCTCCAAAATTTCTTTGTATTCCTCCTAAAGACCCTCTGGATTGCTCCTAAAGGCCCTCTGGATCTGATCCCCGATGATTCCCAAAGTTGAAGTGGAGTAGGGCTTTTATAGGGAAACTCCCGGAGTGCTATGTGTTTTCTATCCGATGTGGGATACTGCCTAAGTGCACTCGATCGTAGCTTGGTGTGCTGTAAGGTATTTTTGACCGATGTGGGATGTCGTGAGTGTGCACTTACGATCGATCGCAGGTCTGGTGCGCTCGAGCGCACTAGGCATCTTCCAGCTTGACCTTCGTCTACTAAAACTGCCATAACTTTCTCTAGAAAAATCATTTTTATGAGCCGTAAAATTCTCCAGAAAATAAACTTCCGGATATTTCTAAGCATATATGGCTCATCTCCTGGTTCTTTCTGAATCAATATAGTTTAATTTGCAAAAAATGACTAATCTGTACGGGCAATTCTGGCAATTTAGTGAAACTCATTTCTAAGTGCTTCCTTTTATTCAAAAACCTACAACACATAGAAAACCCAGAAAATATATAAAATAAAGTGAAATAACATAACTAAAAACCTAACAACTATAATTTAAGGGGCTTAAATATAACTATTTAAGCACTTATCAACTCTCTTATTTTCTCTCTCAATTTTTTCGGCCTCTCTTATTTTCTCTTTCTGATTTTCATTCGTTCTCTTTTTCTCACTCTCTTTCATTTGCTTACTCTCTTTTTGTAACCTCACTTGATCTTCATAAACCTGCTTTGGTGTCAAAGGAACTAGAGTGATTGTCCTTTGATTTCTTACAAATGAATATTTTTTGGTGAAGCCATCATGCTTAACACACCGGTTGAATTTCCATGGTCGACCTAGTAACAAGTGTCCAGCTTACATCGAAACTACATCACACAAAACTTCATCTTCATATTTTCCAATCCATAAGGAAACTAATACCTGTTTGTTCACCCTCACTTCACCACTATCATTGAGCCATTGCAACTTGTAAGGCCGAGGATATTTAATGTTACTAGCCCTAATTTCTTAACCATTGTAGTGCTAGCAACGTTAGTACAACTACCTCCATCAATAATCCCACTACATATCTTGTTTTGCACGTGGCATCTAGTATGAAAGATGTTTTCTCGCTGCACTTCATCATCTTCTTTGATTTTCACACTTAGAGCTCTCCTTGCAAACAACAATTCTCCTTAGGTAGTGTATTCCTCATCACTCGCGCCCTCCAATGGTGGCATAAATTCGGTATCTTCTTCGCCCTCGGTTTCAATTTCACCATTATCTCGCAATACCATGACTCTTTTGTTCGAACATTGGCTTGCTATGTGACCCTTGCCTTGGCATTTAAAACACTTAATATCACGATTTCTAGTGGTGGAAGAATCAGTTTTACCTTGATTCCCATGGCTGGTACTTTCTTGCTTTTGCTCGGTTTTGGGCTTAGCTGTGGCTTACTTCTCCTCTTTCTTTACAAAATTGGGCCTCCAATATGAACCTGAGTTAGGGTCTTGCCATGTATTGTTGCCCCTTCTCTTGAGTTGGTTCTCAATTTTGAGAGCCATGTGCACCATACTTCCAACTCCATATAATGATGCAACTCTACCGAATTAGCAATTTCTCGGTTCAAACCAGCCAAGAACCTAGCCATAGTAGCCTCTCGGTCCTCTTCTACATTTTCTCGGATCATAGCTACTTCCATCTCTTTATAATAATCCTCCACACTCCAACTACCTCGTGTAAGACTCTGCAGTATTTGGTACAACTCATGGTAGTAATGGCTTGGAACAAATCGTTTCCTCATCACGGTTTTCATCTCCTCCCAAGTCTCTATTGGACACTCTATATTTCTCCTCCTGTTTAACACTAGTTGATCCCACCAAACAATCGCATAGTTAAAAAATTCAATGGCCACAAGTTTAACCTTTTTAAGCTCGGAATAGTTATGACAATCAAATACTAATTCTATCTTCTTCTCCTACTCAAGGTAAGCTTCAGGATCGTTTTTATCTTGAAACGATGGAATTTTCATCTTAATACTACCTAAGTTATTGCCTTCCCGATTCCTAGCTTCTCTATCTCGACCACCAAATATCCTATGGCTAACAATCGATTCCTGACCATCTTCTTCATCAAATCTATTCCCATAATACTCTTCATCTTCAATTCTCTCTCCCCTAGGTTGAACTCTCTCCCTCCAATGCACATTAGGAGCATTTTATTGTTGCCCCACATGACCATTTTCTACCCAATCTATCCGTTCATGTACCTGTTCCATCTCTATTCTCAATACTCTCCTCATCTCACCCATTAAAACCTCCATGAGCAACTTCGGATCACCCTCTCCCAACGTATCTCCGAAATTATTTTTGTTCTTGTTGTCTGACATGTTTGCTACAAAAACAAAATTAGAGAAAAAAAAAGAACAAGAAGACCTCACACACTCCCTCATGTGTTTCACTCAAAGAATAAGTCACTCAATTTCACTCGTGTTTTTTTACACAAAATTATATTGGCTTTTACCCTCTTATGTGCTCACCAGTCTTGCCTTTTTCCACTCGTAATAATCCTCTATAGGTTCTTATCAAACTAACCAAACAAGTATCAAAGTTTCCAGCAACAATTCACCAATAACTCAGAAAGAAATTTGGATTTAAAGGCTAGAATACAAGGAAAACAAAGATGAGAAATTGAAACAAGAATTAAAAGGATTGAATCTAAATATCACACACTTTTTTTCATGTTTTTTTTTTTTTGAATTTCCACATTTTTATCATTTTTTTTTTATGAATCAAAACAAAAGATAAGCAAACCTGCAACTTGAAGGCTTTGATACCAACTTGTTGTTATTTGTCTAAGGTTCAAATAGGTCTAACCATGGTTTAAAAATGGTTAAAGTCCAAACCAAAGGTGGATTATCAAAGTTCAGCAAGTTAGAAGACTGCACACATGTGTGTGCATCAATTTGGAGCAAGGGAAGGCCATGCGCACTAGTGTGCGCACATCTGCACACAATCAGGGAAGTGTGCGCACAGCAGCAGCATCATCAGCACCATGGCGCCCAAAACTAGCACCATGGCGTCCAGAATGATGTGTTGAAGGACTACATCAGTGCCATGGCACCCAAAACCAGCACTATGGCGTCCAGAATGATGTGCTGAAGGACTGCATCAGTGCCATGGCACCCAGCACCAGCACCATGGCATCCTGAATGGTGTGCTGAAGGACCGGACCAGTGCCATGGCGCCCAAAAGGTGTGCAAAGGTGCTCTGCCCAACACCATGGCGCCCCCTGTTGAGTGCCTAGGCGCCAGGCAAAGGGCTGCACACATGGACAGCCTGTTTTAAGACCCTTTTAAGTGTGTGAGTGCAAGGATAAAACGCATAGCTTCACTTGGAGATGATTAAGGGCTAAGATCTAAGGCAGAACAAAATCAAAGGGTCAACAATGAATCTCAAGAATGTCCAAGAATTAAGAGGCTATAAAAGGGGTTCTAAAGGCCTCATTTGTACCAATAATATACAACACACATACAAAAGAGATTTGTGACATTGTGAGATCATTGTAAACGCTTAGAGAGAATTGTGTAAGAGTGGCAAACACAAAAGGGACTCTTTGTAGTAAGGCTGGGTGTATAAGATAGAGAAGTCTAGAATAGTGAGAGGACATTGTTAGTTCTCATCTTCTTCCTTCTCTTTTTGTTTCTTCAAGAACTTAGATTCTTGAAGGGGGTTGCTGTAACTTTGTAAGAACCATTGAGTTAGTGCAAAGAATTCGGAGGAACTCACGGGGACGTAGGCACATTGCCGAACCTCGACAACCAATTGCTTGTCTTCTTTCTTTCTTTGATTTTCTGTTCTTGTGTTCGATTGCTGAAATTATTTCTACAATTCATTCAAGACTTGGGTGTTTAGAAGATCACCACCTGGGCATCTTGCTAAGATGATTTCCAACAGTGGTATCAGAGCACAGCAGCTGGTTATCGGAACAAGAAGTAGAAGGTACGGAGCCAAGACTCCAAGAATCAAAGATCAAACTTCTTGGGTGAATCAAGAATGGTGTAAAGATCAAGATCCGATCGTGTTCTTGAAGGTTGATTCAAGAACAGTGTTAAAGATCCATCTTCGATCTGTGTTCTTGAGGTTAAAGAAAGTAGTTGTGGTTAGTGCACAAATCTGGAATCTTGTCTGCAAAAGATGGCTTCAAATTTCTGTGTGGAGAAGTTTGATGGAAAGGGGGACTTTACCCTATAGAAGCGGAAGATCAAGGCGGTTCTAATGCAGCAGAAAATGGACTTGGCTATTGGAGAAGATGATGTTTTTCCAGTAAGTGTCACAGAGGACCAGCGGACCGAGATGAAGAAGACGGCCTACAGCACCATCTTCTTGCACATATCGGATAGTATCACAAGGGAGTGCGGAGACTCGGAGGATCCGGTTGTCATATGGAAGAAACTAGATGAGTTGTTTCTTACCAAAACTCTCCCTAACAAAATTTATCTTCTTAAAAGAATCTTTTCTTTTAAAATGGACCCTAGTAAGGAGTTGCAAGATAATCTTGATGTCTTTAATAAGCTAGTTCAAGATTTGAATAGCTGTAGCATTTCTTTTTCGAATGAACAATTGGCTGTTATTTTATTAAATTCACTTCCAGATTGCTTTGATAATTTGATTAATGCAATTGAGTATGGAAGGGATTCTTTGACAAAGGAGATTGTGATCAATGCCATAAGGGCACATGATTTCAAAGCCAAGATGAAGGAGACATCAAGTGGTGAAGTGTTGTTCATAAGAGGAAGGCCCGCAGCTCGGAATGGTAGTAACAATGGCTACTACTGGGACAATGGTAGAGGAGAAAGCCATAGGAGAGCACACTCTAAACCAAGGGTTGGAGGAAGGAGGTGCTTCTACTGCAACAAGGAGGGCCATTTCAAGAAAGATTACAAGAAGAGGATGTGGGATGAGAGGAGAAGCCATACCAACAATGGAGAGGCTTCGGTTGCCATGGGAGAACAGCAAGGTGATGATGTTCTTGTTGTGTGCTCAGATGTGAGCAGGAGGTAAGGCAGCGGAAAGTGGATTCTTGATTTCGGGTGCACTCATCATATGTGCCCTTACATAGAATGGTTCAAGAATTTCAAGAAGATCAATGATGGAAGGGTCTTCTTGGGGAATGATAATTCTTGCCATGTGAGAGGGATTGGAGACATCCAATTGAGGATGTTTGATGGAGTCACAAAGCTGCTAGAAAATGTGAGGTATGTTTCAGATTTGAAGAGGAACTTGATCTTATTGGGGCAGCTGGATTCCATGGGCTATACATGCAAGATAGAGGGAGGAAAGATCAAGATAGCCAAGGGATCTTTGGTAGTGATGAAGGCAGCAAGAAACTATGGACTCTATGAGATGATCGGAGACATGGAAATCAAGGATCAAGCAGCAAGCTTGATGACTGAGATGGATGAGGTAGCCCTTCGGCATACTCGCTTGGGACATATGAGCGAAGAGGGCCTGCAAGTTCTCAACAAGGATGGCCTACTTGGTGGAGACAAAGTAGAAAAACTGGATTTATGTAAGAGTTGTGTTCTTGGGCAGCAACATCGGGTCAACTTCAACACCGGAGTGCACAAGTCTAAGTGCATTCTTGACTACATTCATGCGGACCTTTAGGGACCAGCAAGGACACCAACACAGGGAGGTAACATTTATTTTCTGTCTTTAATTGATGATTATTCAAGAAAAGTATGGGTTTATTTGGTTAAGAATAAATTAGATGCCTTGAATAAATTAGTGGTGTGGAAAGGGCTGGTTGAGACTCAAATGGGTAGAGTAGTTAAGGGGATAAGAACCGATAATGGCTTAGAAATTTTTAACCAAGAACTTGATCAATTCTGTAGGTTAAATGGCATTCTAAGACATAGGACGGTTGTGGAAACTTCTCAGGAAAATAGAGTTGTTGAGTTGATGAATAAGACCCTTATGGAAAAGGTTAGGTGCATGTTAGATGGATCCGGGTTACCAAAATATTTTTGGGGATAAGCTGTAGCTACAGCTGCATACTTGGGAAATAGATCACCCTCTAGGATTGTGTCCCAAAAGACTCCCATGGAGATGTGGAGTGGAAAACCCCCTGAGTTGGACAACCTTAGGACTTTTGGGTGTGCTGCGTATGCACTCCAAAAGGAGGATAAGCTTAGCCCATGATCTAGAAAATATATGTTTCTAGGATATGGGGAAGGGGCTAAGGGGTACAGGTTGTGGTCCTTAGAAAAAGAAGGATTTAAACTCATAATAAGTAGGGATGTTATTTTTAATAAATTGCTATATCCCTACTTGGAGAATACTAACCCTGCAGGGGCTAGTGAGCAAACCAGTTTGGTTCTTGTGGAGCATAGCATCAAGGGAGATTCTGTTCAAGTAGAGCAGAGGAGGCAAGAGGGTTCGGACCAGGTAGAGCCCTTAGATGATTGCCAAGCTCAAGAAACTCAAGAAGAGGATGCTGCAGCAAGTCAGAAGGACTTTCAGCTCATAAGAGACCGGGAAAGAAGGCTGCTCGGACCACCTTCAAGATGTGGATTTGCGGATGCTGCGGATGCAGCAGCTTCTTGGAAACAATGAGAGATGGCTGAACCAGAAACTTACATGGATGCCATGGAGTGTAAGGATTCGTCAAAGTGGCAGCTGGCTATTGAGGAATAAATGGATTCTTTGAGGAAGAACAACTTCTGGGAATTAGTAAAAATTTCAGGAAATCAGAAAGTTATGGAATGTAAGTGCACTTACAAGATCAAAGAAGGGTGCCCTCCAAGAGATGAAGTCCGAAACAAGGCTAGGCTGGTGGCGAATGGGTTCACAAGGAAAGAAGACATAAATTTCACAAAAACTTTCTCACCTGGACACAAAGTGGAGAAGATGGTGAGTATCCTCATCTATGTCATTAATGGGTTGTTGGTTTGGAACAGCAGGGAGAGGATGGAAAGGTTTACATCTCAACTTAGTGAGGAGTTTGAGAGGAAGGATCTCAGCCTTACACAAAAGATCCTTGGGATGAGAATCATCCAGGAAAAGGAGAGAAGCCGGTTGAGGGTTTCTTGGGCAATGGGTGTTCTCAGCAAAATTGTGAGTAATCCCGGAAAAGAGCATTGGCTTGGGATGAAGTGGTTGCTGAGGAACAAAGAGGCTCAATGGTAGCTAATGGTAGCACTCATAACAACCGGGGCAGAATGCATAGCAGCTATGGAAGCCATAAAGGAGGCTATGGGGTGCAAAGGGTTGTTGGATGAGTGGGAGGTCCTAAAAGAGTAGGTTATGGTGTCTTTGAATAGCCAAAGTGTGGGGCACTTATGGAGGAATCTGGTGTTCCATGAGGGGACAAATTATATGGATGTTCGGTATCATTACATTCCAAAAAATGATACGAAATGATGCATTCATGTTGACAAGAAGACCATGGAGGAAAGTCCTGCAGATTTAGGTACTAAAGTTCTACCTCTAAGTAAGTTCAATCATTGCCTTGAATTACTTAAGATTGGAGTTGGTTAATTGGTGACTCAATATGAGTTTGGATCCCGAAGCTTTCTGCACAATGGTTCAGGTTTTTTGAACACTTAGACAAAGGTAGAGATTATTGTTATTTGTCTAAGGTTCAAACAGGTCCAACCATGGTTTAAAAATGGTTAAAGTCCAAACCAAAGGTGGATTATCAAAGTTTAGCAAGTTAGAAGACTACACACATGTGTGTGCATCAATTTGGAGCAAGGGAAGGCCATGCGCACTAGTGTGCGCACTTCTGCACACAATCAGGGAAGTGTGCGCACAGCAGCAGCATCATCAGCACCATGGCGCCCAAAACCAGCACCATGGCATCCAGAATGATGTGCTGAAGGACCGCATCAGCGCCATGGCGTCCAGTACCAGCACCATGGCGTCCAGAATGGTGTGCTAAAGGACCGGACCAGCGCCATGGCACCCAGAAGGTGTGCAAAGGTGCTCTGCCCAGCACCATGGCGCTCCCTGTTGAGCGCCTAGGCGCCAGGCAAAGGGCTACACACATGGACAGCCTGTTTTAATACCCTTTTAAGTGTGTGAGTGCAAGGATAAAATGCATAGCTTCACTTAGAGATGATTAAGGGCTAAGATCTAAGGGAGAACAAGATCAAAGGGTCAACAATGAATCTCAAAAATGTCCAAGAATTAAGAGGCTATAAAAGGGGTTCTAAAGGCCTCATTTCTACCAATAGTATACAACACACATACAAGAGAGATTTATGACATTGTGAGATCATTGTAAACACTTAGAGAGAATTGTGTAAGAGTGACAAACACAAGAGGGACTCTTTGTAGTAAGGCTGGGTGTATAAGATAGAGAAGTCTAGAATAGTGAGAGGACATTGTTAGTTCTCATCTTCTTCCTTCTCTTCTTGTTTCTTCAAGAACTTGGATTCTTGAAGGGGGTTGCTGTAACTTTGTAAGAACCATTGAGATTGTGCAGAGAGTTCGGAGGAACTCACGGGGACGTAGGCACATTACCGAACCTCGACAACAAATTGCTTGTCTTCTTTCTTTCTTTGATTTTCTGTTCTTGTGTTCGATTGCTGAAATTATTTCTACAAATCATTCAAGACTTGGGTGTTTGGAAGATCACCACCTGGGCATCTTGCTAAGGTGATTTCCAACACAACTGATATGATCCACGCTAAGAACTAAGAAATTGATGGATCAAGAAAACTTCCATGATCGTCTAGAAGCAGATTTATGTGAGACCACGACCCGTTGCTTATATTGAAGCAAGAACCTTGGTATAATGAAGACTGAGACCGTGACTCATTGCTTATATTGAAGGAAGAACCTTGGTATAATGAAGACGCCACAATCAATTATGGAAGGATTGATTGATAAGTCGAAGATGAACACCACGAAAACTCCGATAAGTTCAAAAGTTCTAAAAGAACCAAAGAGAATTTTCTCTCCAAAAGTATGAATCAAATCTGAATTGTTTTGTTCCAAAAAGCCAATAGCTATTTAAATACATGAGAATTCGTAACCAATTAGAAAAAGGAAACTAAGGAATAGGTTTCATACTAGAATTCTGGTAACTTAATTCTGGTAACCTAAAATCCAAATAAGGAAAGTACCTAACTTGGCATGCAAGCCTTACAATTTAGCAACTAAATTAATAAGGAAACATTTTAAGAAAAGGTAATAAGAAAAATTACAGCCAGTCATTTTCCTTGATGAGCCAACCAAAACGAGTAAGTCTTCAATTTTGGGAAACTAAGATTTTAATTCACATTCTTGAGTTGCTAGATTATTTCAAAGCTTGAATTATGGAAACTCATCCTTATGGATCACGTATAGCATCATCTTTGGGCCCCCAAAGATGGTTCTTAGCCCAAATGTGTTTAATCAGCCTGTTGAGAGTTTTCTTGAACCTTTTAGCTCGAACCCTTGTAACTGGACCAATTGGAACTTAAATAGGATCCGCCTCCCATTTGTTAGTCGTGTCCTCATCAATTCTTGTCTAAATGATAGTACTCAGAGAGTTGTTTTCATAAATTTATGGATTACTATCAGCTTTCCCCTGTAGAAAAAGTAATGAATTTTCAAAGTAGATTGATTACTTTGAGTAAATTTCGAAAATTTATATTTGGGCAAAGTTTAATTGCATTATTTCTTATGAGGCAGTATGCGGTACCCACTAGTGGCTCCACTAACACACATTATCTGATGTAGCGGAGGGTCCTACATCATTATCCATGAACATATAACAAGAGTGATTTTCTATATTTTTTTCATAATTTTGTATGCATGCTCATGTAATAGTTAATTGCATTCGCAAGACATAATTAGTTTTGGTTTAAGAATTAGATTTTGAGTGGTTGTTTCTCAATTACCTTGGAGGACATAATAAGCATGTATAGCATATTTGAGTTATACATAAATAAACTTCTATTGTTTACAATTTCATCTCTAATTGGGTGACTATGAAACCTTTCAAGTTCTTTTGTGGAACTAAGATATCTGGGTGAGTGAGGTAACTGATCTTTCTCAATCTAATCTTTGGATACAAAGTCAATTATTCTCATTTAAAATATTTATTGTGGAAGGTCTTGTTGAATATATGATTGAAATATATTTAGATTGTTTATATGTGTTGGATGATAGCAATGATTGCTTCTCGTAATGTAATTGTTTCATTTTGGGACAATATTTTTGAATGTTTAAGAATATGGATTCTTAAGATTTATGTGACCCAATCTATTTTATTGTATCTCATCAAGGAAGGGTGCACTTATTGCCTTTCAATATTCTATTGAGTTTGAGTTTTACCCTATGAAAACGGGGTTGGATTATTGACTTTCGATGTATTCTTGAGTTTCAATTTTACCCATCAAGGAGGGTGGATTTATTGTCTTTCGACATCTTTTTGAGTTTGATTTTGATCTCATGAAGGAGGGGTAGGCTTATTACCTTTCGATACTTCATTAGGTTTGACTTTAACCTCGCAAAGGAGGCGTAGGCCTATTACCTTTTGATATTTTCTTGAGTCTAGATTGTAAGTTATATTTTGACGAATTTAAATCATATTTTCCTATGATTTACTAATGAAAGTACTAATTTGAATTTTTTTTATTGCCATTAAATGGTTTGACTAAGCTTTTGAATTCAAAAGAACCTTTATGTATGACTTACATTGATAAATGAGTCTGTGTATCTTGATTAAAATATAATGTGTGTAAATACATTCCTTTGTATATGTGATTAACTCTTACTAAGTTGGTTGAAGTTATTTATTGGGCTATCTATCTCACTTTTTTATTTATCATACAGATACGGAAGAGGAAAGCTAAGTTCCTTACCGAGATTGAGGGAGTACGAGAGAATTATCTTCATAACTCTTTTTATTTGTTTTTAGAATAAAATGAGGATGAAAAAACCTTATAGACTTTTACAATTGAAGGGATTGTTTATTTTGTTAAACTTGATTCCATGTATGGAATTTACCTTATTAAAGGATCTTAATTAATTACATTAAGTATTTTATTTGTGGTAATTCTTTAATTGATTAATTTGGTTGATAGATTTCTTGATCATAGATGTAGGTTTGCTTATCTTAATGTCATCCTAAGGCAGGTAGTCATTGTCATGACTAAGAATATATTTTTGGTTTGGGGTGTGACAATGAAAGGTTATCAAAGTCGGCCTAAGTCCACTACCATGTGGATATGTGATATTTGGGTTGGCCATGAGCTTATCGTGGTATTCGGGCCTCCAATGGGTTGGAACCATTGGTTTGATTGTAATTGTGTGATTTGGGATCCCTTTTACAAGGACGCGATATTCTAAATGGAGAAATTTGTTATGACCCAAATCTCGCATTGGTAGTGCAATTAGGAAGATCTTGATATATATGTAAGGTTTTATGATCTCAAAAGTAACTTGATCTAGAACTTTTGGGGGATGGGCCCATAGGGTTGCACTTCTCAAGTATCTTCACGCTTCTATAATGGAACTTCAACCTTAAGCTTCTTTTACCATTAATTACTTTGTTTTCCTCATGAGGTAGCAACTATAACATGGGTAGTCTTGGAAATCACCTTTGAGATGCCCAGGTGGTGATCCTCCAAACATCCAAGTCTAGAATGACTTGTAAAGAACAGAAACAAACCAATCAAAGAAAGAACATAGCAATTGTTATCGAGGTTCGGCAATGTGTCTACGTCCCAGTGAGCTCCTCCGAGCCCTCTGCACTCTTACACTTGATCTCATTTTCACAAGTTATGTCATGTCATGTTGAGATTGAAGCTAGGTGACGCTTTATATAGTGCACCACTTCTTGAACCTATCTTGAAGTCAATCTCAACCCTTAGATCTTAAGGACCAATCAATCATAGCCCTTCAACAAGTCTAAGTGATCCTGTGCATTTTGATCAAGCCTCACGCACTAGGAAAAGATTGTTGACAATTTCCTTTAGGTGTGCCTTCAAGCCGCGGCTCAGAACAGGGCATGCTGCGGCTTGGAAGGTGGGAGAGTTGCTGCCACTCTGGAGGCTGCGGCTTGGGTGGCCTGTGCCACGGCGTGCACACCATGAGCCGCGGCGCACATGATGGTTATTATTTCTTGGACTTTCTGTGGGCCACGGCGCCCACCCATGACCTGATGCTAATTCCAACTCCTGTTTAATCCGTAGACAAATATCAATAATCTCCACTATTGTCTAAGCGATTAAACCCGAAACCGTTGTGCAGAGAACTTAGTATCCAAACTCAACTTGAGTCACCATATCAACCAACTCCAATCCTAAGAAGTCCAAGGCAATGATTGAACTTACTTAGAGGTAGAACATTAGTACCTAAATCTGCAGGATTTTCTTTCGTGGCCACCTTATCCATATGAATGCATCCTTCCGTAACATTTTCCCGAATGAAATGGTACCGAACATCCATATGCTTTATCCTATCATGGAACACCAAATTCTTGTACAAATGCAACACACTTTGGCTATCTGAATACACCATCACCTGCTCTTTTAGGACCTTTAACTCTTCCAACAACCCTTTGCACCACATAGCCCCCTTTATAGCTTCCGTAGCCGCTATGTACTCAGCCTTGGTTGTTGAAAGTGCTACCATCGGCTGCAACTAAGCCTTCCAACTTATACAACATCTGTTTAAGTTGAAGAAGTAGGAGGTAATCAATACTCTTTTATCCCAGTCTGCTTCATAGTCCGAATCAGTATAACCTTCTAAACAGATGGACTAACCCCTCTTCTCATAAACCAGCCCCACATCTGGGCTCCCCTTCAAGTACCTCAGCAACCACTACATCCCAAGTCAATGTTCCTTTATGGGATTACTCATAAACCTACTAAGAACACTCATTGCATGAGCAATATCAGGTCTAGTGCTTACCATATTGAACATGACTGATCAACCACACTAGAGTAGGGGACCTTTTCCATTTCCTTCTTCTCCTCATCCGATCTCGGACATTGATCGCTGGAGAACTTGAAATGACTAGCAAGGTGATACTCGTTTGTTATCTTCCATCGAAAACTTAAATATCATCTTTTCTATGTAGGAAGTCTGAGAAATCTTCAATCTGTTTCTCTCCCTTTCCCGGATTATACTCATCCCAAGGATCTTCTGTGCATGGACAAGATCCTTCACCTCAAACTCCAAACTGAGTTGAGACTTCAACTTTTCTGTCCTCTCCCTACTGTTCCCAACCAACAGCATATCATCAATATAGATGAGGATGATCACCATTTCCTCCACCTTGTGCCCTTTGTAGTACAAGCATGAATCATAGTAGCTCCTCATGAAACCCAAGCTAGTTACAAAGGAATCGAACCTCTTATTCCATTGCCGAGGTGATTACTTCAAGCCATAGAGAGATTTCTTCAATTGACACACCAAATCTCCCTGCCTTCCTTCTTCATAGCCTTCGGGTTGCCTCATGTAGATGGTCTCATCAAGCTCTCCATGTAAGTATACTGTCTTCACATCCATTTGCTCGATTTCCCAATTAAATTGGACCATCATTGTTAACACTATCCTTATCGTCTTGTATTTCATAACTGGTGAGAATATTTCGGTGAAATCTATGCCTTTTCTTTGTGTGAACCCCTTCACCACCAACCTAGCCTTATACCGGACTTTATCCCCTGGAGTGTTCCCTTCTTTGATCTTGTAAATCCACTTATAATCCACAACTCTCTGTTTTTCTGGTGTGGGCACCAATTCCCAAGATTTGTTTTTCCTCAAAGAATCCATTTCTTCCTCCATAGCTAGCTGTCACTTTGACGAATCCTTACATTCCATGGCATCCATGTAAGTTTCTGGCTCAACCCCTCCTTCTGAATAAGGAGCTGCTACATTAGCATCCGCAAAACCATATCTCAAAAGTGGTCTGACCACCCTCCTTTCCCGGTCCCTTGTGAGCTGATAGTCATTATGACTTGTTGTATCATCCCCTTCTAGTTCAGCCTCCTCTCGAGTGTCCTGAGTTTGGCCTTTATCAATGGGCTCTACCTGGTCCGAACCCTCTTGCCTTCCTTGCTCTACTTGAACTGAATTTTCCTTGATGCTATGCTTCACAAATTCCGGACTAGTTTGCTCACTATCCCCTGCAAGGTTAGTTTTCTCCGAATAGGAAAATAACAATTCATTAAAAATGACATCCCTACTTATTATGAGTTTCATTCTTTTTTACTCTAAGGACCACAACCTATACCCCTTAACCCCATCACCATACCCTAGAAACACACATTTTCTGAACCTTGGGCTAAGTTTATCATCCTTTTGATATGCAAATGCAGCACTATTGGAAAAAAATATACCTAAATAAATAAGTAAATAATCGTAATAGTTTTACTTGCAAGTGCACAAGGTCAACAGTGTAGTATAGTGTGCGAAAGCAAGATCATCTCCACAGGGATTGGTAAAGTTCGGTTTTAGAATTAGTTTCTTTAAAGTAAAAAGAAATAAATAACTGTTGTATATGATTTGATAATAATAAAGACATAGGGCTTTAATATCCACCATTAGTCATACTTTCCCAATTATATAATGTATCAGTGCACTAGCCTTATCATGTATACCTAATGGTCGCCAACCTAAGGGCATGGTATCTACTCCTTAAGCTATTGATTTCCCTAAGCAACGAGTTAGGCATGGTATCTACTCTAACTCTTTTCTTCCTTAAGGGATTCAGCATGGTATCTGCGTGAGTTGTTCCTTAAGAAAACATAGGGGTTGTGGAAATCGATAACCACATGAGACCTAGAGCATGGTATCTACTCCCGGTTTCCCATGTTGATTAATCCAAGAATCCAGTAGGGATATCTTTTATTACTAATGTTAGACCCAAGACTTGGTCATCCAAATTGATCTAACTAACCAATCCATACCATATACATACGTTGGCCATACACATACATATGAGGAATTTAAATAAGCATAGGCATTAATCAAGTTAAGCAACATAATAAAGGCTATTGACAAAGATTTTATCAATGAATAAATATATGAGAAAGCATAACTAGGGCTTCAATCGAGCCCTATAAGAAAGTTAGTTACACATGCTGTCTAAAATAAACATCATATATAAACTAAGCATAAAATATAAAACCCAAAGAATACTAGGGAGACGGGTTGTCAATCCTTTCCAAAGCCTAAAACTCCGAGCTAAGCAAAAGATAAAAGAAGAGTTCTCTAAGAGGTCATCAATTGTGTGTGCTTTACAGGTATATTTATAGGGCTTGAGTAGTCCTAGAAGCCTCATGAGTTCCTAAACTTTCCTAAAACACAAAACTCTCTTATTTCCAAAATAAGGTTTTGCAGTTACTGTTCACGCCCGTACATGTGCGCTCGATCGCATGCATCTTGCACTCGATCGCAGTGCTGCGCTCGATCCTTCATGTGTGCGAACAATCGCATGTGCGCTCGATCGCATACAGTATTGCGATCGATCGCACTTTGACTAGAAGCTGCTCCAGGATCTCCAGGCTTCTTCCCTTAAGTGCCAAAACTACTTTTTTTTTTTCAAGACCTATAAAACACATGTGAGACACACAAATGAAGTAAAATGAACTAAATTAACATAACTAAGGACCTCACAAATGTAAATAAGGGGGTTTAAATATGAATATTTAAGCACCTATCAAGCACACCCAAAAGTTCTAAGGTTGCTCAACTCAGGGGGTTTCCCACTCCACATTTCCTCGGGAGTCTTGAGCTCTAAAGCTCTAGAGGGTGATCTATTAACCAAATATGCAGCAGTAGACACAGCTTCCCCCAAAAACATTTTGGCAAACCTGACCCAATTAACATGCACCTAACCTTTTCTATAAGGGTCCTATTCTTCCTCTCAGCAACTCCATTTTGTTGAGGGTTTTTACAACCGTTCTATGTCTTAGAATCCCATTTAATTCATAGAATTTATCAAACTCATTATTAAAAAATTCTAGGCCATTATCGGTTCTTAAAACCTTAACTCCCCTACCCGTTTGAGTCTCCAGCAACTTTTTCCACACCACAAATTTATTCAAAGCATCTGATTTATTTCTAAGCAAATAAACCTAAACCTTTCTTGAATAATCATCAATTAAAGAAAAAAAGTAACGATTACCTCCCTGTGTTGGTATTCTTGCTGGACCCCAAAGGTCTGCATGAATGTAGTCAAGAATGCCATTAGACTTGTGCACTCCGGTGTTGAAGCTGACCCGGTGTTGCTTCCCAAGAACGTAACACTCACAGAAATCAGGTTTCTCTATCTTGTCACCACCAAGTAGACCATCCTTGCTGAGAACTTAAAGGCCCTTTTTCGCTTATATGTCCCAAGCGAGTGTGCCAAAGGGCTACCTTATCCATCCCAACCATCAAGCTTGCTGCTTGATCCTTGATTTCTGTCTCTCCGATCATCTCATAGAGACCATTCTTAATTGCTGCTTTGATCACTATCAAAGGTCCCTTGGTTACCTTGATCTTTCCTCCCTTTGCTTTGTATGTGTACCCCATGGAATCCAGCTACCCCAATGAGATAAAGTTTCTTCTCAAATCTGGAAGATACCTCACATTCTGCAACAGCCTTGTGACTCCATCAAACATCCTCAATTGGATGTCTCATATCCCTCTCACTTAGCAAAAAGTATCGTTCCCCAAGAAAACCTTTCCATCATTTGTTTCCTTGAAATTCTTGAACCAATCCCTATGAGGGCACATGTGATAAGTGCACCCAGAATCCAGGATCCATTTCTCACTACCTTGCCTCATGCTCACATTTGAGCACACAACAAGAGCATCATCTTGCTGTTCTCCTTTAGCAACGGAAACCTCTACATTGTTGGTATGACTTCTTCCTCTCTCATCCCACAACTTCTTCTTGCAATCTTTCTTAAAATGACCCTCCTTATTTCAGTAGAAGCATTTCTTTCCTCTAAATTTTGGTTTGGAATGCGATCTTCCATGGCTCTGCCCTCTACCCTTTGATTTCTCCCGGTAGTTGCCATGGATGCTACTGCTATTTTGAGTTGCTGGCCTTCATCTAACGAACAGCTCTTCTCCACTTGATGCTTCCCTCATCTTGGCTTTGAAATCATGAGCCTTTATAGCATTGATCACAATTTTCTTGGTTAGTGTATCTCTTCCATATTCAATAGCATTAATCAAACTTTCAAAATAATTAGGAAGAGAATTCAATAACATAACAGCCAATTGTTCATCCAGGAATGTTATACTACAACTAGCCAAATCTTGAACTAGCTTATTAAACACATCAAGATTATCTTGCAACTCTTTATTAGGATCCATTTTAAAAGCAAAGATTTGTATAAGAAGATAAATCTTATTAGGGAGAGTTTTGGTAAGAAACAACTCATCTAGTTTCTTCCATATGATAGCTGGATCTTCCGAGTCTCCACACTCCCTTATGACACTATCCGAGATGTGCAGATAGATGGTGCTATATGCCATCTTTTTCATCTCAATCCGCTGGACTTCCATGATACTTGCTGGAAAAGCGTCATCTTCTCCAATCGCTAAGTCCACCTTTTGTTGCATAAAAACAGTTTTGATTTTTCGCTTCCAAAGAGCAAAGTCTCCCTTTCCATCAAACTTCTCAACAATGAAGTTTGAATCCATCTTGCGGAGAAAATCCCATATTTATGTAGCACCCATAATTGCTTTCAAACTTCTTCTAAATCTCAAGAACACGATCGAAGATTGATCTCAATACCATTCTTGAATCACCCTCAAGAACACGATCAGATCTTGATCTCTACTCCATTCTTGATCACCCAAGAAGTTGATCTTTGATTCTTGGAGTCTTGCTCCGATATCTTCTGTTCCAGCTCCGATACCCACTCACCAAAGCTTTGATACCACTGTCCAAAGCTCTGATACCACTGTTGGAAATCACCTTTGAGATGTCCAGATGGCGATCTTCCAAACACCCAAGTCTAGAATGACTTGTAAAGAACAGAAACAAACTAATCAAAGAAAGAACACAACAATTGTTATCGAGGTTCGGCGATGTGCCTACGTCCCTGTGAGCTCCTCCGAGCCCTCTGCACTCTTACACTTGATCTCACTTTCACAAATTTTGTCATGTCATGTTGAGATTGAAGCTAGGTGACCCTTTATATAGTGCACCACTTCTTAAACCTATCTTGAATTCAATCTCAACCCTTAGATCTTGAGGATAAATCAATCATAGCCCTTCAACAAGTCTAAGTGATCCTGTGCATTTTGATCAAGCCTCACGCACTAGGAAAAGATTGTTGACAATTGCCTTCAGGTGTGCCTTCAAGTCGCGGCTCAGAACAGGGCATGCCGCGACTTGGAAGGTGGGAAAGTTGCTACCACTCTGGAGGCCGCGGCTTGGGTGGCCTGTGACGTTGTGCGCACACCTTGACCTATGGTGTGCATGGTGGTTGTGATTTCCTGGACTTTCTATGGGCCTCCGCGCCCACCCATGACCTGATGCTGATTCCAACTCCTGTTTGATCCGTAGACAAATATCAACATGTAGGTTCATTCATATAATCAAAATATTATTTTTTATTGAATAAATACGTGTGTGTAGAGGATGTTGAATCAAGTAACACAACATCACTCTTATCAAGTACTTTTTTCTTCAATATGCTCAACAACTAGAACTACTTCATCTTCATCACTTTTTCAATGATACTCACACTTTCACTACCCGTTATATTATCACTCTTCTGTCCTTTCATTCTTCTCAATGATCATAAATCACCATTTAGGTCTTGTAGTAGTCTTGTATGTGTCTTTTCTCTCCACAATAGAAATACTCATTGTCAGAAAAAATCATGATCTGTTAACGTAGATCATGGTGTGCTTCTATCCGACCTTGAATTGATTTTTCCTCTTTATTCTTTAGCTTAATTCTCATCATTCATAGCCACAAAAATAACTCTTTTCTATTATGCATTTAGCCTGTTCATCTTATCACTTTCAAGACCTCATCAACCTTAAACGTTCTCTACTCGTGACTACGGTCCTATAGCTTGGTGGTAAAGGAGACCGAAACAAAAGTGTTACCTCTTCTTCAAGCTTAACTTCAATGCTCAATAATTTGGTGATAAGTTTATTGAAATTTCTAATATGATCATGAATATCCATACCTTCTATCATCAGGTTCGTAGAAACCCTTCTTCAAGTATAAGAGGTTGACTGGTGACTATTCAATGAAAATTCTCTTGAGCTTGTCTCATAACCCTCTTGGAGTTGGCACGCCATACTTTACTTTGGGAACTAATGCCAAACAAATTGTACTAACCACCTTCAACTTAATGTCCTTACAAATATAATTCTTCATCTCTTGTGGCTTGGAGTCATCAAGCAACTTATAGAGTCGTTGTTGTGTAAACACATCTTTGATAATAATGTGCCATAATGAGAAATTGTTCTTCCCATTAAATAGTTAGATATCAACGTGTCTATTCTTTGTGTTTCTATCATCGCAACCACAACTCTGATATCACTTTATGGGGTTTAACCCTACGCAGACTTTAGGCAAAAACACAACCATACAAGCAATTAAATAGATAATAAAATAAAAAAAAGTAAGACAAATGAGTTTACGTTGTTATGCAACATTTTTGTCTATGTTCACGAACAAATCCACTCGTTTATTATCCTTTAATTACAACTTTAGGAAAAGTAAAGTTTCTTAACTCTCACCACGTTGCACCAAAAGCCCCAATATACCCAAAATTCTCAACATTAACTCTAGTTGTAAAATCCACCATCTTACAATATATATTAATGTCTTAGTGGCAGATCCAGGACATGTGACCAAGAGGAAAAATCACTTACGACTTAAATATATTTATTAGTATTAAAATATGTTTTTTTAAAAAAATTATTATTGCAAAATGATCTAATATTCGAACAAAAACAATTATATTGAAGATAAAAATGCAGACAACATTGATTCAAAATTAAACACAAACATCTTTTAATTGTCTCTGACGGGTTTTCATGTTTTGTACTGTATAGTTGTACTATAAGTGATATGTAGCGTGGCTAAGAAAAAAGTTATACTACTTTGTTTAGTCTATGAGATAGAGAAAGAGCTGTCAAATGTCAATAGACTTTTAGGCTTTTCTTACCTTTTTTTTAATGATAGTATTTAAGGGTCGAAAAAGAGGTATTATAAAACTGAAATTCAATAACAATTAAACTATTTAATTTTGCCTTTTTACTCCTTTTTTTACAATTAGAAAATGACTTTTCATTTACTTTTGTCTTGAGACATAAGAGAATAATAAATAGTAGGTACATGGAGTTTAGAAAATAAGTGGGGAAGCTCTTTGACCCCCATACTTTTTATTTTAGGGTGGACGTTATAATATAATTTTTTTAAACCTTAAAACAATAAATACTCTAAAGAAATTTTGAAAACTTGAAAGGGTGCAATTGAACACTCTCACCATAACGTAGATCCACCAATGATTAATGGGCTTATGGATCTACTCTAAACTTTCTCTATGAGCTTATTTATATAACAGACTTTCTAGTACTACTAGAACAAGAAACTATTAAATAGGAATAATATCACTAGAAAAAAAAACTACAAAATAGATTTTCAAAATGAAATAGGAAATCTTTCTTATTGAAATTGAGCCAAAGCCCAACAATGATAATAAAAGTGATTTTTATGCCAACAAAATAAGAGAAAAGGTAATTGATGAGAGAAAAATATTGCATATTTTGGCTACTTAATTTACATTAATTAGCTTAGAATTTTGTTATCTTGAGTTGTTTTCGTTGTTTTTCAGGTTTACAAGCACTGGGAAAGGAGTTTCACTAAAATTGCCAGAATTGCCCGTACAGATCAATCATCTTTGAAAATTAAACTATATTGATTCAAGAAGAACCAGGATATGAGACATATATGCTTAGAAAGATCCAAAAGTCTATTTTCTGGAGAATTTTACGGCTCGTAAAAATGATTTTTCTACAGAAAGTTATGGCTGTTTTAGTAGACAAAGGTCAGACTGTGTAGGCTGTGCGGGATTTCAGCGTGAGCAGATGTTTTGAAGGGCATGTGAAGGTTTAAATCCCACATCCCACATCGGTTGGAAACAAATTTCTATATCCCACATCCCACATCGGATTAGAAACACATTGCACTCGTGGTATTTGCCTATATAAGACCCGCTCCACTTCATCATTTAGTGTGCAATTCCTGGGCCACTTTGGTGTTAACCGGTGGACGTCTGCTAGCATTCTGGTGGATCCTGAAGGCTTTGCTACCACGAGGGGAAGCGCCACCCATTAGCGAGTGGAATTTCTCCCATGTAAATTTATTTATTTCTTTTTATTTAGTTTTTTTTAGTTTAATGTTTAGCACTTTTATTATGAACTACAATTTCATAGTTATGAGTGGCTAGAATCTTCAACTAAGGTTGAAGATGAAGTCTTGCTATTGTTTGGCATAGTAGTTCAGATTTTTTTATACAATTCTGACAATTTTTAGTATAAATGTTCTGTCAATTATTTGAGTAAATCTTGTGATTGATTGAGTTTAAATTGTTCTGTTGGATATTCCTTGTGTTTCATCTGATAGATACATCGAATTGTTTTCGATTAAATTGGATTTCCTTTGTGATTTGTTAAAAGCGAATACATTGGATGCTTTTGGTTTAATTGGGATATTCTTTGTTTTTTATCGTAAGTTGGACTCATGGAATGTTTTGATAGGCTATGTTTTTAGGACATATATGCTTAAACTTTGGTGGGGTGGATTCGAAAACCTTAGTGTTTTTATTATTAGTTTTTAAAATCAATTTAGTTTAGTTTTAATTTGTTTTCCAAAATATCATTCAAAATTCGGAACTAGGTTAAGATAAAGTTAGTTTAGATTAAATTATATTTTCACAACGCAATTCCCTGTGGATTCGACCTCGCACTTGCACAACGCTATATTGCAAACGACTCGTGCGCTTGCGAGTAAATTATAACTCACAACAAGTTTTTGGCACCGTTGCCGGGGAATTGTTTGGTTTGTGAAAATTTTTGGTTTGAATTGATTTTATTTTTCTACTAGTTAGTTATCCAAAAAAAAATATGTGGATGAATCCAGCACCGGTTTCATAGTCTTTAGAGGACACCATTAAGGAGTACATGAAAATGATCGGCCCGTCCATCAATACTGCCAACACATTCAATGTTGATAGCTGTTCCATCTGTGCTAGTCCTATGCATCTAGCACAGAATTGTCCATCAATGCCGGCTTGTGCCGAGTATCCCATGGAACAAATGAATGCTTTCAATGACTGTTGTTGGCAATCAAATGGATCTTACTCCGAAACATACAATCCAGGGTGGTGGGACCACTCTAATTTTTCATTGACGCAGAACCAACTGAGGAATCAGGGAGGAGCCCCTTATCAAGCTCACAATCAATACCCTCCTGAATTTCCTCCGCCAGTTCCAAGTTATAGTCACTCAGCCTATCCAGCACCATTACCTGCTTACCAAGCTCCCATTCAAACACCAGTGCCAGTTTCACTGTCACTTGAGGACACCCTTAAGGAGTACATGAAAATGACTAGCCAATCCATGGGCGAAGTGATGAGTGCAACAATAGAAAACACCCAAGCGATTGCCAAGCTAGAGAGTCAAATTGATCAAATCGCAAGTTACGTGGGTGAAGGAGAAGAAGGAGAGTTCCCCAGTCAACCTGAGCCTGTCCCAAAGGAACAGTTTGCGGTGGGAAATTCATCAACTCCTATGTATTGGCAGGAACAAATGCAATCAACTGTCCCATACTTGTCTGGGAGACAAGTGGAGAATCAAGTGGAGGAGAACCCTGCTATGCAACAAGGGCAAGAAAGTGGCAACAAGAAAAAGAGAGATGTTGAGCCATCTACAACCACACCTATTATTAAGGATCTCTCTAGGTCGTTTTTACCTAAAGCGCCTTACCCTGAGAGACTACAAGCGCCCAAGAAAGAAGTGAAGTCTGAGGACATTATGGAGGCAGGCTTTGCTCAGTTTGGAGAGGATTTAGACTTAGATAAGTTACTTGAGCAAGCAAATACTATCTTGGAGTCTACTCCTCGGGAGAGTAGTAAGACAGAGGAGACTATGGATGAATCCCGCATTGAGGACCCCCTGGAGGCATGCTTTGCTCACTTTGGAGAGGACTTGGGCTTAGATAAGTTACTCGAGGAAGTGAATGCCATTTTGGAGTCTGATCCTCGAGAAAGCAATGAAATGGAGGAAACCACAACACCTGAACCCCCCAAGAAGGAACTTAAGCCTTTACTGGAAAATCTTAAGTATAAGTTCCTAGGTCCAGCAGATTCTTTGCTATAATTATAGCTTTAGATTTGGGTAATGCTCCAGAGGAGAAATTATTGGACGTCTTAAGAGAGCATAAGAAAGCTATAGGCTGGACTATTGAGGATGTCAAGGGAATCAACCACTCGTTGGTAATACACACGATACAGTTGGAGGAGAATGCCAAGCTATCGAGGGAGCCACAAAGAAGGCTCAACCCTGCTATGCAAGAGGTTGTGAGGGCAAAATATATTAAGTTGTTAGAGGCAGGGATCATTTATCCCATCTCTGATAGCAAGTAGGTGAGCCTGATTCAAGTCATGCCAAAACATACTGAATTAACGGTAGTAAAGAATGAGGACGACGAGTTGGTGCCAACTCGTGTTCAGTCAGGAGGGAGAGTGAGTATAGACTACCATAAGTTGAATGCTGGCACTAGGCCTGATCATTTTCCATTCCTATTTATTGATCAGATGGTGGAGCGCTTAGTTGGACATGTTTACTAATGTTGGGTCTGGCTAAAGACATTAAACTTAGCGCTCATGGGAGGCACTCCACAGCTTATCTTTTCTGTTTATTTATTATTTCGCATTTTTATGATTAATGTTTGTTTCCAGTATTTTTTGTTTTTCAGTTTTTTTATTTTTTAGGGACAATGCGTACTTCAGTTCAAGTTTGGGGGTATGCTATGAGCCATACCAGTCCAGATAGTTCTCCATATCTCAGGTCAGCTCTTTCCATATTAGTCACACATTGGGGTCAATGTGTAATTTAAGTTTGGGGGTATGGGAGACACATCACACACTTTGTCCTAATTTGTTATCTTTTTGTCGTAAAGATAAATGCATGTTCATGTTCGTCTAAAAATTTTGGTTGTTCTGAAAAATTGTGATGTGATTTCATTGGTGAGTTTAAAACTTTGAACACATGATCTGATGATAGAATTTAAACTTTAGTTACTTACTTTAGGCATTTTCGAGAATTCACATGTTTGATCTAATCTAACACGAGCACATCAGCACATATTTGTGTGAGGTATGACAAGTGAGTTGAATGTATACGTTTCCTTGTCTTAACTGAAACCGGATGACTTGTTGGATAAACACTTGTGCATATATATAAAAAATAAAAAAAAACAACTAATACTACTAATATTTATAATGATCATCATCAATAAACTTTCCACTGAGTAACTGGACCTCTTGCCTCAGTAAGCAGTGAGTGTTCACGTCAAAATGTGAGAATTTTATTCATAATGATCATTGTGAAACTTTCCGCTAAGTAACTGGACCTCTTGCCTCAGTAAGCAGTGAGCGTTCACGTCAAAAGGTGGAATTTTGCTTGGTAGTATTAAGGCCAGTTTAATTTCGTAGCCTTTTTGACTCGAGTTAGTGAGTCCTTAGGGGTGTCTTTACACCTAATACCCTAAAACCATCTGGTTTGGGAGTCATTGACTCAACACTCGCTACATGGGTCGATTAGAAAGCTTAAGGGAACTAAACATAGCAAAGCCTTATATATATATATATATATATAAAATAAAAAATAAAAAAACTATGCCATCGTTGTTCTTTCCGATGAGAAATTCTGTGGATCTTGAGACTTGATTACCTTGTACATTGAAGTTATTTGGAAACCTCATCTGTATATACTAAATCACTTTACACTGATTCAAGCTTGTGATGTCTTACCATGCCTCTTGTAAGTAATTAGGTTTTAAATTCTTATTCATTGTGAAGATGGGTTTAACTTATTTAAGCTTGCTTATGAATGAATCTCATGATTTTGAATGCTCTTTAAATTTTTGGATACCGTAAATACTGAACTTATCTTTATGTTTTTTGTTTTTCATTTAGTTTTTTTTATTTATTTTGTTTTGCTAAGGGACTAGCAAAATGTAAGTTTGGGGGTATTTGATGAGAGGAAAATATTGCATATTTTGGCCACTTAATTTACATTTGTTAGCTTAGGATTTTGTTACTTTGAGTTGTTTTCGTTGTTTTTCAGGTTTACAAGCACTAGGAAAGGAGTTTCACTAAAATTGCCAGAATTGCCCGTACAGATCAATCATCTTTGAAAATTAAACTGTATTGATTCAAAAAGAACCAGGATATGAGCCATATATGCTTAGAAAGATCCAGAAGTCTATTTTCTGGAGAATTTTACGGCTCGTAAAAATGATTTTTCTACAGAAAGTTATGACTGTTTTAGTAGACAAAGGTCAGGCTGTGCGGGATTTCAGCGTAAGCAGAAGTTTTGAAGGGCATGTGAAGGTTTAAATCCCACATCCCACATCAGTTGGAAACACATTTCTATATCCCACATCGGATTGGAAACACATTGCACTCGTGGTATTTGCCTATATAAGACCCACTCCACTTCATCATTCAGTGTGCAATTCTTGTGCCACTTTGGTGTTAACCGGTGGACGTCTGCTAGCATTCTGGTGGATCCTGAAGGCTTTGCTACCACGAGGGGAAGCGCCGCCCATCAGCGAGTGGAATTTCTCCCATGTAAAGTTATTTATTTCTTTTTATTTAGTTTTTTTTAGTTTAATGTTTAACACTTTTATTATGAACTGCAGTTTCATAGTTATGAGTGGCTAGAATCTTCAACTAAGGTTGAAGATGAAGCCTTGCCGTTGTTTGGCATAGTAGTTCAGATTTATTTATACAATTCTAACATTTTTTAGTATAAATGTTCTGTCAATTATTTGAGTAAATCTTGTGATTGATTGAGTTTAAATTGTTCTGTTATATATTCTTTGTGTTTCATCTGATGGATACATCGAATTGTTTTCGATTAAATTAGATTTCCTTTGTGATTTGTTAAAAGATGATACATTGGTTTAATTGGGATATTCTTTGTTTTTTGTCGTAAGTTGGATTCATGGAATGTTTTGATAGGCTATGTTTTTAAGACATATATGCTTAAACTTTGGTGGGGTGGATTCGGAAACCTTAGTGTTTTTATTATTAGTTTTTAAAATCAATTTAGTTTAGTTTTAATTTGTTTTCCAAAATATCATTCAAAATTCGGAACTAGGTTAAGATAAAGTTAGTTTAGATTAAATTATATTTTCACAACGCAATTCCCTGTGGATTCGACTTCACACTTGCACAACACTATATTGCAAACGACTCGTGCGCTTGCGAGTAAATTAAAACTCACAACAGTAATGCTAAAACAATTTTTTTTCTTATATTTTGTTTGGTAGTATAGAATTGAAGTTTAAAATTAGAATTTAAATGGAATAATATTTTTTTTCAACAATAAAACTATTGAAAAGTCATAATTCTACGTTAATTACTATTCAATACCTCAATTTAATACAACCAAATACAAACTCATTTTTTTTATTATTATTATGAATTGAATCTCATTATATTCATACATGTTAGTTTAACCATATGATTACACCTCGTGAAAACGCCCCTTTAGATTCCGGTTATTTTTTGTCCCCATAAACAATTGTCATGTTGGTTATTTACATGATTTATTAACACCAATTTAAGAAATCAAATTTTGATTTTATGATCAAGAATTTTTATCACATGCCCCTTTTGCCCTTAGTCATAATTCCGAAGCTGCACAATCCGCGGTCGTTCCTCCATCAACTCCAACAAGGGCTTGAAAACCACCTAACCAATGTTGCTCATAGATCATCTTGCAACAACAGATTTGTTTCCTAGTAAGAAATAAGTTCAACACAATACTTTTTCCTACCTATTAACCGATGTTGTGACCACCTTAGAACTGTGTTATAGAGGAAGTGGGCGAAAGGGAAATCTATGTACGAAAAAATACTTGAAGCAACCATTATTTATGACTTTGATGTAACTAGGGCATTAATAATTATAAATATTGATTTTGAAAAAAATGTCGCTGAGTTTGTTAATATCGCTCGTAAACTGAGAAAGCTTTTATATGGAAGAGAAAAATTGGGTAATTTTTTTGGACACTTTATTGAAATCGCAAATTGAGACACCTCTGTAGCTTTCTTTTCATTTGGTTTCTGATTTGCATTTTGAGCACTTTATTGGAAAGTTTTTGTTTGTCTTTTAATCCACTGATATATATTCCTATCTGCGCAAGATTTAGCATGAATTTTTTTTTTAATTATATAAAGGTACCAGGGTTACTCCTTGATGCAATATTTGGAGCTACAAGGCAATCCTAATCGGCTCAACTTTTTCACACTTATATCCAATTCATTTTTTGGCAAGTGAATATACGATAGATTCATTAAAAATATTAATATTAAATAAAATAAATATTTAGAAAAACAAAATCATTATATTGATGACAAATACAATGACACTATTTTTATAGTTCATTCTCTTATTTTGAACAACAATTATTTCTCATGTCATCTTAATTTTTAACATACTGTGCAATCACCTAATTAATTAATTTGAAGTAATAAAAGATAAAATGAACGATCTTATTTATCAAATAATTATAATCTCATAGGTAATCTTCCCAAATCAAATTGGACAAATACCCTAAGACTATTGGATCTCTTTTTTACTATCTTCTCTAACGAACTAAAGTTGAAAACAATCCTAAAGTTAAAGTTAAAACAAATCAAACTTTGGGGTTTTATATGGGTTTCTCGTTGACCTTAATTAAAGTTAAAACAAACTTAAAATAAAAAATCATGTAAAATATGTGTATTTTTTGTGTTTTTAACAAGAGAAAATAATTGACTTGAAATTATTTTATCAACACAATGTAAAAAAATTAATTAATTAATTTATCAATGCAATGGAAAACAAAAAATTCAACATAGAAATTTAACAAGTTATACATTTAACTCGTGAATAAGCCTAACCCAACTCGAAATTCCATAAATCGGGCCAAATGTAGGTAAACTTTTAACGGGCCTATAAACCTATATCTATACTCACTTTTTTGTGAGTAGAAACAGGCGAGTTCAAAATTCTCACCTTTAATTATCTCATTGCTTCAGAAGATGAGAAAGAGATGGGGAGATGAAAAAGTCTCCCTAAGACAGATATGATTGAGAGCATGGAAATTTTTATTATAAGTTATTGTTGTTTACCTTTAATTTGACTAGACTTTACCTATAAGAGGTTAATTTAATCATTTCACTTTCTCCATTAATAGATAACAATTATGTCTAAGTCAAAAATGTCAAGATAGGTAAGCGAATATTAATAGATATGTAAGTAAAACTTGTAGGTTTGGACTAACCTCAAGTTGCAAAATGTAGATAGCGTGAAAGTTTTATCTTTTAAATTTTGATAAGACGAGAGCATCAAGAGTGTTTATATTATATTATTATATTAATATTTTTTATTACGTAAATAATAGTAATAAAATAAAATTCAAATAATTTTTCTAATAAATCTTGTTATAATAAGTGCAAAAAGAAAATCAAAGCTAATTACTTCTTAAATAATTAAAATAAAAATAATTATTAATATATTAATTCATGTAATCTTATTACTAAATTTAGTAATGGAACAAAACACAATTAACTATAAATACTTTAAAGTGAAATATATTATAAAAAAATATACATTTATTTCACTTTTTGTTTATAATTGTTTATAAATATTTATCAGCCTTTGTTTTGGTTAAATATTATATTTCAAGTTGAAATACTCAGTGATCATAAATATACCAGATGACCTTATTTATAATCTCTTACGATTTAGCTTGTTGGTTGTGGGTGATTCTATTCAACATGATAAGTGTCTAGTGGAAGTTTGCCCGTACAGAGAATTCTCTCTGGCCGATTCTAGGTTGTTCTTCATCTTGCCGCACTTGAGGGTGGCCATTGGCCACCAATGGCTATTTCGAGTGGACACCAGCGTGAATGAGGTCACATTCTCCTTTACTAATATCTCTTCTTGCCTCCACCTCCTCTTTTCCCCATGACTATAAACCACCAAAACACTTGCCAAATCACAGCTCCACACACCTCCCATCCTAGCCTTTCATTAACCGCAACCTTCATACCTGCTGCCACACATTCTGTCCTTTCAGCAGCTCCTAATCTGACCTCTAAATCATTTGCAAACGTTGTAACCGGGTTATCTTCTTCTCCTGGTAGTCAACCTGTTCGACAAATTGCTTCACAAAAACCTCTCCCGAGCTAAATTTATCTTCCAAAGCTTACAAGATTAATGGGGAACCCGCGTTTACTCTCTCCTTTGGAGTATACTAAGGCAGTAGCACCTTCTGCATATGTAGTGGTGCTCAAGTTTTACTCAGGCCTTCCGGCCATGAACCCTATCCATAACCATATCTTTTCTTGGAACCTCACTCACATTCCTGTTGTGGGAATCCTTGACCCTCGTCACTGTTTTGGTCAGATTAGAAATGTATGAGGATCTAATTGCTGCTTGGTCTCATGGAAACCGTTAGATAGAAAATACTCTTTATCGTCTTTCCAAGTGGACGCCTGAATTCAATAGGAAAAAGGAAACTAAAACAGCTGATGGATGGGTTCGTCTCCCTGGGCTCCTCCTTCCGTTTTTCTATCAATCTGTTTTGCGTGGTATAGCAAGTTCCATTGCTAGGTTCTTGAAGATTGATGAAAAAACAGCAACATTAGCACATCCTTGCAGTGTGCGCATTTGTGTTGAATGGGATCTAACTCAACCTTGGCCCTTAGGAGTTTGGATTGGTACTAGCCGTGAAGAATGTTTTTGGCAAAACTTAACATTCGAAGGAAATCTATCATATTTTACAACCTGTTCGCTATAAAGTCACAGTGAACAAGACTGCCAAAAATTAATTGAAAAGGATGTTGCTGATCAGGTGACTCAGATCAGTTTAGGTGCCCCTTCTGCCTAATCAGAAAGAGTTGGATCAGTCCGTTGTCTACTTACACATTAATGCTACAACCCGTGAAAGCAACAAGGTTTCAGATGGGCAAGTATCAAATCTTGTTTCTGAGCAAAACAATTATGGTCCTAATACTAATTTAGCTGGGTTTAAGCTAAAAGGTAAGGAGAATCAACCTGTTTTGGACTTTGGCAAGAAGACAGATATCGCAAGTTCTTCGGGCATTCATGACAATATTAATGTTGAAGAGCTTTCTATCTCAGTTGGGCCGAGTCAAGGTAACAATATTGTGCGTAATGAGTCTGAAGACTTGAATGTTCAAAGGCTTCACAATCAGGTTATAAACTTATATGGCCATGGTCCTTGGCCTTAGATCAGGTCCAACACGTCTCTGGTCAGTGTGCTTGCTCCACTCTGATGCACACTGGTCTAGTGGCTTCTGTGGAGGCTCAGCACGAGTCTATGCTTGCGGGGTAGCAAGTGTATCATCTTGAAATGCACTGACTCTCTTCCATGGCTACGGTAAGAGCGAAATCTGCTGTTTCGAAAAAACAAAACTCTAAGAGAGCTAAAAATAAGGCAAAGGAAGTTAACTCTTTTGAGGAGGATGAATTGCGAAGTTGTCTTTATAAATCAAACCTGATTTTTATGAAGAACATGGATGATATTTATCATCCTCCTCGTCAACATTATCCAGTGTTTTATCGATCTTCTTCAACCAACAAGTTGTTAGATGTCACTTTTCAAAAGAGATACGAAGGGGAAGAATTCTTGGTCCTCACGAATTCTTCAATTCTTCGAAAAAATTAAAACACAAGAAAAAAAGTATCAAAGTCAGGAAGAAAAGACATTGATTTGCTGTCTTAATTCGAATTCTTACTTCTTTTGGCTTCTTTCTGGAGTTGTATTTCTGTCTTTGGTTAGTGATTTTGTATTAGGTTGAGTTAGGCTTGGGTTTATCCCTTTGTCCACCCAATTGTTTGAATTTTATTAATGCACTGTCTTTTTGGTTAAAAAGTGATTATATTCAACACACGAGTTAGATGTTCGAGTCCAATCCACTATTCATGAAGGTGAGAATTTTCTTTTGCCCAATGCCTCTTGGCAATATGGTTAACTGATCCATAACATTATTTTTTGGGTAAATATAAATTTTAGTCCGGTTTGAACTTAATCACAATTGGATTCTTATGGTTTCAATTTAAACAATTGGACCTTAAATTTATCAAAATTATAACTATTGGATCCTAAACACATGATGCTTAAAAAAAACTAACAAAACACACATGTTGAATACCAAAAATGAGGAAGAAACTTTTTCTCTCCACTTTCTCGCTAGCCAAACGCACCTAAAAGTCTAAAAACTCGAGAGACACATATTCCTGCAGAGTCCCATGAGCAATGTACAGTTGTTTCCAATGGCCTCCAACCCATGAGTGACAGTAGAAAGCCTTCCAGCAATCTATTCTACTACCACCTTGTCAGAATTCTAGCCAATGATTCTCTCAGCATGACCGCACAAGCAAATTTGTGCCCAGGTTTTCTAAAAGCTTTGTTTTCTGTTTATTTTAGCAGCTAAAAGCTTTGTTTAGGTGTCTCTTTTCTCTCTCAAGTCGTTTCAACTTGAAAAAAAATTACTCACAAAAGCTAGTGATAGATACAGACGAGAAAAAAGGAAAGCCACATCAATTATTCAAGGTCTTTACTCACTCTCAAATCTTCAAAAAACCAACTTGACTTGTAAAATCAAGAATGAAAAATTAATAGAGGGTTATATACAGAATTTTCTCAGATCAACTTATGGTTTCAATTTAATCAATCGGACCTTAAATTTATCAAAATTATAACTATTGGATCCTAAACACATGATGCTTAAAAAAAACTAACAAAACACACACGTTGAATACCAAAAATGAGGAAGAAATTTTTTTTCTCCACTTTCTCGCTAGCCAAACGCACCTAAAAGTCTAAAAACTCGAGAGACACATATTCCTGCAGAGTCCCATGAGCAATGTACAGTTGTTTCCAATGGCCTCCAACCCATGAGTGACAGTAGAAAGCCTTCCAGCAATCTATTCTACTACCACCTTGTCAGAATTCTAGCCAATGATTCTCTCAGCATGACCGCACAAGCAAATTTGTGCCCAGGTTTTCTAAAAGCTTTGTTTTCTGTTTATTTTAGCAGCTAAAAGCTTTGTTTAGGTGTCTCTTTTCTCTCTCAAGTCGTTTCAACTTGAAAAAAAATTACTCACAAAAGCTAGTGATAGATACAGACGAGAAAAAAGGAAAGCTACATCAATTATTCAAGGTCTTTACTCACTCTCAAATCTTCAAAAAACCAACTTGACTTGTAAAATCAAGAATGAAAAATTAATATAGGGTTATATGCAGAAATTTCTCAGATCGACTTACATGTAAAAGAGAGAGTGAGAGTTTGGATTGTGGATATCCATAACCAAATTTGTTCAGCTTCACAGTTCACTCTTGCGACTTAAAGGGAGATTTAATGGAGTTCCTCTAACCCTTCTTTCTCGTCTTTCATCTCCTTCAACCCTTTGTTGATTTCATCCTCTCTCCTCCTAAACACAGCCTGTGCACTCAACAACCCTTCCATCTCCGCCTCCCTCATCTTCCTCATCATCGTCAAGTCCCCATGAACCATCTCCACTATATTATTCACCGCATTCCTCTTAAACACTTCCGCTGCCTCATCCGTCGCCGAGTGCTGCGGCTGCTGCTGCTGCTGCTGCTGCTGATGCTGAATCTGATACTACTGTTGATACGGAGAAGGTGGGTACCCCCTAGCCGGCGGCGTAGGCCTCGGCGTGGTCCCATAGCTGGACCCAATCGAAGAAGAAGAAGATGGGTGTGTGGGGTTTTGTGTGGGTCGGCGTTGGGAGGATTCGAGGAGCCAGATGATGATGGGTATATTGTAATTGACCCCTTGAAAAGGCATAGGGTTTGTGCCTTCCGTTTGTAAGAGGTTTACCGATCTACCGTCGTTGTGGATAAACGTCATTGTTTTGGGTTCGAGGGAAGGGTAACCGAAGATTAGATTGGGATTGGGGAAGGGAAGAGAAATTGCAGGAGATAAGATCGGTGTTAGCTAACTTTTTTTTCCGTGAGCAAGATTTTGCAGATTTTACATGACCCTAGTAAACCAAATCTAAGCTGGAAGAAGGAGGCACTGAGTTTGGGTTCTGAAGTACGACGTGCTGTTCTAAATTTTAGTAAGTTAGACTCGATTATTGAATTGAAATCATAACGATTTAAGTGAATTTAATCGATTTATAATTTTAACAATTTCTAAATAAATTGTGAGACATCTATATAAATATTTGATATAATATAATCAAGCAATTATAACATTATTATAATTATTATATACTTTTAATCACTTTAAATGAAGCAATAGTCAAGAATTGATCATGTATCTAATATTATTTAAATTAACTATTCTGCTTCGAAGAGGTCAAAAAAAAATTGAAGGTGATGAGACTATCACTGTTATAGATTACACTGTCCCATAATAAAGTTTTAAATTAATAGTTAAATTTAAAGAAAGAAGATTATAAGATTTTAAGTTTGATTTTCACGGTATAAGAATTATTTATCCGATTTAAATACTGATTATTTTTTTCACTTTAAAGAGTTTGTGGTAGAATTGTGAGATTTATTGTGAACAATGAAATAGTATGAATTTATATTGTAATCAAATTAATAATTGTTCTCTTTAAATATTTAAATAATATGATATGAAAGACCTAAAACAATGTTCGACTATATTTTCTTTTATAATTATATTTAACAATTGCTAAATACTTTTGTTTTTTCACAAAGGGATGAACAATATGAAATCTACTATGTTGTGAGGAAAAAAGAACAACTTGCTTTATCTATAAATTTTATGGTAAAGCATATATTTTTTTCAATAAAATTAAAAATATCGATGGTATAACCAAAAAGATAATTCCAATACTAAAATTATTTGTTTTACAATAAAAATAAGAATTTTATCATTAGAGTTATATTTTATCACATAAAATGAATTGCTTTGTTTTTTCAATGGCCCTGATGCCACATATGAACAATGGTTAAATACTTGAATGTTTTGGTTTTGTATAGTGAAGCAACCTGCATCCACCGCCAAAGCAAGTACCATCAAGAGAGAATGATGGTGGCAAATGTATGCAGTATTCAGTAGGGCATGGTAGGTTGTACTTGTCACAAACCACGCTGCGCTAAATAATGGCTTTGTACAAAGTGACAAAATGCGCAGATAAGAATCCAACTTTGATCGTTTACTCCCCTGAAGAACAATTTTGGTCTGATTATACTAGTCCAGTTCACCCCAAAATTACCTTAGATTCTTTTGAAGAAATTTCAATCCTCATGGATTGTGATGGAAAAAGATATTTAGGCACGGTTTGGTTTTATATATATTTTATTTTCAATTTTAATCAAAGATTAAAGTTGATTTCAAGCAGTGCTTTAATCATCCTAATTTTTATTTTTTTACCGATAAACTTAACAAATAAGAGTTTATTATGTCTAGACAATTTGAAATATTCATTTTTGTTTTTATTCAAATCTACTTGTTATTATTTCCTTAAAATTATTACTCGATTGTCATACCTATTAATATTACTTGTCACCGCTCATTGTGACGGTGTAGTATATGTATTCATTGACTTCATTAGCAGCAATAAAAGCTAGCTATAGGATGATTATATGTCTATATATACTTTTTTTCTGTTTTTCCTCTAGGTTATTATAGTGGCAGTGACTGGAGTTGGGTTTTCATACAAACTGATATAGCCCACGACACCCTGACCCAATAAAAAAACCTACACATGGACTAGGGTGTCACATATAAGACGACGACACGTATCGAGCCTCCTCAGCATTGTAAGGCACACATGGAACAAGCGAGGAATGTCACCGCCACGTCAAAGTGTAATTAGCGGACCTAATCCCCTATGAAACACGCGACCACCCTGACACACTCAACACCCTGATCAAGCTATATATAGTCTAAGCTATGTAAGTCCAAAAACAAGACTTTCACTCTCTTAGCATTACTTGACTTTAAAATTAACGCTCGGCCTCGGCCGGAGCCCTCGTTCTAACTAGAATGTCGGAGCACCCTCGGAGATCTCCCCTTCCCCTCCTTCCGAGGGTCTTTTAGTTCACCTTTGTTACTTGTGCAGGACCACGTCAGCACCAGGGTCACGTCAGCACTGACAAATTTGCGGCATCAACAGATTGGCGCCGTCCGTGGGAAACCACAATCTCTCGCTATAGCAAAAGCGAAAAAGTATAAAAGAACTCATCTGTTGCGATACCGCCGAGAAGTAACACGAGAAGGACCGACAAGGAAGCCCCAGCAGCATGCTCTACCCCCATCCAGGGCAGCGCCTGCAGCCAGCAATCTAGACCCAGATTCTCTGCAATCCCTGAGCATGCAACCCCCGGATCATGCAGAAAGCCCCCTTTCAGAGACCAGCACCCTCATCTCTCTGAGACCAACTCTCCTGATTACGAGAAAGCGGCTGCGCATCCTCAAGTTGCTCTTGTGACCTAAGCCTAGTTCCAAGAACTCTCCCGGATGATAGCTGACTTGGCAGCCCAAGTCTGAGGCAGAGGCCATGAACCCTCTTTTTCTCCCCACCAAGCTCCCAAGCAAGCGAAATCATCTGACAGAGACGATCTGACCTACAACCAGCTCCTTACTGAGCCCTCGCTGCGTGGCAGCCAGTCCAAGAAAAGCTCATCTTCCAAGAGCAACTTCAACCTGGACAGACGATTCGAGAAGATGGAAGAAAAAATAGACTTGGCCCTAAAACACAGAAGTCTCAGTATCTTGGATGAGCTTAGCATCCAAGATCCCCCGTTCATAGAAGACATCCTCAAGACCCCCATCCCCCTTAACTTCAGAATGCCACAAGTCAGGATGTACGATGGTTCAGGGGACCATTTAGACCATTTGCAACATTACAAGACGACTATAATGCTACACCGACATTCTAACCCTATCATGTGTCATGCCTTCCCCTTGACTCTCGAGAAGGCCGTGGGTACTTGCTATTCGCATCTGAGGCCGGGGAGCATTAATAATTTCAGAGAACTTAGTTATGCCTTTGTTTCGCACTTCCTCAGCAGCAAGGGACCAAAGAAGACCTCAGAGAGCCTGTTCAACATTATCCAACATCGTGGAGAGAGGCTCCGAGCCTACATATCTAGGTTCAACACAGCTGCCTGGGAAATCCCAGACCTCGACCCAAATGTCCAGATGATGGTGTTTAAGAATGGGCTGAGGTTCGGGATCTTCAGTTCCAAGCTTACTCGGCACCCACCCAAGAACATGAACAAGGTTTTGGCTCGAGCAAAGAAGTATATATTAGCTGAAGACGACCAGGCATTTAGAAGGGAAAGAGAAGGAGAAACAGAGAAGAAGAGAAATGACGCTGACCCACCGAGAGGAACCGTCAAAAGACTTCACCAAGAAAATAAGTACAAGCCCCACCCTTGGCTCGATGGTTTCACCCCCCTCAATGCATCTAGGACCAATGTCCTCATGCAGCTTCAAGACAAGTCAATCCTCCAGTGGTCACCTAGAACGCCGTACCTTGGCGAGGATCAAAGAAAATGGTGCCGTTTCCATAAAAATTACGGTCACGATACCGAAGAATGCCACGCCTTGAAGGAACAGATCGAGGCTCTCATCAGCCGGGAGCACTTGAAGGAGTTTACGAGGACCCGGAGGAGAGAAGCGCCCACCCAGCTAAAGAAAGACCCCAAGCGTCCCCATCTCCTAGAACAAGAGCGATGAGACCCTCGGCAAAACTCCAGAGCCGAGTGGGAAGCGCCCGATCTAAAGAACCAAGAAGTGGCAACTACCACCCGAATCATCAAAACGATATGCGGAGGCCCTGCCACCAGAGGGAACTCAAGGCAGAACTATAAGGCGTACGCCGAAACCGTGGCCTCTGTCAACGGACTTCATAAGCGAAGGAAGTCGGGGCTAGTGATCTCCTTCACGAAAGACGACTTAGAAGATGTACAGACTCCTCATGATGATGCAGTAGTGGTCTCCCTCCTGGTGGGCAATCATGAAGTATGGCGTGTTTTGATTGACAATGGAAGTTCGGCAGATATATTATTCTATGACGCCTTCCAACTTATAGAGCTGAAGGATGAGCGTTTAGAGCCGGCCCCGGCCCCCTCTATGGTTTTGGTGGATCTTTAGTCTTCGTCGAGGGAAGAATAGTTCTCTATGTTACTGCAGGGGCAGCGCCGCCGACATCCACTGTGCAAATCACTTTCTTGGTAATTAAGCAGTCCTCTTCTTACAACATGATCCTCGGTCGACCCACCCTCAACAAGCTGAGGGTCGTTGTTTGCACTTATCATTTGAAAGTCAAATTTCTCACCAGTATGGGGGTGGGAACAGTCAAAGGAGATCAAAGAGTTTCTCGGTCCTACTATCTGAATGCTATTAAGGAAGAAAAAAAGACCGAAGCCATTCCCCTTGAGGTGGAAAACCTTAAAGATGAAATGAAGACTCCAAGGAGGCGGCCCGTAGAAGAGCTGACCTCGGTCCCCCTCAGAGAGGATCCCTCCCGAACTATCCAAATCAGGTCAAATCTCCCCGAGAATCACAGAGAAGAACTCCTCTCCCTCCTCAAGAAAAACCAGGATCTATTCGCCTGGTCGGAGTCAAATATGCCCGGGATCGACCCCAGAACCATTGAGCACCGCTTGAACGTGGACCCAAAGTATAAATCAGTCATCCAAAAGAAAATAACTTTCTCCCCGGAACGCTAGGCTGCCATCAATGCTGAGGTAGATAAACTATTTAAGGCTGGCTTCGTCCGGAATACGAAATACCTGAATGGGTGTCCAACGTAGTGATGGTCCGAAAAGCCAGCGGTAAATGGCGAATCTGCATCGACTTCACCAATCTAAACAAAGTCTGTCCAAAGGATAGCTTTCACCTCCCTCGAGTCGATCAGCTAGTGGACGCCACTTCGGAACACGAACTTTTCTCCTTTATAGACGCATACTCTGGCTACAACCAAATCTTCATGTATGGGTCAGACCAAGATAAGACCGCCTTTATCACCGACCGAAGGGTTGTATTGTTATAAAGTCATGCCCTTTGGACTCAAGAACCCCGGAGCTACCTATCAGAGATTAGTGAACAAGATATTCAAAGAGCAGATCGAACAAAACATAGAGGTCTATGTGGACGATATGCTAGTCAAAAGTAAGAAGGTACGAAACCACAGCTCTGACTTAGAAGAAGCATTAGAAGTATTGCGCAAGCATGAGATGAGATTAAACCTGACAAAATGTGCATTCGGAGTAACAAGAGGAAAATTCTTGGGCTTCATAGTCACCCAAAGAGGAATAGAAGCCAATACGAAAAAGATAAAAATAATCCTTGATATGGCCCCTCCTAAGTCCATAAAAGATATACAACGGCTCACTGGGCGAATAGCAGCCCTCAATCGCTTTATGCCTAGGTCCGCAGAAAAATGCCTACCTTTCTTTAAGGTGATCAAAAAAGCGAAAGATTTTTCTTGGTCCGAGAGTTGCCATGAAGCATTTGAAGAATTGAAGAAATATCTAAGTTCGCCCACGCTCTTAACCAAGCCATTCCCGGGTGATAAGCTGTTTCAGTACTTATCAGTTGGACAAAGCACCATGGCTTCTGTCCTGATCCAAGAGGAGGAAGGTATCCAGAAACCTATCTACTATGTCAGCAGAATTCTTCATGAAGCAGAACTGAGATATCCTCCCATTGAGAAGGTAGCTTACACCTTTGTAATAGCTGCACGAAAACTCTAACCATATTTCTAGGCGCACACAATCATTCTTCTGACCGACAAACTCTTGAGGCAAGTCCTGCACAACCCAAGTGTTTTCGAAATAATGGTAAAATAGTTAGTGGAGCTAGAAGAATTCGATATTCGTTACCGCCATCGGCAGACAATCAAAGGTCAAGCCTTGGCTGACTTCATCGTCGAAACAACCCTCCCAATAGATCTATGTGAGGGAGCAGGGTCGTCGCCAGACGAATCAATTCTAGGGTGGACACTCCACGCAGACAGATCCTCAAATACCAAAGGCAGCAGAGCAGGACTCATCCTTTGCAGCCCTGACGGGTATGCCCTGAGATTTCAATTCAAAACCTCCAACAACGAGGCAGAGTACAAAGCTTTGCTGGCCAGCCTGAGGTTAGCAAAAGCATTGACCGTCGAGGTTTTGGATGTGTACAGCGACTCACAGCTAGTGGTAAGCCAGGTGACAGGGGAATTTGAGGCCCGGGGAGAAAAACTCCCCCGATACCTCGAAAAAGCAAAAGAGTTAGCCACAAGATTCAAGATATTCTGCATAACTCAGGTCCCACGAGCATAAATCTCCAAAGCAAACCCCTTAGCTCTCCTGGCCTCGTCTCGGCACTTCAAGCCCACTCAGGCTGTCTACCTCGAGACTCTCTCAGCCCCGAGCATAAATAAAGCCCCAATCTTGCCAGTGACAGAGGAAGAAACATGGATGGACCCGATCCTTCTATATTTGAGGAACAGTAAAGTGCCCGAGCAAAAGGATGAAGCAAGGAGGCTAATCTCTCGTATTTCCCGATACACGATCATATATTGACAGTTATATAAAAGGGCCCTGACTATGCCCTACTTGAGGTGCCTCGACCCAATCGAAGCTGACTATGACCTCAGAAAAGTCCACAAAAGGATATGTAGAAACCATCTGGGAGCCCGAGCCTTGGCATTCAAAGTCCTTTGGCAAGGGTATTATTGGCCCAAGATGAAAGAAGATGTAATAGATTTGGTCAAGAAATGCAAGAACTGTTAACAATACTCTCCAGTGCCGCACTAGCCTGCTAATCCCCTCACTTCGATCACTAGTCCCCTCCCCTTTGCTATATAGGAGATGGAAATCCTTGGCCCATTTACCACAATAACCAGACAAAAGAAGCATCTCATCGTGGCCATCGATTATTTCACCAAGTAGATCGAAGCAGAGCCACTGGCCAACATCATGGATCATCAGACCCAAAATTTCGTATGGAAATCGATCGTGTGTCGATTTAGAATTCCTCAAGTGTTGGTCAGCGATAACCAAAAACAATTCGATAGCTCTCGGTTTAAAACATTCTATGAAGATCTCCACATCGAACATTGATTCTCGTCCATCGGATACCCACAGGTCAATGGTCAGGCCGAAGTCACCAACATAACCCTTCTCTAAAGAATCAAGAAAAGACTTGACGAAGCGAATAAACAATGGGCTGACCAGCTTCTCAATGTTCTATGGGCCTATCGGACAACTATACGAATGCCAACAGGAGAAACCCCATTCTTCATGACGTACGGTTCGGAAGCCGTCATCCCCATCGAAATCGGAGTGCCATCGATGTGCGTGCAATACTTTGAACCAAGTAATAATGAAGAAAGTTTACGGATGAATGCGAATTTGGTTGACGAAGCCCGAGACAGAGCCCTAGTTCTTTTAGCCGCGTATCAACAAAGGACGACCCGATATTACAACTCCTGAGTTCGAAACAGGAACTTCAAGCTCCATGATCTCGTCTTTCGAAAAAGCAAAGTGCCCCGTCCTCGGCACACGGCACAACTCGTTCCGAATTGGGAAGGCCCATACAGAATCCGAAGGGTTTGCTGGGTTGGCACTTTCGAACTTGAGGAATTGAATGGCAAGCCCGTTCCACGTACTTGGAACGCGGAGAACCTCCGCAGATTCTATCAGTAAAGTGAAATGTAAAAGTGGAAAGTAAAGAAGTAATAAAGTTTGAAGTTTGAAGAACAATTTCGAGATTTCATTAAGTTAAGAATAAGAGTAAAAAATTAAGCACTATCGACCTTAGATACCAAAAAATAAAAAAAGAAGAAGAAATCTATCCTAAGATGCCAAGGCCTCTTGGGCCCCGCCCTCTGGGGCTTCCTAGGCCTCGCCCTCTGGGGCCTCTTAGACACCGGGTGCGGTAATGTCCTCTGCGTCTCTTCCCGCAGCAGCAGCACCTGACTTCCCTGAGAAGGCCCCCAGGTCCAAGGCAGAAAAGTCAATCTCTGGGAAGAGGGACTCGGCTTTTCTCTTGGCTTCGTTGAAGCCCGCCAAGAACTGAGCGCCTCCTTCCTCCAGCAAGGCCTCTTCCCTCTCTGCTTTGCGAGACGCCTCCTCCATCTCGGCCCTGAGTAGATCCCTCTCATTCCTCAGGGCTTCCTTGGCCTAGCGACGGTGGTCCCTCTCCATGACCGTGGTGTCCTGGGCCCTTTCAGTTGCCTCGAGGGAGGTAGACAGAGCACGAACCAGCTCCTTGGTCTTGTCAAGCCTATGCTCGGCCTTCGCCAAGCGCTCGGCCATATCAGCACTTCGCCTAATGAGGACCCCGACGAGAACTCTAGTCTGAAACAGAGGGAGATATCATAAGGCATTATGAAAAACAGTCGCGATAGGAAAAGAAAAGGGAAATCAGTAAGTGTCAAGAAGGAAAACGTACCTGGGAGGCCATGACCTCCATAGCCGAGCAAAGCCCTTCGAAGGGCTTCCTCGTGAGCTCTAACATATCACGGGGAGGAATCCCCATGATAAGGTGCTCACGAGCAACCCTCGCCTGGACCCAAGACACATCTACCTTCACTGCCCACCACGGCACGAAGGTAGCAGGGACCTCGGACCTCTCCCTGGATAAAGATGGCCTTAGAGGAGGATTAGGTTTGGCAGTATCAACCCTTGCCTCGGTCAGTGGAGGCCTCGGGGGGTTCTCCATTAGTATGGGCACCGGAGATGAAGCCCAGGCCTTCTTCCTCTACTATTGGGCAGAGCTGTTAGTGTTCGCGACATTCTTCTTCTCTCGGGCCATGTGTTTGGCCATCTCCCTTACCTGGGCAGCTATCTCCATATCTGCATAAAGGAAGGGCATTAATAACTTGGAAACAAAAATCAAAATTACAATAAGCTAAAGAACTATGTGCTACGGTGCTCGAGGTTTTCTAGAAGGTTGAGAGGGTAGAGGCCACGCCTGTGGAGTTCTTCGTTATCTCTAAGCACCCCAATATCCAAGGGCTCGGCCAGCATAGCCTTTAGCATATCTTGTTCTCGATGTAGGAGGTGTGGCTTCTTGCATTTTCCAACACGATCCAAGCTTCAACTGAGGGGGACGTCGAAGCTCTCAGCACTCCTTATGAAGAAGAATGACCCCTTCCACCTCAATATGGAAGAGGGCTTCTTCTTCAATACGCTCTTCCGAGCCCTCGAGCTTACTATAACCCACCCGGATTGGTTGAGCCTAACTAGTTGGAAGTGGGCTTTGAACACATTAATGTTCATCACCTCACCCACTTCTTGGCACACGACTATAAATGCCAGGATTAGCCGGATTGAGTTGGGCACCAGCTGACTCAATGCGATACCGAAGTATCTGAGCACCGAGCAGAAAAACTAGTGGAAAGAGAACCTAAGCCTGGCCTTCATGTGCTGTTCGTAAACGCATAGTTCATAAGGCGCGTTGCTTGGAAGGGCATTGCAAGCCCTCTCCCCACCCTCTGGTGCCCTTAGGTGGTACTCCATGGGGATTTTATACTTCATCCGTATCCCTACGAATTCGGCCTCCTCCACCACGCTCGAAGAAGAGTTCCCCTTGAACATCCACTCTTCCCTTTCAGCATCCTCGATATTCTCTCTAATGCTCGCGAACGCCCAGATCTCCTCTTTTTTAGAAGACCCTCCTTCCTCACCATCCCCTCCATCGGAAACATAAGGCACAAAGGCTAGAGTGTCCTCTAGAGAGGCAACCTCTTGGGAAGAGACCTCATCGCTGGAGGAAACGCCCATTACCTCCTCAAACTCCCTCGACAAATCCCTACTCACCTCATTCTCGTTAGACATAGTATTCACCGAGGAATTGTGTAGGTAACTTCTAAGAAGACCGAGTGCTCTCAAACTATTTTTCCCTGACTTTGTGCTCTCAAGATCTTTCGAAAAATGCAAGTGAAGAGGAAAATGAGGATGGATCCCATTATATAGAGGTTGCGGTAACATGAACGAGGGCCATTAACTCAACCCCTAGCTGAAAAGACGCGACCTTTGCTGTCACCAAGGCACCGTTCCCGCTCACCGAGGTGCCAACTGTTGTAAAAGTGCAACCCTTAGTGTGCCTAAAGCGCTGCCACCACAATTTATTGCACCGTAAAAAGACAAATGGGCTCAAAGAAAAAGGACCAATGGGCTCAACATTAAGGAAGTGCTCATAGGCCCAAAGTAAAGAGGACCCATGGGCCCAAGACCAAAGAAGAGTCAATGGGCCTAAGATAAAGAAGAACCCATGGGGCACGAAGAGATACGTGGAAGGACTCCTCTGTCAAATTTCTTCAAGTCCGAGCGTATGAGCTGTTTGTCATACGTTCAGCCAAATTTCTCCAAGTCCGAGCGTATGAACTACTTGTCATACCCTCGGCCTAAACTCTCTAAGTCCGAGTGTATGAACTGCTTGTTATATGCTCGGCCAAGTTTCTCCAAGTCCGAGCGTATGAATTACTTGTCATATGCTCGGCCAAATTTCTCCAAGTCCGAGCGTATGAGCTGCTTCACATATGCTCGGCCAAGTTTTTCCAAGTCCGAGTGTATTAGTTACTTGTCATACGCTAGGCCAAATTTCTCAAAGTCCGAGAGTATGAGCTGATTGTCATACACTTGGCCAAATTTCTTCAAATCCAAGCGTATAAACTGCTTTGCATAAGCTCGACCAAGTTTCTCCAAGTCCGAGCGTATGAGTTGCTTGTCATACGCTTGGTCAAATTTCTCCAAGTCCGAGCGTATGAGCTGCTTGTCATACGCTCGGGAAAATTTCTTCAAGTCTGAGCGTATGAACTGCTTGGTCAAATTTCTCCAAGTTCGAGCATATGAGTTGCTTGTCATACGCTCGGTCAAGTTTCTCCAAATCTGAGCGTATGAACTGCTTGTCATACACTAGGTCAAATTTCTCCAAGTCCGAGTGTATGAACTGCTTGTCATAAGCATGACCAAATTTCTCCAAGTCCGAGCATATGAACTGCTTGTTATACGCTCGACCAAATTTCTCCAAGTCTGAGCGTATGAACTGCTTGTCATACGCTTGACCAAGTTTCTCCAAGTCCGAGCATATGAACTGTTTGTTATACGCTTGGCCAAATTTCTCAAAATCTGAGCGTATGAACTGCTTCGCATACGCTCGGCCAAGTTTCTTCAAGTTCGAGCGTATAAGTTGCTTGTTATACACTCGGCCAAATTTCTCCAAGTCCGAGCGTATGAGCTGTTTGTCATACACTCGGTCAAATTTCTCCAAGTTCGAGCGTATGAATTGCTCGGCCAAATTTCTCCAAATCCGAGCGTATGAACTACTTGTCATACGCTCAGCCGAATTTCTCCAAGTCCAAGTCTATGAACTGCTTGTCATACACTCGGCCGAATTTCTCCAAGTCCGAGCCTATGAATTGCTTATCATACGCTCGATCGAGTTTCTCCAAGTCTGAGCGTATGAATTGTTTCGCATACGGTCATACGCTCAGCCGAATTTCTCCAAGTCCAAGTCTATGAACTGCTTGTCATACACTCGGCCGAATTTCTCCAAGTCCGAGCCTATGAACTGCTTATCATACACTCGATCGAGTTTCTCCAAGTCTGAGCGTATGAATTGTTTCGCATACGCTCGACCAAGTTTCTCCAAGTTTGAGCGTGTGAGCTGCTTCACATACGTTCGGTCAAGTTTCTCCAAGTCCGAGCGTATAAGCTGTTTGTTATATGCTCGATCAAATTTCTCCAAGTCCGAGTGTATGAACTGCTTGTCATACGCTCGGCCAAGTTTCTCCAAGTCCGAGCGTGTGAGCTGCTTCACATACGCTCGACCAAGTTTCTCCAAGTCCAAGCGTATGAACTGCTTGTCATATGCTCGGTCAAATTTCTCCAAGTCCAAGCGTATGAGCTGCTTCACATACGCTCGCCCAAGTTTCTCCAAGTCCGAGCGTGTGAGCTGCTTCACATAAGCTCGGCCAAGTTTCTTCAAGTCTGAGCGAATGAACTGCTTGTCATACGCTTGTTTAAATTTCTCCAAATCCGAGCGTATGAGCTGCTTGTCATACGCTTGGCCAAATTTCTCCAAGTCCGAGTGTATGAACTGCTTGTTATACGCTCGGCCAAATTTCTCCAAGTCCGAGCGTATGTGTTGCTTCGCATACACTTTGCCTTAGATTCTCCAAGTCCAAGTGTATGAACTGCTTTACATACACTCGGCCAAAAATCCCCCTGACTGTGGCCCCATCTTGTTTCTTGAAAAATCACAAGTATAAACGCTCGACCGTGACACATTGCATTTTATTTTCTCACGGCACAAGTACCTAAGGAAGTGGGGGGCTGTGATGTAGCCCACAACACCCTAGCCCAGTAAGAAACCTACATGTGGACTAAGGTGTCACATATAGGGCGACGACATGTATTAAGCCTCCTCAGCATTATAAGGCACACGTGGAACAAGCGAGGTACGCCACCGCCACATCAAAACATAATTAGCGGACCTAATCCACTCTGAAACACGCGACCACCCTGATACACTCAACACCATGATCACGCTATTAAGACTTACCTCTAAATGCCCATATCACAGGGACAAACCCATGCCTTCCCTACGTGTGCAGACTCCACTCGGAGGACTATATATAGTCTAAGGTATGTAAGTCCAAAAACAAGACTTTCACGTTCTTAGCATTACTTGACTTTAAAATTAACGCTCGGCCTCGATCTCTCTTAAGCCCTCGTTCTAACTAGAACGTCGGAGAGCCATCAGAAGTCTCTTCCTCCCCTCCTTCCGAGGGTCTTTTAGTTCACTTCTGTTACTTGTGCAGGGTCAGTCAGCACCAGGGCCCGTCAGCACTGACAAATTTACGGCATCAACACGTACTAAAAGATAAAACTCATAAAATGGCCAAAATAAAGTTTGTCTTGTAGCTTATTGGCAGAGAGAAATGTTAGAATGGACACCGACCCTCCCTGCTCAGCTGACAAGCAATGAAGTCATGCACATATGAAACGCAGTTTTTGAAGTTAAGGCATTGCCCTTTAATAACTCTGTCTATCACTGATACAGACATGCACTCTCTCTCTTGTCTCTTGGTTTGCCATCCTTACAAAGCTCTCAGTTGTCACTGCTTCACTCACTACACTACACCACCTGCAAAACCTCTCTTCCCCTAAATATCCTAAATAGAGAGGAAATAAACTCTCTCTTCACCCCACACAATTACCAGTCCCCACTGTAACACAAGCTGTAAAATCTCTCTCAGAAATCCGTATCTGCAATATTACACCAATATAGCTAGACAAACATTAACTATCACCATCCTGCGATTCCCTTTCTCTCTCTCTGTCATAGAGACCCACAAAACCTCATCAAAAATCCCAAACCCCAAACAACCCCTCTCATTGTAAAACCAAAAAACTGATAGAAGATCATTTTTACACACAACCCACAAGCCCCATTCTTTTTCTCTCCACACATGTACTCACGTTTGTTCTTTGTTCAATGAATTGGGTTCTGATAAATCTTGTGGGGAGGTGAATGGGGTGTTGTTCTCTCAACTAGCTGCAAAATTTGCCTTTTTTCCTCCATCTCCACCCACATACCAGATCAAGAAACGTGACAATGGCAAACTCACAGTGGTTTCATCTTCTTCTTCAATGCCTATTCCTGTTGCTGATGACAACTCTTTGGATGTGCTCTTGATTGACACAAAGCGTGGCAACAAGATTGTAGCTTTTTATCTGAAAAACCCATATGCACGCCTCACTTTGCTCTACTCTCATGGTAATGCTGCAGACTTGGGCCAGCTCTATGACTTTTTTGTGCAGCTCAAGGTTAATCTCAGGGTCAATCTAATGGGGTCAGTGCAATTTGTTTTCTTCTTCTTAATTTATCTTCTTGAAAATGTTTATTGGTCATTTGCATTTTGGGGGATTTTCTTGTCAATTTCTGTTCTATGTAAGCTTTAATGAGTGTTTCAATATTACAAGCCTTGTTTTGTAAGGGGCCAATCTCAAAGCTGATCTCTTTTTTTTTTTTTTTGTTTGTATTTTTTACACTCTGTTTTGTAAAGGTCAGTATAGCTGTAGGAGCTAGCTCGTGGTTTTTTTTCTGAATATTTTTTGTGTCGGTTTTCCTGAGCTAATCTTTTTAATGGCTTATCTCATTTCTAGTCTGAAATTTATGGCCTCTTATATTTTGATCTTCTCCCGACTGAACACTATAATGCAGATATGACTATTCTGGCTATGGAGCCTCGACTGGCAAGGTGTGTCATCATTCCCTCAAATCTACAACATATCGTATATAAAACAGAATCATAAGCTCTCTATAGAGTGCCACATATCTAGCTTAGACTGTGTTATGCAACATCATATTTCTTCTGCTCAGTTCTGAATAGTATGCTTTGTTAATTTGTCAACAGTATGCTATTTTATGTAATGCATCAGAGCAATTGGGATCCACCATTTGATAGATATGCCCTTCAACTTAGTTTTCACTGCAGGACTAGAAATTATATAACTGGATCTTTGTTGAAAATCTGATTTTTGTAATATTTAGACAGTTGATAGTATCTAAAATATTTAAGAAGCCAGTGGCCCTAACATGCAGTGGCCGTTGAATTAGAGATTACCTTAGTTGAAGGCAACCATAAATCTATATTTGGAAAAATAATGCATTTGCCTACAAAAGAAGCAAATTTATAGGTATTTGTTCCAGATTAATTAGATAAAGGCATATGCTCAAGAATTTTGTTCCCACAATCTCAATGAGTTTGTCACACTTTTGGCTTGACCTTAATAGGAAGTACTCAAGAAATTGGGATATATATCTTCTGGTGTTTAGCTATGAAGTTTTCTTATGAGACCAGGTAACTTGGTGCCTATGGAAATGATTGAACACATCAAACATGCTTACAAGTTACAATAGTTTGCTCATGCTTACTTTTGAGATAATATTGTTTAGAAAAGCTTACATCATAAGTAACTATTTATATCATGTGTTTATGATGTCCAGCCAAGTGAGTCTGATACATATGCTGATATAGAGGCAGTTTATCAGTGTCTCCAGACTGAATATGGAATTAGCCAGGAAGACTTGATTTTATATGGGCAGTCAGTTGGAAGTGGGCCAACACTGCACCTGGCAGCTAAATTACCCAGACTGAGAGGCATGGTTCTGCAGAGTGGTATTCTTTCTGGCCTTCGTGTGCTTTGCCATGTCAAATTCACATTTTGCTTTGACATCTATAAGGTAAGATGTCGATTTTTGCAGTGTTATTTATGAGAGATATGTTGACCATTACTTATTTTCAACTACCTTCTTACAGTTGGTATATCATTATGCTTATACTTTGATATTTCTTGGCAATTCTAGAACATAGTTACCAGGAACTCATTACGCTCTAGTTCCCGATACGAGTACGGAAATGTGGAACGTTACCCACCCCGTACGCGATAAGTTGGGGGTAGACTGAAATGATTTATATTATGTATAAAATTAAGATATTAGATATATTTATGATTATAATATAAATAGAACTGTGTGCATAGTAATAGTTTAGAAAATATTAGAGTTTTGACAAAATAGTAAGGTCAACAAATATAATATTAGAAAACATAATTTCTAAATAAAGTAAGAGTATTCTTTTAAATCACACAAGAAATAATTTTTTTATTAGCTAAAAGTCTTAATAAAAATTTGGATCGCCAATTTTAGGGATTCGGTGCGCGAATACACCACGAATTGGAACATAGGATCCGGATCGTAGTTCCAAGGGAGGTATAGGGATCCTGGTAACCATGTTCTAGAATGGTTTAATAACTGATTGGTAAACTAGATTTTGGGAATGATTTGTGGGGTTGTGCCATTTCTGATGCCATGCTTGGGTTATTTGTTGTCCTAATAAATGCAGAACGTCAAGAAAATTCAGAAGGTGAAGTGTCCTGTGCTTGTAATACATGTAAGTACATAAAGAAACTTTTAGACATTTTAAATTTCACATAATCCAGTATTTTGCCTGCTTATTTTTGTTTGAAATTATAATATCAACATGATTTTCTGATTGTCTGTTTTAGAAAGATTACTATATTTTTGATGTATCTTCTTCATTATTGAAGCCTGATGGAATGATGAAATGTTTCGCTCTCCTTCTGCATGAATTACTTTATCTGGTTGCATTGCAATCTGCATATATGGTGGCCTTATTCGATTACTGAATAAGTTGTTTAACGTGGGAGAAATTGTTTTCCTTGAGCTGTTCTAGTAGGATTCTGGCTTTCTGAAATATAGTAATCTTTCTAAAACAGACAATCAGAAAATCATGTTGATATTATAATTTCAAACAAAAATAAGCAGGTGTGCTATGTTAAAGCCAATGCTAACAATCTCCAAACTGATTTAGGAGATAGGCATTAAATTTGCCCTAAAGATAATTCAGTATACTGATTTTGTATAATTAGCTTGTATACATCACGTAACACATTAATGTTTCCACCATGTTCCTTCTTGTCTAAACCAGTTAGTTTTTATCAGTTTAATAAAGTATTAGGTAGTTGGTTTGATCAGTTTCCTCTGAACTACTGAACTCTCAAAAAGCTATTGAAGTGGATATGAATGCTAGAGTCTGAATGAGATAAGAGAGATGATAACTGGAATTTTCTAGACCACCTTAGAAGGTCTCTTGTTCTCTTTAAGGAGTTAGGTTTGTGTCCCCCCCTTTTTGTTTGTACTTTGAGATTTTTAATTTATTGACAGGTAGGGGTCTGTACCATAACAGGTGGTGTTTCCCTGAAAAATAGGAATTTTCTCATCATCTAGGTGGGCAGTATACAAACTATAGATTAAAAGAAAAGTTGGTAATTCTACAGGCACACTATTTAGATATCAGCCTTTGAGAATTAGCAGTCTTACATATGCGATCCAGAAAAGTGAGGAAAAGTAGGAAAAATAAAATTAAATAGATATGTCTCTGTTGGTCTAAATCTCGAAATATATATATGTGGGGCTTGTGGTCAATTGGAAATTGGCTTTGTGATGAGGGACCACCAAAGATTTCTTTAAGAATAAATATTCTAGGAGGAAATATAGTAATAGGAGTCCTATCTAGATATGAATTCTTATGATTTGTTTCCTTATCTATGTACTAGAGGTTTTCCTATATATATATATATATATATATATATATATATATAGGGGAGACTTATGTATTAGGGATAAATACATTTATCCCCTTGAGGTTTGGCAAAAACTAAACTTACACCCTCATATTTTCGAAAATGACAGTTATCCCCTTTGACTTTCACCCGCTTAATGGATAACCGTTTGTTACCAAAGGGGGATTCTTTCTCCCAAATTGAGGTGCTTGGATTTGCACCTATGGAAAACATAATTTTTATACACAATAGAAGGATTTGATAGATCTATCTTTTTTAGATAGTGAATGGATTTCTTCCATTCAATTTTATTCTGTTAATTTTTTTTACATTGATGTAACAAAAAGTCAATATTATCCTTACGTATCAAATCTCGTAAAACATTTTTTCTTTGATAAAAAAAAATAAATTGTTCAAATAATTTTCATAAACATTTAAATTTTAAAGAAAAAAACTAATAAGTTTTTATTAGATATGAGATAAGCGTATCTCTCTCTCTCTTTTTCTTCTTCTTCTTGGCGTATCTTAGATCTGGGCATATCTCTCTCTTCTTTGTTTGGTTCTTCTTCTCAGTAGATCTAGACTTGATTTCGATGTCGATAAGGTGTTGAGAAAAAGTGGGTACTTATAGTTCGATTGGATCTTTCAGATAAAGTTCTTGCCCAATCTATTATGAAAATACCCCAACATCTCTTTCTTCGACCTCTCGATCTGTCGTCACATCAAGGATAAGATTGTGTCTGCGCTACTGAGTCGTGGTGACTCGTCATGCATGACTCACAGTGATTCGTCAGGCATGACTTGGGGGCTTAGCGTGAAGATAGGGGTTGATTTTTTTATTTTGTTTGGTTTGTGAGAAAATATAAAGATAAGAAAGGGATTTAGTTTTAGATTTGGTTTGAAGAAAAGATCTAAACCAGTGGATACAAATGTGGGCGTGATGTGGAGACTGTATACATACTTGTTGAAATAAAGAAAATATTAGAGAAGAAACTCTTGTATTATTGATTGAATGAAAAGAATACAATTGGAATACTAAGTCTAATAGGACTAGGACACAATAATTAGATAAAATAAATATGATCCAAGCCTATTATGACACTCATTAAGAATCCTATCAGGATTCTTAAAACTTCTCTTCAAGTTGGAGCATAGATATCATATGCACCCAACTTGTTACAAATAAATCGAAGTCGAGAATCATCCAATGGTTTAATAAATAAATTTGCTAACTAATCTATCGACTTCACGTGTCTAGTACTAAACACATTTTGTAGAAGTTTTTCTCGAACAACATGATAATTAACTTCAATATGTTTAGTTCTCTCATGTAACACTGGATTATTTGCAATATGAATAACGGTTTGATTGTCACACACTAAGCTCATAAGACTTGATTGGTTAACTCTAAGTTCCGCTAATAATTGCTTTAGCCAAACCATCTCACTGGTAGTATGCACTATTGCTCTATGTTCAGATTCAACACCCGACCTAGCAACTACAGTTTGTTTCTTTCAATTTGAGCATGATCATGATTTTGATAAAGTAAATTATGACCAGAGCACTCTTAAGATATCTCAAAATTCGAATAACCGAATCCCAATGACTAGTTCGTGGAGCATCGAGAAATTGCCTAACCACACTGGTTGCAAATGAAATATCAGGCCTAATAACAGTCAAATAATTCAATTTTTTAACCAAACGCCTATATTGCCCTGATTAGATAATAAGTCAACTTGATTAATTGCAAGTTTTGTGTTGGGATCCTTATGACTATCTATAAGCTTACACCCTAACAGTCCAATATCAGTCAACAAATCAAGAACATATTTATAAAAGAAACACCATTACGAGACCTAGCAACCTTGATACCCAATAAGTATCTCAATTGCTCTAAATCCTTTGTCTGAAATTTAGTACTCAAGAATTATTTCAATGCTAAAATTCATTCTTTGTCATCTCTTGTGATCACAATATCATTCACATATACAATCAACAATATCCTACCTACCTCACCGTGTTTATTAAATACAGAATGATCTACACCACATCTACTGAGGCCAAAATTAATTATTACTTCACTAAACCGACCAAACCATGCTCGAGGGGATTGTTTCAATCCATATAGAGACTTCTTTAATCCATGTACTAACCCATACTCCCCTTGAGCAACAAATCTGGGTGGTTGCTCAATGTATACTTCTTTGCAAATCGTTATTTAGAAACGTATTTTTCACATCCAGCTGATGTAGGGGCTAATGAAAAGTAGCTACTAGAGAGATAAACACACGAAAAAACGTAATCTTTACCACTGGAGGTAAGATTGGTTCAGGATCATGGGATCATTTTTTATCAGATAGGAAGGGCTGTTGCACAAAATGTACTTCTAAGTAATTGCCCCATAGATCCCATATCTATCTATATGAAGAAGAAATCATGTAACGAAGGGGATTCTTATTTGTACAAATGGTACTTCAAACTTCAAACGAGCATGAAGAAAATAACGATACTTTTTTATCTTTTGAGTTATTATACCTGCGTATACCTTTTTGCTAATAGGCGAGATTTTAATTTGTCAATAGTATTATCAGGATGAACCTTTACTGTATAGACTCAACGACGACCAAAAACATATTTTCGAGATGGGAAAGGAACCAAGTCCTATGTATCATTAGTACTCAAGGCATATATCTTTTCATCTTGCTTTCCATCCAGAATGAGACAAAGTTTTTGTAATAGACTTAGGAATAGAGACAAGAGACCGAAGCAACAAATGAAGCCTATGAATGAGATAAATGATCATAAGACACAAAATTAGCAATTTGATGAGCAATACATAAACGTTTACCTTTACGAAGAGCAATAGGACGATCATCCTCAGATGATGGAGGATTTGGATATGTCAATAAGGGAGCGATTGGTGGAGCAATAAAGGTGGAAGGTCACGGACGACGATCATAAATTTGCAACGGAGGAGCAGATGACGAAAAGACTAATGAAGGAGGATCTGATTGTGTAAGGGGCATGGGAACATGTAATAGACAAGGAAATGAATCAACCAGATCTGAGATAGAATGATACTCAGAGTAATACAGAGTAGACTCAAAGAATGTAACATCAATACAAACAAAGTACCTTTGTAGTGAGGGACTATAACACCGATAACCTTTATGTGTACGAGAATAGCCTAAGAAAATACACTTTATAGAGCGGGGATCAAGTTTGTAAACTCCTGGATGAAGCTGATGAACAAAACAAACAAATGCAAAGACACAAGGAGGTAAATGGAAGGTAATATCTGTAGGAAAGAGCATGGAGTGGGGGTTTTGGCCCTCAAGAATAGAGGATGACATACGATTGATTAAGTAACATGCAGTCATAATGGCCTCACTCCAAAACAATTTAGGAACGTGCATATGAAATGAGAGAGTACGAGTAATATCCATAAGATGACGATTTTCCGCTCCGCAACCCCATTTTGTTGGGATGTATGAGAGCAAGATAATTAATGAATAATGCCAAACTTAGTCATAAAAGTTGTAAAAGGCTTAGAAAAACTCACGAGCATTGTCACCATGAAGAATCTTAACAGATAAGTCTAATTGGATTTTTACTCGGCACAAAAGGCACAAAAATAGAAAATAACTCATAACAGTCTTTCATTAAATAAAGCCAGGTAAGTTTGGAATAATCATCCACACAGGTAACAAAATACCGAAATCCAAATTTGGAAGTCACAAGACTTGGAGCCCAAATATCTGAATGTACTAACATAAAATGACTAGACATAGGATTATTAATTTGGGAAGGAAACTACACACGATGATGCTTACTCAATTGATACGAATCACATTCTAATGACGAAACCTGATTCAAAGTAGAAACTAACTTTTTCAACTTCTCTAAAGACGGATGACCAAAACGACATTGCACCTGAAGTGGGGATATGTCAATTGAGCAAGCAATGGGTGATGGGATAGGATCGAAGTAATACAGGCCGTCCGATTCATGCAGTCCACCAATTGTCTTCCTTGTTTTCAAATCCTGGATAAGAACAAAATCAGGAAGAAAGTTAACAGAACAGTTAAGACGTTTTGTAACATGACTAACAAATATCAAATTATATTGAGAAAAGGGAGTATAAAGGACATATGATAAAGATAGAAGAACTAGGGTGCACAGTGCCAATGCTATTAGCAGTGGTTAACATTAGGCAAGGATGAAGAATGATAAAATCTAGAGAAAACATTAGTGGTACCTAACAAATGATTAGTAGCTACAGAGTCAAGGACCCAAGGTCTAAACGAAGAGTTACTAGATTATAGACTAGCTTTTGGAGTACTTTTTTGGGTGGAAAAGGTATTCGAGGAAGATGTTCGGTTGGTTGCGTTATACTGTAAGAATTCATCATACTCATCTTTGGAAACCATCATAGAAGTTAAAGGCACGAAATTTGAGGTAAGTCCATACTCAATAGAATCAAAAGTCATATCATTAGCAGCCATGGGATGCCTAACTAACTTTCAACACGTCTTTCGAGTATGCTTGGAACGATGACAGTACGTACATTGACGAACAAAATTATCACCACGACCAAATGAAGTGCTAATATGATGACTTGAATGGGGAGACACACCGAGATAGTCTTGGGTTTCATTGTGAGTTCCTAAAAAAAGGAGAGCACAAAAAAAATTCTTCCACATAGAAGATAGAATTACGAGGAAAGAGAGGGGAACATATTGTTTTTTAATTGCTTTTTTTTTTGCTACCCAGAAACAATACCCCGTAAACAATGTCCACGATTTTTTTTTTTGAGAAGAAATAAGAAAAATTTATTTAGGATCGCAAGAGAGATTTTGCTCTCATACCATGTTGAAATAAAGAAAATACTGCAGAAGAAAATTGTGTTATTGATTGAATGAAAAGAATACAATTGACCCAATATATAGACTTATGAATACTAAGTATATTAGGATTAAGATGCAACAATTAGATAAGATATATATGATTTAAGTCTACTAGGACACTCATTAAGAATCCTATTAAGATTCTCAACAATACTTTTGTTTCATCTATAATCAATCGAAACTAGTTAAAGTTTCTAGATGAATTCTTGGCTCAACAATTGAAAACAAATGGAGTACCATTTTGCACCAAATCGTTAAGCTACAATTAGGGCCATCTAAGCTTAATTTGTTTTGTTTTTATCCTCTGTTTCAAAAAAAAAAATTTATAATAAAAAAATAATAATTGTAAGATCATAGCTGATATTAATATAATGAGTTCATAAAATAAAAGTTACTATAAAAAGTAAAATAAAAGTTTAACATTGAAATTATTATTTTATGATCATAGAGGTTAATCTAGGGTTTCAACAAAGTTTTGCAGATGTGGCAAGCTTTTTGACCAAATTTTAAATGGTTGACTAACTATTTTTTTTAGGGCAAGGGGGTAAGTGTCACTCAAAGACCTAAACTATGAATAAGACAAAAAGGATAACTGTCATTTCCAAAAATACGAGGGTGTAAGTGTAGTTTTTGCTAAACCTCAAACTGATAAATGTGTTTATCCCTATGTATTATTTGGCAGCTTATGAATAAAAACGAACTTAATTATCAAACTGAATACTCGGTGAGTGACTGTTGCTTGTCCATGTGATTTGTGCAGTTGTTTGGGATTGGTCTATATGATTTGAATCAGTATTTTGTGATTAATTTATGGTATTACTGCTGTCTTGGCTATTATTATGCATCAAGTGGTATCAGAGCTCAAATTTTGTTCCTTTCCGAGGTTAAAAAAAAACAAAAATACCATCACATCATATCGCGTACAATAGCAATGCCCTGTTATTCATCGTCATATGCCGCCTTAAGAACTTGGCGCCACCACCCACCAGCGGGGAATCCCCGATCAACCAAAACCCGTTAACGCTCATCAGCTCCACCACATGCTCCAAACACTTGTAGACTCGTTTTGGGTTTGTCGTGCCCCTTTCCAACACTTCCAACCATCGGTTGGACCAACCGACGCCACCACTTGGACCGATGTCCCTTTTTGGCCTAATCCTAGAACCGCCGCCGTAAAGCTACGACTTGCTTCAGCTTTGCCACGCCCAATCCGAATTTTCTGGTCACCCATTGCCTGATATGACGCCATCATGGTGATCAAAACTACTTTTTTGGCCAACTCATGAAGTTCGACTCCAGTCTGACCGAATTTGCACCGAGTCAATTCTGATCTGACCCGGTTATTTGACCCGAGCCCCTTCCACACTTGTTGAGCCGTGTAAATAGATCAATAGTTTTTTTTTTAAAAAAAAACAGTTTCGGGATCGTGTTGGAAAAATTGCTAGAAAAAAAACAGAAACTAAATGGTGATTATCTCAGATCATCTCCAGGCCTTGAGCTCTGATACCATGTTGAAATTAAGAATTGAAAAATAATTTTGTATTATGGATTAATTGATTATCTGAATACAATTCAACAGTCCTATATATAGACTTATGAATATCAAACTTAATAGGACTAAGAGACATAACTAGATAAAATAGATATAAATTAAAACTAAAAAATCTACTATGACACATAATAAAAAACTTAATTAAGACTCTCAACATAAACCTCATTAGGACTCAACACTCCCTCGAGTTGGAGTATACATATACACCAACTTGTTACAAAGAAACCCATACTAATAACAAACCTCATCCAATTTGAAACAAATAAACCCAAACCCATAAATTACAATAACCCATGACAACAAGTCGAGGCTCCACACCCACGACAAACAGTTAGGTCTTCACATCAATATTACCTAACGAGACAAGATCTAAGAACACTTGATCAACAAGACTTACTTTTTGTCTTTTTTTTTACTGACTTTGACTTTGACTTCAATGGGCTACAATCATTGAGTCTGGAGGAAACAACATCATTGGTTGGATCGGGTTAACAACATCAATATCGGGGTGAGAAACTCTTCTTCTTCTTGAACTCTTCCTTTTCTTCTTTGTTTTTAACTTCTTATTTTTTAATACTGGGATTTTTTTACTACCCTCTTTTTTGTTTTTTTTTTACGACCTTATTTTTTAATTGCCTTTTTTCACTCTTTTTTTTTTTTTTTTTTTCGTACGAATCTATTTATCTAATTTTCTCAGCTATCTATGAACACCACTCAAAAATAGCGTCGTGAACGGTGCCCATGAACAGTAATCGTAAACAGTGTCGCTAACAATACCCGTAAACGTATCCGTAGTTTTTTTTTTTGTTTTTTACACAGCTTCGGGGTCGCGTCGAAAAAAAAAAAAAAACATAAACTAAATGGTGTTTATCTTATATCACCTCCAGGATCGCAAAACTTGAGTTCTGATACCATGTTGAAATAAAAAATTGAAAAATAATTTTATATTATTGATTATTTGAATACAATTCAATAGTCATATATATAGACTTATGAATATCAAACCTATAAGACTAAGAGATATAACTAGATAAGTTAGACATAAACTAAATAAGACTAAAAAACCTACTATGACACATAATAGGAAACCTAATTAAGACTCTAACAAACCAACAGTCATATCGGAGGCCAAGTACTTCCAATTCCTTTAGTATCAAGCGACTCACTATGCATTATTTTTGACTGTGTCTTTAGCCCAGAAAGATACACCCATTGCTTGTTTCTCCTTTAATCTACACTTTGGGTTCTCGACTCTGCAGTCACTGACCATGTGTCAGGTACATATGATATGTTTTCTCGTTTTCATCAGTCCTCATGTTTACCGGATGTTACTATACAAGATGGCTCTAAAACTCCTCTTCTTGGGATATTTTCTGTACACCTTAGTCCCTTGTCTTTGTCATCTGTTTTGTATATTCCTCGTTCTCCATTTAATATCTGTTAGTCAACTCACTAAAACTTAATTGTTTAGTTACCTTTTTTCTCGATTATGTTGTTATTCGGGATTTAAGACAAGGAGGAAGATTAGTGGAGGGTGTGAATCTAATGGTTTGTATTATTTCGACTCTACCTCATCACTAGTTGTTTGTCCTACTATTATTTCTCCTTTAGCAATTCATTGTCGTCTTCGCGATCCGTCCTTGGAGAACCTAAAGAAACTTCTTCGTGGCTTGAGCCATGTCACTTCTTTAGAATGTGAGGCTTATCAATTAGGAAAGCATCATTGTGTTCCATTTCTTTCTCGTGTCAATAAATAGGTGTCTGGTCCTTTTATGCTAGTGCATTCATGTCGGGGTCTAAGCCGTGTCTCCTTTAAACTAGGATTTCGGTACTTCGTTACATCCGTTGATGATTATTCTTGGCTTACCTGACTTTATATAATGAAAGATCATTTTGAGTTGTTTCCATCTTTATAATGCTCATGAGTATTTCTCTGCCCTATTCAGAAAGTTTTTGGCTAAATCTGGCGTTATCCATCAATTGTCTTGCTCTCACACTTCCCAACAAAATGGAATTGGGAGAAAGAATCATCACCTTCTTGACGTTGCTCAAAACATTTTATTTCACATGAATTTAAGTGTTTTGGGGTGATGTTGCTCTCATTGCTTGTTATTTAATTAACGGTATGCCATCCTCTGTCCTTGATTGTAAGTCTCCTCGTTCAGTTCTATTTCCTCATGTGGCTTCTTTTCCTGTGGCTTCATTTCCTTTGGCTTCTCGTTTCTTTGGGTTCGTGTGTTTTGTTCTTCAGTTATCTCCTAGTGTCGACAAATTAAATCCTCGTGCCATCAAGTGCATTTTCTTAGGGTATTCACTTACTCATGAGGGTTATCGATGTTATAGTTCATCTCTACATCGTTTCTTTTTCAGTGTTGATATCACATTCTTTGAGTAGCCTTTCTCTACGTCTGATCTTGATGAATCTTTTCTCCCTACTTTGCCTACTCCAATGCCTTTCTCACAGTTTGTCTCTCCTATGTTCGTTCCTTCATTGCAAGTTTACATGCATTGTCCTAAACCAAATTGCCCTCCAGCCGATTTTGTTGCTCCGCCAATTGTCCCCTTGTCTAGAGATCCAGATCCGTCTCCATCTTCATCCATTGAGGATGATGTTCCCATTACCATTCGAAAGGTTAAGCGCTCTTGCACCGTTCATCCTATTGTTTGTTTTATTTCTTATGATCACTTGTCTCCCTTCTACTATTCGTTTGGTGCTACTTTATCTACTGTGTCTATTCCCAAGTCTGTTACAGAAGGTATGTCTAATTCTGATTGGAAAGCAGCTATGGAAGATGAAATGCCTGCCTGGAGTCACAATGATACTTGGGAATTGGTCCGTCTTCAGCCTAGTAAATCAGTTGTTGGGTGTCGTTGGGTCTATACTGTGAAGGTTCATTCTCATGGTACCGTTGACAGGTTGGTGGCAAAAGGGTATACATAGGTTTATAGTATTGACTATTCTGAGACATTCTCCCTTGTGGCTAAGATCACGTCTGTCTGTGTCTTTATCTCTCTGGCTGCCACGTTTATTGGCCTTTACATCAGTTTGATGTGAAGAATGCCTTCCTATATGGTGATCTGCAAGAGGAGGTTTACATGGAACAACCTCTAGGTTTGTTGCTTAAGGGGGGGCTTAAGGGGAGTCTGGGTTAGTCTGTCGGTTGAAGAAATCTACATATGGCTTGAAACAATCCCTTAGAGCATGGTTTGGTAGGTTCAATGAGGTAGAAATTGACTTCGGTCTTAGTAGATGTGGTATAGATCATTTTGTATTTTGCAGACATAGTGAGGCAGGTCAGATCCTTTTGATTGTGTATGTGGATGATATTGTGATCATAAGATATGACAATGAGGGAATTCAAGCTTTGAAACAATTTCTTGGTAGCATGTTTCATACTAAGGATCTCGGGCAATTGATAGGTATTGAAGTTGCTCGCTCTCTTCATAATATATATATTTTTTTGTTTCAGCGAAAAAATATGGAAGATTGAATTATTTAATTGTCACTAGGCCAGACATCACCTTTGTAATAAGTATGGTTAGTCAGTTTCTAGATTCTCCATGTACCAATCATTGGGATACAATTCATATTCTGAGATATCTTAAGAGTGTCCCTGACCGTGGTTTACTTTATCAAAACCGTGGTCACACTAAGATTGAGGATTATACTGATGCAGATTGGGCAAGTTCTCCATTGGATAGAAGATCCACTACTAGATATTATGTGTTTGTTGGGAGTAATTTGATGTTATGGAAAAGTAAGAAACAATCGGTGGTTGCTAGATGTGCAGAGTCTGCATACAAAATGATTGCGCACACTACTTGTGAGTTAGTTTGGTTGAATTAGTTATTAGCAGAACTTGGGTTTGAACAGTCTCATCCTATGAGCTTGGTGTGTGAATCAAGCAACCATTTATATTGTAACTAATTCGGTATTTCATTAGAGGATAAAACATATTGAAGTTGATTGTCATGTTACTCGAGAAAAACTTTTGCAGAATGTGATTAGTACAAGACATGTGAAATCAACAGATCAATTGCCAGACATCTTTACTAAACCGTTGGATGTTTCACAAGTTAGATTTATGTGTGACAAGTTGGGTGTATATGATATATGCTCCAACTTGAGGGGGAGTGTTAGAGTATTAAGAGTATTGATTTAATGTCATAATATTAAATTATTTATATATATGACTACTAATCTTAGGGTTAGTAACAAGTTTAGTGCTTACTATAAAGTTCTTTATATATATGACTACTAACCCCTAAGGTTAGTGATCAGTTTACTACTTACTATCTCTTTATTTCCTCTCTTTGTCAAAACCTTAGTCTATGTCTAAACCCTAAACACAAACATTAATAACGTTAACACAACGTTTGTCCTATTTGATTCTAAGCTTACGTTACCTGGTTAGGCTATGTTATTTGATTTTTATATGGCTGTGTGGTACGCTCACTTAAAAACCTCCTGTTGGTGGGTTGAGTATTGTTGGCTTAATATCAGAAAATGCATACCATATTTTTCTTGTTTTATTCTCTTTATGTGATGGCTGTTTGGCTAAGCTTTCGGTTATACTACAGTTCACAAATAGAACTGTTGAAGTTGAAATCTGCTGGTGATGGCTCACGAGTATGGGAAGTGAACAGGGTTCTATTTGTTGCATTTCTAAACTAGCAGGTTTATGAGAAAGTTTTCTGATGTAAATTAGGAGGGGGAGATTTTGGGATGCCTGTGTGCTTAGAGACCCTTGCTAGCTTTCCGTGAATATTCTTCTTTTGCAATACTATAGCAATACTACATCCTAAAGTTTTACAGCAATGTATCATGCCAAAACCCTGAAGTCTAGAATTTATAGCAATATGAGAAAAATACAAGAGTAGGAAGCTGATACACTTGCCAGCATATTAATCCTCTGTTAAAACTGTTCCTAATCCTAACAAACATGGAGAATTCAGTCACAATCTCTTTATCCAGCCTTTTTATGTCTAAATTAACCTTTCTGTGCCTCATTTGATAGCTCACTCATATTTGTAATGGAAATCTTGCTGACCTGTACATTTATATTCTTGCTTAAAGCCTCGTATCTCTCGGTTGACTTGTCTATTGCTATTTGTTGGCTAGCCGTAATGTCAGTAAATAAATTGACGTGCCTAAACTCCTTAGATGGATTCTAGAACACCTCCCCCCACCCCCTCTTTTTTTCCTTTGTCCTGTAGTTGTGTGCATGTTATTATAACCAAACGGTTTGTTGTATTCTCGTGCACTATTGGTGCTTGCCTTGATGAAACTTCCGTTCATATTTGTGAATGTTGCTCCATGATTTAGTCATCCCACGGATCAACCAGGTGAAATTTTAATTATAATAATGCTTTTGTAGTTAATTTTTTTCTTCATTAAAATGGTTAAATAACAAATGTTGAAATATTTTACAGGGTACAGAAGATGATGTGGTGAATTGGTTACATGGCAATGGACTGTGGAAAAAGGCAAGGGAGCCATATGAACCATAATTAAAGGGGGGGGCACTGCAACTTGGAGTTGCACCCAGATTACATCCGCCATCTTTGCCGGTTTATTCAAGAAATGAAGAACATAACCACTGAAATTCACCTTAAAAATATTCAACAAAGTCTCCGTATACAGCAGAGTTCAAATGCTACTGCCGTGACTGCGAATAGGTGCTGTAGGATTAAATTCTGGAGACCTAAATGCCCAGAATGTATAAAACCTAGCTGCATAAAATGTTCCTGCCAGCTCAGATGCCCCAATTGTTGGAGACCCATCTGCATAGAATGTTGCTGGAGACCTAAATGTGCGAAATGCCCCTAGTGTACGAGACCCAACTGCTGCTTTAAATGTTTTCCCTTTTGTGCAGAAAGGCGTAGTGGGATAAATGAAAAGCATGATTGGTAATGGTGATATATAGATTGCCGAAGTTGCTAACGGGCCTCTAAATCATATTCAGTAGCTTACAAAAGAAGAAGGAAGTAGTCTGATAAGTTTAAGAAAAAAAATATTAATTGAATGTTTCTTGATATTGGTATATTACTAATACTTTGGTTTTATGTAAGTTTTGTTGGAAAATTTAACTGTATAGTTTTGAGCTAAGTTTTGGCATGTTACTAATGCAAGTTTCTGTGCAGCTAATGTTCAACATTGTGATGGCCCTTTGAAACTAATCTGAAAGGCTAGCAGTTTCAAGAGTAGTATAATATTAAGTCTAGCAGTTTCAAAAGAAAAATTGAAGCTGCAAATTCCTGAATCCTTTGTATAGGCTGCTATATATAGTCATCTATTAATTGCCTTTCATGAGTTACATTACATGTCTTAATGAATTTCGTGTCTCTCTCTAGCTGGTTTAATCTATATAACTATTTATTCACCTAGTAAGCATGGACTGAGCAAGACCATGTAAATGAGACATCACCACAGACAGTGAACAATCATGCAAATAAATACTACGATTCAAGTTGTTTTGGTGCTCTATCTAATGATATGCTTGTGTGATGCAAAGAAAGAGCGTCCAACAAAAGTATTTGTAGTTTCCAATTACTTATTTTACATCGATGCGCCTTGGCATGAAACGAGTGAAATCAGGAGGGAATGCTACCTTTGAGAGTTATTACACTCTGTCGATTGAAACGTTATATGATTGCTCATCCACTGAAAACACATTTGTTGTGTATTATAGTATAATACAAACTCAAGAGTAGGGAGTGAAGGATTTTATAGTATCGCATATAATCAATTAATCTAAATCACTCGTGAACCTTTAGCGATGATTACACGCGATGATTATGAAGTAAAAGACTACGAACCTCGCTCGCTCCACACAGTCTTAGCACATCAAGTAATCATCCACGAACTTTCATGTGATCACGAAGGCTCCATCGCTTCTACAATGCTACGCTCATATGGTAGTGCGGTGTTACAGCCTCCTTGGGCGAATCACCCATGTGCATCCATAGCGTTGTAGACTAGCAGCTTCCTTTGATAGAGAGAATAGGAGAGGCTAGAGAAGTAGTCTATACCTCTAGGTTTTACATCCTTGTTCTGCAACCCCATAATAACACACACATATAAAAAGTAATCATCCAAAAACTTTGATACGATCATGAAGGTTCCATCACTTCTACGCTACGCTTATGGTAGTGCGGTGTTACAGTCTCCTAGGGTGAATCACCCACGCGTATCAACAACATAAGCGTCATAGATTAGCAGCTTCTTTTGATAGAGAGAATATTCTCCACCTTTAGGTTTTCCATCCTTATTTTGTAGCCCATAATAACACATACATATAGACACCATAATTAGGTTTGTAAATCTTAATAGGTGTTGACCCTCATCTAAATTTTAATGATGACAAAAAACAACTCTAATTATACTAACAGTTTTATCTAAGTGTTTTAAACGATAAAAGCATACAGCCAAGAATCAAGATACAAGAACTCAACCCAAATCAGACACCAAGTCAAGACAGAAGATCTAGTATATGCATAAGGTATTGAAATAAGTTGTAAATCTCACTTGTTCAGGTAACTAGCTTGTCTTATGGCTCCTTTTGAAAAGAATTTTAACAAAACTATTCATTCAAACATTTATAAGTCAAACATTTCAAAGCATGAAAAACTGGTTTGAAGGGCAACCCAGTCGACTGGGTACTTATACCAGAAGACTGGTATATGGGACAGTGTGTCCCTAGTCAACTGGGTGCTTCATACCAGTCGACTAGTATATTGGATAGAATGTCCCCAGTCGACTGGTACACTTGACCCAGTTGACTGGTACTCTCCACAGCCTTAAAAGTGAGACATTTCACTTAACCCAGTCGACTGGTAATTCAAAAAATATGACCGTTAAGACGCGAGACTTGAGCATTTAATGCACCAAAACATTCCAAGTCAGTACAAAACGGCCATATTAATTCAAGGCTATATAAACCTACTCCAATGAGCATTTAAAAACAAGAGATTACACATTCAATTAAGTTTTTGCTCATTAATACACAAAAGCTTTGAAATATTTATTGTTGAGCCATTCTTCAAGCTTTATCTTGAAAGAGAGATATTATTAAGTTGTATAAGCATTCATTGCTATCTCTCTACCATTTACTTTACAACAACTCATATTTAGTGTAAATGGATTAGCTTCCGAAAGGAAGAGATTAGCTTCTGAGAGGAAGAGATAAGCTTCCAAGAGGAAGGGACTGTTTGTAAGGTTTGTGCAACACCCGTGAAGTTGAACGACTAAGAGTTTTAGTGGATTACATCAAGGAGGTTCTTTGAAGAGAGTGGACTTAGAGTCGGAACGAATCTGATATTGCCAAACCACTATAAACTGAGTTTGCATATTTTATTCCTTAAATTCTTTTGTTTACAGCACATTACTTGTTTACATTCTTGTGGACTTACTTGTTTTTTTATAAATTGGCGATTGATAAGCTAAAGTTTTTATAAACCTAATTCACCCCCTCTTGGGTTGAAACCTCAGTCTACAATTGGTATCAGAGCATCGTTCTCAATTTTAGGCTTAATATCCTTGAGTTGATCCGATGACATCCAATAGCTACTCTGAGGGACATTCCTACACTAGGCCTCCCTTGTTCAATGGCTCCAACTATAACTATTGGAAAAACAGGATGAAAATCTTTGTCGAAGGACAAGATTATAATCTATGGAGAGTAATTAAGGAAGGACCTAGAATTCCTACAAAGGAAATAACTATTGGAGAAATCAATCATACAATGCCTAAACTCAAAACTGAGTTCAATGATGAGGATTATTGAATGATATCTCTCAATAGTAGAGCCATAAGCATTTTACATTGTGCTTTAGATATTTCAGAATATAATAAAATTTTCGCATGTGTTTCGGCTAAGGAGATTTGGAATAAACTACAAGTTACATATGAAGGAACTAGTAAGGCTAAAAAATCAAAAATTTATATGCTAGTATTCAAATATGAATCATTTAAAATGTCTCATAACGAAACAATTTCTCAAATGCACTCACGTTTCACAACTATTGTTAACGGTTTGAAGCTTCTTGGTAGGAACATTGAGAAGTTTGAACTAACAAGAAAAATCTTAAGATCTCTGCCACCTACTTGGAAACCAAAGAAGATGACCATTTAGTAGGCCAAAGATCTGGACAAACTTGATGTTGAAACACTTCCCGGGTCATTTTTGACATATGAGATGGAAGAAATGAATCTCATTGTCAATGATGATGAGAAGAAGAAAAAGGTGATTGCTCTCAACGCCTCTACGAGCAACAAAGAAGAAGAATCAGAAGAAGATGTGGAGAGCAGCGAAGAAGATGGTGAGATGGCTTTAATCACCAAATAGTTTCATAGATTCTTAAAGAAAAGCAAGAAACCTTACACAAAGGATCCCACTTCAAAAAGGGAACCACTTGTGTGTTATGGATGCAAGAAGCCCGGTTACATCAAGGCCGATTATATAGCTACAAGCAAACCATACAGGAGCTTCAAGAGGAAAGCTATGATTGCAACCATTTGGAGTGATGACGAAGAAGAACACTCATCGGATAAAGAGATCGGATACGAGGAAATTTCCAACCTATGTCTTATGGAAATCGATGATGAAAATGAGGTATCAACTTCTCCCTCTTCAAAAAATAACATCGTTAGTAGTAGTGAAGAATTGATAAAAGTCATAAATGAAATGCATGAAGAATTGAAGAAATTCGATTCTAAGAACTCTACTCTTAAGAAAGAGGTGTCATCTCTTTCTAAAGAGATGATAAGTCTAAAAGAAGAAAAAGATAAACTATCTTCATTGCTTTATGATTCTTCTCAAGATTTTCTTAAAGATGAAAATGAAAACTTAAAGAAGAAGATATTAGAATTGAATGGCACAATATCTAGACTCATGCTTGGAAAAGAAAAGCTTGATGAATAAGCTCTCTTTTGATTTTTGCTTGCCTAATGGAGAATATCCTAACCCAGATTTTCTTACTTTATGATTCTTCTCAAGATTTTCTTAAAGATGAAAATGAAAACTTAAAGAAGAAGATATTAGAATTGAATGGCACAATATCTAGACTCATGCTTGGAAAAGAAAAGCTTGATGAAGTGCTATCTTTCCAAAGATTAAGTGGAGGAAAATCCGGGTTAGGATATTCTCCATTAGGCAAGCAAAAATCAAAAGAGAGCTTATTCATGAAAGTATCATATGTGAATGAAGCCTCTACTTCAAAGACCACTTCCAAGGTCAAAAGTATTCCCTCAATAAATGCTATTAGGTCTAGAAATATTAATTCTAATGCATATACAAGAATGAAACATCCTAGAAATACTCATGCTTATATGTATGCTCATTCAAGTAATGCTTATACAGATCGTAGGAGTAACCATCATATACATCTTAGAAATAACATGTATACTCAAGACTTGCACACTACATAAACATATCATAGGAATTACTATCATGGTTATTCTAGAAATAATATGCATACTCATAATAATGCAAGCATGTATCCAAGAAATCATCATCATACATTTCCTAGAAATGACATGTATATTCCTCACATTAGAAACATGTATCCTAGGAACTCCTGTCCTAAGAATTATAGACATGCACAACTAAGTCATCATAGAAATTTCAATAACTATTGTCCTAGGATTATGCATTATCAAAATGTCTATAGAACATCATATGTTGTTAAGAAAATATAGGCCCCAAGAGGAACCGTATTTTCAAGGACTAACCCTAAAGGACCTAAGAAATTTTGGGTACCTAAAAATGTAATTGTGTATCCTTGTGTGATGTAGATATGTCTCTACATCAAGGAAAAAGGTAACTGTTGGTACCTTGATAGTGGATGCTCAAAACACATGACCGGTGATAAAAGTGTATTCAATGAGCTAATTCTAAGAGATGGCGGACTTGTCACCATTGGAGACAACACAAAAATAAAGATCATCGGACATGAAAAAGTTGGTAATGATTTCTCAACCATAGAAAATGTATTGCTAGTACAAGGCCTTAAGCCAATCTACTAAGTATTAGTCAACTATGTGACAAAGGCAACAAAGTCATATTTGAAACCTCTCATTGTCTAGTTATAGACATCAAGAGTAACAAGATCAAGTTTGTTGGCCATAGACATGAAAATGTCTATATAGTTGATTTAAAATCACTGCATTCCGATAATGAAAAATATTTTCCTGCATTTAGTGAAAACCCATGGCTATGGCATAGAAGGCTTGGTCATGTGAACATGAATTTGCTTAAAATCATTTCAAGAAAAGATTTAGTCATTGGACTACCCAAAATCTAATTTGAAAAAGATAAAGTATATGATGCTTGTCAAATGGGAAAACAAACTAGAATTTCTTTTAAATTAAAAAATATAGTATCAACTACTAGACCATTGGAACTTTTGCATATGGACTTATTTGGTCCAATAAGTACCATTAGTCTAGGTGGCCATCAATATGCTCTTGTTATTGTTGATGACTATTCAAGATATACCTTTGTTATCTTTATTGTTTACAAGGATGAAACTTTCAAAGGATTTGAAAACTTTTGCCAAAAGGTTCAAAATGAAAAAAAAGGAGTTTGTATTTCAAGCATTAGAAGTAATCATGGAAAAGGATTTGAAAACCAAAGTTTTTCAAAATTTTGCGATAAAAATGGAATTAATCATAACTTTTCAGCTCCTAGAACTCCTTAACAAAATGGAATTGTTGAGAGGAAAAATAGAGTTCTAGAAGAATTTGCAAGAACAATGCTTTGTGAAAATAGCTTACCAAAATACTTTTGGGTAGAAGCGGTAAACACCTCTTGTTATATCTTGAATAGAATTTTAATTAGGCCTATGCTTGACAAAACTCCATATGAATTATGGAAAGGTAGAAAGCCTAATATTTCTTATTTCCATACATTTGGTTGTAAATGCTCTATCCTAAATAACAATAAAACTAACTTGAGAAAATTTGACTCTAAGACTGATGAAGGGATATTTTTAGGATATTCAACCTCTAGTAAGGCTTATAGAGTCTTCAATAAGAGAACTTTAGTAGTAGAAGAATCCGTTCATGTAACCCTTGACGAGTCTAACCTAATTAGTAGTAGAGAAATTTCTTTCAATGATGATGCAGATTTCATTCCAAGAATGAAGGTACCTACTCCCATTATTGACCCAAATGAGAGCTCACCTCAAACAAATCAAGAGATGAAAACTCTCAAATTGGACCAACCATCTGCAAGTCAACAAGAGGATAGTCTTCCCAAAGATTGGAGATATGTAAATTATCACTCAATCGATTAACTGATTGGTGATCCTTCACAAGGGGTAAGAACTCGCTCCTCAATTAGAAACATTTGCAAGTATGTAGCCTATTTGTCTCAAATAGAACCTAAGACATTTATAGAAGCCGAAAAGGATAATGATTGGATAATTGCCATGCAAGAAGAAATAAATCAATTTGAAAGAAATAACGTATGAAATCTAGTTCCTAAACCAAATAATCATACAATAATAGGAACTAAATGGGTATTTAGAAATAAAATGGATGAAAATGGAATAGTGACTAGAAACAAGGCTAGACTAGTTGCTAAGGGATATAATCAAGAAGAAGGAATAGACTTTGATGAGACCTATGCTCCCGTAGCAAGATTAGAAGCTATTCAAATGTTATTGGCCTTTGCATGCTTTAATAAGTTTATTTATTTCAAATGGATGTAAAAAGTGTCTTCTTAAATGGCTTTATAGAAGAAGAGGTATACGTTGAGCAACCTCTTGGATTTGATAATCATAATCTTCCAAATCATGTCTACAAGCTTTTTAAAACTCTATATGGATTAAAGCAAGCTCAAAGAGCAAGATATGAAAGACTAAGTAAATTTTTTATTGACAATAATTTTATAAGAGGAAAAGTAGACACAACACTCCTCACAAAAACTCACATAAATGATACTCTACTAGTCCAAATATATGTTGATGATATTATATTTGGTGCTACTAATGAATCTATATGTAAAGAGTTTGCCAAGTGCACGCAAGGTGAATTTGAAATGAGCATGATGGGAGAGCTTACCTACTTCCCTGGGCTTCAAATCAAACAATTCAAATGAGGCATCTTCATCAATCAATCAAAATACATTAAGGACCTTCTAAAGAGGTTCGGGATGGAAAGCTCAAAGCCACTTGGTACTCCTATGGGCACATCTACAAAACTTGATCTTGATGAAGGAGGTAAGTGTGTAGATACTAAATATTATAGAAGCATGATAGAAGCTTTACTTTATTTAACTGCAAGTAGACCTGATATAATGTTCAGTGTATGCATATGTGCTAGAATTCAGGCTAATCCTAAAGAATCACATGTAGTTGTAGTAAAAAGAATCCTTAGATATTTAAAAGGAACTCAAACCCTAGGATTATGGTACTATAGAGATTCATATTTTGAGTTTGTAGGATATTCAGATGCTGACTTTGCTGGGTGTAGGTTAGATAGAAAAAACACAAGTGGTACATGCCAATTCTTAGGAGCAATGTTAACTTCTTGGTTTTCCAAGAAACAAAACTCCGTTGCACTATCAACCGCTGAGGCAGAATACGTTGCAGTTGGAAGTTATTGTGCCTAAGTGTTGTGGATGAAACAACAACTAGAAGACTATGGCACGAACTTTAAAAGTATCCCAATACATTGTGATAATACTAGTGCTATCAACCTAACCAAGAACCCTATTCAGCACTCTAGAACTAAACACATAGAAATTAGACATCATTTCTTAAGAGACCATGCTAAAAAAGGTGATATAAGACTAGAATTCATACCTTTAGATGATCAAATAGCTGTAATTCTTACTAAACCTTTAAGTGAAGCTAGTTTATGTAAAATTAGGATGTTAATGAGATTGTTAGATTATGATAAACTATATGCCTGATTGCATCATCATTCATCATTTGCGTACTTGACATCTATTGAATGAGTATTAAACTTTATTTAATATTTCTCTCACTCAAGATGGCATAAATAAAAAAAAATTGTGCTAAGACTTAAAACTAGAAGTTTTTTTTTGGGGGTCTAGTCGACTAGTAAGTCTATCCCAGTTGACTAGTAAGTCACTGCCTAATTATCTAGTCGACTGGTAAGTTTACTTACCAGTCGACTAGTAAACCTAGACCTTGTTTGGAGCCAAATTTTTTGAAATTCAGTTAACTATCCAGTTGATTGACATGAACTACCCAGTGGACTGGTGTTCCTATGCCATTTAACCCAGTCGACTGGTGTCCCGATCCAGTCGACTAATATGTTCAAATATTTCTAATCTGCAAAGGACCCAGTCGATTAGTGCCCTAAACCAATCGACTGGTATCGCGATTCTATAAATAGTCTTTTGAGATTTTTTAGTTTTTCACACCATTTTTAAAAACCTAAGCTTTCTCTCTCTAAAATATCTCATCATTTTGACCAAAATCTCCTCAAAACACTTCAAAAACACCTCGATCTACTCCTCCATACCAATTTTTTCAACTTTCTACTGTTGAAATCTCCATTTTCCACCAAAATCTCATTTTTTCCCAAAAAAAACCCATTTCTTATAAAAATGTCTGAAAGAATCCGAATTAAAACCATCGTTGGGGGACATCATGCGCCTACTAGGACAAGGTCCACCAAATCTATGGCTCCGAACTCGAAAAGGAAGGGAGTGGCGGGCTCCTCGAGCAAGAAGGCAAGAATAGAGCTTGATGACTCCCTGTTCTCCAGCCCCGCTGCAAAAGAAAGATATACCACTACCATCCGTCACAAAAAGATCATGACGGGTAGATCCATTGACTTCGAATCTATTTGTCATGGTAACTTTGACATTTTACCTGCTTTCAATGCAATAAACTTGACCCCACTTGTCAAGATTCGCTAGAAATTTTACTTGAGACTGATTCACCAGTTCTATGCAAACTTGGTGAAACCCAGTCCATTGACTCTGCGGTTCAGAACCAGTGTAATGGGTGTGGAGTTCGAGGTTAACACTGACCTTTTGATGAGTATTTTTAGGATCCCTATGGGAGGGATCCAATGGAGTCTGGATGGATGGCCAGACAATTTCGATTACGAGGAGGTTTGTCAGATAGTTAGGGGTAACCCTAACTATGTCTTTCGACCCACTATATTTTACACATGTAGTGACATGTCCCTCGACTTGAAATTGTTCAACCTCATCGTGAGTTGGACCATCTACCCAAGACTTGGGAGTCGAGGCTATCTATCTAAGATAGATGTGGTATTGATTTGGTGCCTTAAAATTGGGCACCACTTCAATATCTACCCCCTACTGCTCGCCAACATGATAAATGGTGAAGCGAGTAACTCCGGATGCCTTCCCTACGGGATGCTCATCACACTCATCCTCCAGCACTTTCGGGTTCCTCTTCCTGCCTCCGAAGCTCAGGACATCGGTCTCAAGGACATCATCAACGCATCTTCGCTGAAAAAGATAGGGTGTACAGTCCGAGACGACATGATTTATTCAAAGGCTAGGAAGAACATCAGAATCGGAGAGAATGATAGTAGTGATGAGGATGAGGGTCCAGATGCTGCAGCTACTGGGATGGATACGGATGACCGAGCACCACCAATGGGAGACTCGAGTACTAGTCCAGTTGGATATGGCGATCTTCTCTAGGCTATTACGAGCCTCCAGTTAACTATGCAGTCCAATTTTCAGAACTTGAGCTCTTCGGTCGATGCCATGCATCATGACCTCCGCTCCCTCTAGGATGACTTTGAGCTGCACCAATAGCATACCGAGGGTTCCCTAGCTGAGCTTCAAGATCTCATTCATGATAGCTCTGACTCTCCCACTCCTTGAGTTGCTTTTTGTGTCTCTTGTCAGTTGTATATAGATGTAGTTTTTAGCTGTTCTTGGCACGAACATCATTTCATCATATATTGTAATTTTTTCTTATCAGTTTTCGCTCTTAGAAGCCCATTATATATGGATATTTACTTTCTATGTCTATATTTCATTTTATCTTTTGATTCATATCCTTGCTTTACTTTTACGCAATATATTTGCTTTATGTAAATAGTTCTTTACTTGGATATATGCTGTAACTGCTTTTGCATGTATGGAAAATTCTATCTCTTCTCGGGAAATCTTCTTAGCTTAAAATTATGCCAAACTTTTGTGTACAAGTTTGTTTATGCCTTATCTTAATGTTTATAGTGTCTATTTAGCTTATTTTTTGGTTTACAACCCTCTTTTCTACTATTGTCAAAACAGGGGAGAAATATGAGAAAAATGAACTGTAATGACTGTAAACTTAAAGTAGTGCATAGATTTAGGGGGAGCATTACTCCAAAGGACTTGTTGTATAAGACTAAATCTTGGGTTGCTTGGTTTGATTGAATATAAACTATCTTTGAACGATTTACAGGTTGGTTTTATTCAAAAAACAGATGAGACTCTACCTAATTTTTCAAAAGAACCTAACACTTAGTTTTTAAAAACTATTTTCTCTCATTTGTTTTGTCATCATCAAAAAGGGGGAGATTGTTGACCTTTATCTAAATTTTAATGATGACAAAACACAACTCTAATTATACTAATAGTTTTATCTAAGTGTTTTAAACGATAAAAGCATACAGCCAAGAATCAAGATACAAGAACTCAACCCGAATCAGACACCAAGTCAAGACAGAATATCTAGTATAGGCATAAGGTATTGAAACAAGTTGTAAACCTCACTTGTTCAGGTAACTAGATTGTCTTATGGCTCCTTTTGAAGAAGCATTTTAACAAAACTATTCATCCAAGCTTTTATAAGTCAAAAAAATTTCAAAGCATGAAAAACTGGGTTGAAGGGTAACCTAGTCGACTGGGTACTTATACCAGAAGACTGGTATATGGGACAATGTGTCCCCAGTTGACTTGGTGCTTCATACCAGTCGACTGGTATATTGGGAAGAATGTCCCCAGTCGACTGGTACACTTGACCCAGTCGACTGGTACTCTCCACAGCTTTAAAAGTGAGACCTTTTACTTAGCTCAGTCGACTGGTAATTCAAAAAATATATAAGACGCAAGATTTGAGCACTTAATGCACCAAAACATTCCAAATCAGTACAAAATAGCCATATTAATTCAAGGCTATATAAACCCACTCCAATGAGTATTTAAAAACAGGAGATTATACATTCAATTAAGTTTTTGCTCATTAATACACAAAAGCTTTGAAATATTTATTGTTGAGCCATTCTTCAAGCTTTACCTTGAAAGAGAGATATTATTCAGTTGTTTAAGCATTCATTGCTGTCTCTCTACCATTTACTTTACAGCAACTCATATTTATTGTAAAGGGATTAGCTTTCGAAAAGAAGAGATTAGCTTCCGAGAGGAAGGGATAAGCTTCCAAGAGGAAGGGACTGTTTGTATGGTTTGTGCAACACCCGTGAAGTTGCACGACTAAGAATTTTAGTGGATTACTTCAAGGAGGTTCCTTGAAGAGAGTGGACGTAGGGTCGGAACGATTCCGATATTGCCGAACCACTATAAACTGAGTTTGCATATTTTATTCCTTGAACTCTTTTGTTTACAGTACATTACTTGTTTACATGCTTGTGGACTTACCTGTTTTTTTTTTTTATAAATTTGCGATTAATTAGCTAAAGTTTTTATAAACTCAATTCACCCCCTCTTGGGTTGAAACCTCAGTCTATAATAGGAAAAGATTGGAATGCACATTGAAGATCGCATTGGGTTCTATAAGAGGTATTATGATACTTGTGATTGCATAAGTACTCTGGAAGACATATAGATGAATGGCATGCTTCTGGAAAGAAACACCAAGCGCCTTAGAAGAAAGCGTGGTGGATGCGAGAAACTCCTAAGAAAATGCAATATCGACTCCAAATTGCTTTAAATAATTCCCGCTCATGACGGCAGTTAAGCTACAAATATTTTCTCGGTGGATTGAGAGATAAAAAGGAAATTATGGGTTAGAAAGAGATTGAAAAAGTTTATTAAATTAGAAGAATGCAGCCAAAGAAATAATTATTAAGAATATAATGCTTTTGGAGCGCAAAATATGGTGAACCATTTCTTAATAATATTTTTCTAAGCCTATACAAGAGCTATAAAGGGAGTTGAGATTTTTGCCTAAATTTGATATTTCTTGGAGATATGGCATACTAAACTATGCGTTGGAGGGCAACGATAAATAATGAGAAAGATAGCTTGAGAAGATTTGGAGTCAATTAGCTCTAACCCTCAAAATTTATAATAGATTCTAATCAAGGAAAGAGTCAAGTTACACAAACGTAGTGTAATATAAAATGAGCATCTCCCACTAAAAATTGTGTCTTACATTGACTCATTAGTTTGTGTGATGGTATTCGGAATGAAATTATATTATCATAATTATATGACTTGACTGGTATTTTCTTTATTCTTGCAAAATCTAGAGCATAAGATTGCTTAAAAAGTTTTTCTTGAGGAATCAAAATCATTTTTATTAAAAGAAAATTTCTTTTTTAAAATTATGGACCGATTTTGGGTGCATTTTATGCTAAAATGCCTATATTGACACTAACTTTTCTGATATAATAATTTGATTATTTTCATACCTCACAAATAGATTTGCTAAGAATGATAATTAGTTGAGGACGAAGATTAATGATAGTGCATAAGCACTGAAATAAATATAAATTATGAATTGTTGCCTCTATCTTTAACAATATACCATTCGCGATTAAAAATTTATTCACCTAAGAAATGGCCGAATAAATAAGTTTCATTGTGCAATGTGAATTTCACAATGGTGATATTCCAAGCATGATAAGAAAAAATAAGATCATATAAGAATTAAAATGTAAGGAATCATTCGATCACTTAGTGGGAGTGTATTGAAAATAAAATATTTCTTGAAATGTTTTTATCAAGGTCATCGAGAATCGTGGGAGTGATATACTATCTAGTGAGAGTGTACCATTTAGTGGGAATGTACTCTTAGATAGTGAGAGTATTGTACCAGCTAGTGGGTGTACACTTCAAAAATGATTGATTCCAAGATCACACTTAAGGTATGTTCGTGATCTCCATCGTCTTAGTTTCGTGGAAGCAATATCATTTAATATTTTATCGTCAGTTAAAGACTTGTAAATTTTTTTTATTATGTATGCTCCAAGAAGAGATCACATTTTTTTTTAAATTCAAGATCTTTGTCAAACGTCGAATCAATATGGATGAATTCTCTTGTCAACAAAGAACGGGTAGAGAATTGTTCCTATTATAGTTTGATAAACGACAACGCTTTTGAAAAGTATTGTCACTTGCTTGTGAGGAAAAGTTAATTGCTAATTAATTTGAGAATCATTTCCACAATCGCTTAGTCATTGTCACATATGGAAGTTAGGATCTATTCCTTTTAGGGAAAATAGATTGTGCATAATCTAGATGATTGAGTCTATTAGTAGATTTATGGAAAGTTTTGTGGTGCGTAAAATATGAGAACTCATTTGATTCTTATGCGACCTAAAGTAATCATCTACAACCACCAAGTTTTCAGTTTAAAATGAGGAAAGTGTTTTTCTATCATCAAAGATCCTAGAGAATCTTCTAAATGTGCTTTTTGGATGACACTGACAATGTAACAATTTAGAAGACAATTGTCTCCTTATGTGGCTATCCATAATCATTAGGAAATATGGACATATGTTTTGCAAAGTTTTTCCTTGGATTATAAATCCTAAGAATTTGTTTATAAGGTAATGATTTCGAAGGAGTATTACTTAGACCTATGGACAATTAAATAAGATGACTACATTGTGGAATCTCAAATTTGTCCTAATCATATGATTTAGGAAAGATAGCTCATGTACTATAATAAAAGAAAAAAAAATATAATTAATTTAATATTGTGAACTAAGAGACCTTTCATGAAATGTTTTCATAATTTATTCACGTTAATTAACTTGAATATAAAACTTGGGAATTGTTCATGGGAGTATAACATGGAAAAATCCAATACACTTGAGGGCATTTACTTTTTCTCTTAAAAAGTGAATTCGACCATATAAATTTGAAATTAAGTTTTGAGAAAGATAGAAAGCGATTGAATAAATGTAAACCCTTGGAGAGTTAAACATGAGATAAATGACTAGTCATTGATCACTTTAAGTATGTAATCTTAATTCTTCTCGCTTATGTCTCAGTGGATTGGAATGATTACCTATTCAAAGACATGTTGCTACTTGAGGTAATTAATTGAGAAAAAATAGATTTATGATGCGTCTTATAGTCACAAATTGGATTGGAGACTCAAATTGTAAAACGAAATTGCTTTGGCATCTATAATGCACTAAATATAATCTCAACCTAAAGTAAGTGCATTATAAAAATTAACAATTGAACATTGTAAACGGATCACTGTCTATTTTTGTTTTGGTCATAGTGAATTAGTCTTAAAACACATCTACAAGAATGATTGTTTAATCTCTTGAAATGAGTCATCAATGGAATGATGAACTCGTATCTCAAAGATTCTTGATTAAGTTTATAGTTGACCTTGATAGATACTCTTGAATGATTTTTGTTTTTTTTTTTTGTTGTGAAAATCTCAATGCACTTGATTCTCATGGTAATTAAGTTTATAGAATGGTTGAGTATCTTATTTGCATACACATATATCGTGAGACTTGGTTTCATGATGAAAGGTATGTCACCAGGCATTAGATCGGCTTACTCACACGAGCAATCACCCCTGGTGTTGTGATTGCGAGTAGAGATGAGACATTATCAATTTTAGCGAAATTAAACAAGATATGAATGTTTAGGAGCGATCATGGAGTGTCACCTTGACAAGGGTCAAGGTGAGGTCTATTTTAAGCATTAGTTGGATTGCACATGATTACCGCGCAAATCATGTAAGCATGGAAGGTAGTTGGATGTGAGACCTAAAATAGGCGATTTAGAAAAATAACTATGTAATATGATGTAGCAAATAATGAGGTGAGTGACTAGATCTCAGCTTCCTTACTGTGTGAGTCCTATATGGGTCTCGTTAAGATCTATAGTTAGTGCCTATGTGTAATACCCGTATTTGTAAAGTAAGGGAAAAGAAGTACTTTAATAAATATGACATAGAGTTAAAATAATATATATATATATATATATATATACAAATGCGAAAAGTTAAATTTAGAATAAAAAATAAAAAGGGACGTCAAGTAAAAAGAAAAAAGAAAAAAAAAGAGGCAAAAGCTGGCAACAGGTGCCACCTGTTGCCAAGATAAAACAACCTTGCTGCATGTAAGGCAGCAAAGGCTGCTAAGTTGCCCAATTGAAGTTACAAAAAAAATGTGAGCAGCCAAGATTATAGTGGCAACAAACTTATATATATACACACACACACACACACTCTTATATGTAAACGTAAATTATACCTACAAAATCCCGATTGGTTTTACTTCAATAACTTTATTTCTTTAAACACTTGGGGACCGAAAGAAATGTTGAAAGAGCAAAATTTTGAAAGGGTTTACGAGGGAATTTTATAGAGAGTCACGGGAAGCTATTAGAAAAACAGAAGGTAATAACATAATGTTTATTTTTGAATTTTTAGCATACATGAAATTTCCCGGAATTCAAAGTGGGAATTTTCAAAGGGTATAAATTAGGAAGAATTGAAGAATAAATTAGAAATTTAATACAAATATTATGTTAAGTGTTGACGATCAGCAACCGGGGAAAATTGCTGAGAGGAGCAGGAAAGGCAAGGAGGTGACCCATGGGTAGCTCTAAGTGCTACGTGGTGAGTTAGATTTACTTTAAGTAATCTAAATAAAAAAAATGAAATATCTAGTGATAATATTAAAATAAATTATTAGCTTACGCTTTGTCGGTAGATAAAAATTTGATTGATATGTATGATATGAATATTGGACACGTAGAAAATTATTATGTGAAAAAAAATATTATTAGAATAATGAGTTGATTTAATAATAATGGTGATAAATAAAATTTTGATGAGTTATGGTTAATAAGTGGATGTGATATATGAGGAGAAGAAATTAATGAAATTTATCAGGTAAAAATTCGAGGAAAGACATAATAGCTAAATTTAATATTTGAATTCATGTTGTTTTTATATTATTGTTCATATGCATATTTCATATCATTGTTCATATGCGTGTGTATAAAATAAAAAACCGGGAGGGGGTCGGTCTATTTGAAAAACCATGACAGCCGGTAAATGCTGGAAATAAAGAAAACCGTGACAGCTGGTATATGCTGGAAATAAGAGAAAACCGTGACAGCCGGTATATGCTAGAAATGAATACCGTGACAGCCGGTATATGCTGAAAATGAAAGAACTGGGAGGGGGCCGGTCTAAGATTAAAACATGTCAACATGTGGGAAGATGTTCTCTAATAATAATTCATGCATTATATCTGTTTTACATGTTGATTTTATTACTGAAGTGTTGCTGATATTATGCATTTATTTATAAATAAATGAGTCTCACAGAGAGACAGTTATAGTGAGAAAAAGACATAGAAGTATGATATGATATGAATTATTTAAATGTTAGACTATATGCTATTATCTAGTCATATGAGACATAATTGATTAAATATTAAAGGGCTATTTATACAAATTGAATACTTCTAGTAAATTTAATTCACTGAGCTTGTGAAGCTCATCCCTCATTGTACAATGATTTCAGGTAGAAGACAAGACAAATAGTCTGGTGGGTTGAGAGTCAAATGAAATCATTTTCTGTAAGCCACGTATGTGTCAATATCCTCAAGCAAAATGAGAAAATGAAATAAAAATTTATTTGTAAATATTCATTCATTTTAAGTTGTATATCATGTTTAAGTTAATATCAGATTTATGTACCTCCCCTGTTAAGGGTTGAGGATTGATGAAAAAAAAAATCTATTAGTATTTTTTTTTATAGTTGTATATATGTGTCATGCTGGGATTTTCAAAATGTGATGACACCGTCTCGGGGGTGGACAACTCGGGATGGTTCGTTACAATTTGGGTATCACAGCATTAGGTTTTATGAATCTGTAGACTACATGAGAACTTAAAAAAAAAATAGAAGATCTAAATAAACTATATTTTAAATGCAGAGTTTGAGGATGACACGTGGTCGTGCTAGAGCTAGAAGTAGAGTTCTGAATCAGAGGGGACGTGGTAGACCCACAATTTTTAGGAGAACTGAAGCCGAAGAGGAAGTTGAGTTTGTAGTTCCTGCGAGGGAACATATTGATAGTGCAGCTGGTACTAGTAGAGCTGGGAGAGAATCCAAGGTTAGGAAGGATGAATTGAGAGAAACTCTTAATTGTGCTATAGAGAGGATGAATGCAGCTGAAAAAAGGGCTGATAATCTGCAGAGAAGATTATAGGAAATGGGTAGAAGAGAACCTGATGTGGTGAGGCGAGAGGTTCGTGAGGGAGAAGATGTGTTTGCACATGAGATACAAGGTGATTGTTTTGTGAGATTTCTTAAGTTTAAACCCTAGTCTTTTAGAGGATTTGTAAATCCTGTAGAAGCTGAGTAGTGGATCAGACATGTCGAAAAATATTTTAAGGTCTTGCAAGTGTCAGATAGACAGAAAGTTGCTTTTACTTCATTTATGCTGGAGGGTGAGGCTTCTCATTGGTGGGAGGATATTTTTCCCAGAGTAAGCACTCAGGTAGAACAACCTTTAACTTGGAGTAAGTTTAAGGATGAGTTCTTTACGATGTATTTTTCAGATAACTTTCGGACATAATAAGAGAGAGATTTTATTCATCTAAGACAGGGAAGTTTATCGGTGGCTGAATATGATTGTAGATTCATAGCCCTGTCAAGGTTTTTACCTGAATTAGTGAATACATAGGAGAGAAAATGTAAGAGATTTTTAGATGTATTACACTATGATATTCAGACTAAACTCTCTTATATAGGCATAGGAAATTATGCTGTATTGGTGGATAAAGCATTACAGATTAAGAAGGATTTGATGGAGTTTAGAAGTAGGAGAGATTGGCTGAAGAGGTCTAGATTTGAAGGACCTAAAGGTGGTAACAGTATGGGTGTACAGGATGGGAGATCACCCGAGAGGGGGTGTTCCTTGTCACATGGAACTGTAGTACAGAGTCAGAGGCAAGAAGGATCTGTTGCTTTTATAGCTCAAAGTAATACCGGTGGGACCCCTAGATTTGGGCGACAAGCAATGGGAATTGAGAGTTATGGTAGAGGAGTAAGTATACTACTAGGGGGAAGTGGTAATCTGATGTATGATAGAGAGGCAAGTGCCTGCGTTAGATGTAATCAGACGGGGCATCTGTCTTAGAATTGCCCTACGCAAATATGCTTTGTATGTGGCGGGAGAGAACATGTTGCTGCAGATTTTCCAGCGGGAAAATCTGCTGACGTAGGCGTTGCAAGTATTGGGAGAAGATCGGTGGAGAGAGGTGATGGATCAGGGAGTGTGAGGGGCAGAGGTTGAGGATCAGTAGTTGAACGAGGATATGGCAGCTAGTTTCAGTCTAGAGATAGCAGAGTCTATGCATTGACCCAACAGCATGCACAAGCCACTCCTGATATTGTTATGGGTATGATATCTATCCTTGGTAGGCCTGCTAGATTATTGATTGATCATGTGCAACCTATTCTTTTGCATCTAACATTTATATGAAATCTATTAATGTTAGTGCTAGTCTTTTGATGCATGCGATTATTGTTAAGGTTCCTACTGGAGATAAGGTTATTATCAGGACAATCTATCGAGGTTGTGTGATTAATATCGCTGATAGAGAATTTGAAGTTGATTTATTGCCTTTAGATATGAAAAATTTTGATTTAATTATAGGGATGAATTAGTTATCTACATATCATGCTTGGGTAGATTATTTTATGAAAAATGTGGTGTTCAAGATACTCGGACAAGAGGAGTTTAATTTTTAGAGAGAAAGTAAGATACTTGCTAATTGTCTTATTTCTACCCTAATTGTTAGTAAATGGTTGAATAAGGGTTGTGAGGGGTATTTGGCATATGTGGTGAATTCTAGTAAGGAAAGTAGGAAGTTAGAAGAAATCTTGGTAGTGAAGGATTTTTCTAACATATTCCCTGAAGAGTTGTCTGGTTTGCCTCCTAATAGGGAAATTAAGTTTTCTATTGAGGTGATTCCAAGATCAGCACCCATATCCATAGCACTCTATAGAATGACACCAGCTGAATTGAGAGAGTTAAAAGTTCAGCTTCAGGAGTTGCTAGATAAACAGTTTATCTGACCTAGTATGTCACCCTTAGAGCCCCTGTGTTATTTGTCAAGAATAATGATGGGACAATGAGCTTGTATATGGATTATAGATAATTGAATAAGATCACCATCAAGAATAGATATCTTTTACCAAGGATAGATGATTTGTTCGAACAGTTACAGGGAGCTAGGGTGTTTTCTAAGATAGACCTGAGATTAGGTTATCATCAATTGAGGATAAAGGAGAGGGACATGCCCAAGACTGCTTTTAGGACACGTTATAGCCATTATAAGTTCCTAGTTATACCATTTGGGTTGACTAATGCTCCTGCAGCATTTATGGACCTTATGAATCGGGTGTGTAAACCATTCTTAGATAGATTTGTGATTGTGTTCATTGATGATATTTTGGTATATTCCAAGAATGAAGAGGAGTATATGCAACATTTGGAGATAGTGTTGGAGATTCTGAGGAGAGAGAAATTATATGCAAAGTTCTCTAACTGTGAGTTTTGGTTGAGTAAAATATCTTTCTTGGGGCATATTGTGTCGAGAGAGGGGATAACAGTTGACCCACAGAAAGTAGAAGCAGTGTTGAATTTGGAAAGACCCACGAGTGTAACTGAAATTAGAAGCTTTTTGGGGTTGGCTAGTTATTATAGGAGATTTATCCAAAAATTTTCTATGATTGCTGGACCATTGACTAAATTGACCAGGAAGAACGTGAAGTTTAGGTGGTCAGAGGAATGTGAGAGAAGTTTCCAGCTGTTGAAAGAAAAACTGACTACTGCCCCGATATTAGTGCTTCATTCTGGTGATGAATGATTTGTGGTTTATAGTGATGCGTCACATCAGGGGTTGGGATATGTGTTGATGCAACATGAAATAGTTATAGCTTATGCATCTAGGCAACTAAAGAACCATGAGAGGAATCACCTGACCCATGACTTAGAATTGGCTGTTATAGGTTTTGCTTTGAAGATTTGGAGATATCATCTATATGGAGCCAGTTATGAAATTTTTACTGATCATAAAACCTTGACGCATTTACCGACCCAGAAGGAATTGAATTTGAGGCAAAGGAGTTGATTTATGATTATGATTGTACAATTCATTATCATCCAGGAAAGGCTAATGTAGTAGCTGATGCATTGAGTCGAAAGGCTACAGGGAGATTAGCTGCTATTGGGAGTCATAATACTAGCTTGATGATAGAATTAAGAAAAATGATGATGCAGTTGAGTGTCAATGATAGAGGAGTATTGATGGCAAATTTGGTGATACAATCTTCTATTATTGATCGGTTATTATATATGCAGGGTAGAGATGAGGGGATAGAGAAGATCAGACGGGAATTGTTGAGTGGGAAGTCAACTAAGTTTAGAATTAGAGAAGGTGGTATGGTAGTATTGTGGCATAGAGTTTGTGTTCCCAATAATGTGGAAATGAGAAAGGTGATACTAAGGGAGGCTCATGATTCTGTATATTTCATGCACCCAGGTAATAATAAAATATATAGGGGATTGAGACAGAATTATTGGTGGTTAGGGATGAAGAAGGATGTAGTGGAATATATTTCTAGATGTTTGACTTATCAACAGGTGAAGTCTAAGAATAGACATCCAGCAGTTTTATTACAACCTCTTCTAGTACCTGAGTGACCATGGGAAAACGTAAGTATAAGTTTTGTCTCTAATTTTCCCCGTACCCAGAGAGGACATGACGCTGTGTGGGTTATAGTGGATAAACTTTCTAAGTCTTCACATTTTCTTCCTATTAAAACTACTTGGAGTCCAGAAAAGTTGGCTGAGTTGTATGTAGCAGAGATAGTAAAATTACATGGAGTACCTTTGAGCATTTTTTCAGATATAGATTCTAGATTTACCTCTAGATTTTGGAGGGGTTTCCAAAAAGCTATGGGTACACAATTACAGTTTAGTATAACTTTTCATCCACAAACTGGGGCAGACGGAGAGAATCATCAGAATACTAGAAGATATGCTGAGGGCACTGTATTGAGTTTCTCAGTGAGCTGGGATGCTTATTTACCTTTAATCAAGTTTGTATACAATAATCAGTATCAAACTAGTATTAGGATGGCACCCTTCGAGGCTTTATATGGTAGAAGGTGTAGAACTTCAGTATGCTGGAAAGCAGTTGGAGAGAGAAAGATATATGGCCCAGAAATGATAGATTTGACCACTGGGAGGATCAAACTGATTAGGGAGAACCTTATAGTAGCCCAGAACAGACAGAAAGGATATGCTGATAAAAGAAGACGACCTCTTGAGTTTCAAGTTGGTGATTGGGTATTTTTGAAGATACCTCCGTGGAAGGGTGTGTTGAGATTTAAAAGGAAGGGAAAGTTGAGCCCGAGATTTATGGGGCCATATGAGATGATCGAGAGAATTGGACCAGTAGCATATCGTTTGGATTTTCCTCCGGGGTTAAAGTGATTACATAATGTATTTCATGTGTCACTGTTGAGGAAGTACTTACACGATGAATCCCATAGTATCTCGAATCAGGCAATAGAATTTCAGGAAGATTTGACTTTTATGCAAGTACTGATCAGACTTTTAGACAGAAAGGAACAAGTATTGGGAAATAAAGTCATCCCTTTGATTCAAATATTATGGTGGAACAAAAATGTCGAAAAAGTCACGTGGGAGCATGAAGCAAGAATGAGGAAAGAATACCCCCAACTTTTTCTTGAATTAGGTAAGGAAATTTCAGGGATGAAATTTTTGCAAGGTGGGTAGAATTGTAATACCTGTATTTGTAAAGTAAGGGTAAAAAAGTACTTTAATAAAAATGACATAGAGTTAAAATAATATATATATATATATATTTAAATACGAAAAGTTAAATTTAAAAAAAACAAAAAATAAAAAAATCTGGACGTCTAAGGACGTCCAGCAAAAAGGAAAAAAAAATGCAAAAGCTGGCAACAGGTGGCAACACCTGTTGCTAAGACAAAGCAACCTTGCTGCATGTAAGGCAGCAAGGCTGCTGAGTTGCCCAATTGAAGTTACAAAAAAAAATGTGAGCTTTCGAGATTATTGTGGCAACAAACTTATATATATACACACACACACACTTATATGTAAACATAAATTATACCTACAAAATCTTGTTTGGTTTTCCTTCAATTACTCTATTTCTTTAAACACTTGGGGACCGATAGAAATGTTGAAAGAGCGAACTTTTGAAGGGGTTTACGGGGGAATTTTATAGAGAGTCACGGGAAGCTATCAGAAAAACAAAAGGTAATAACGTAATGTTTATTTTTTAATTTTTAGCATATATGAAATTTCTCGGAATTCAAAGTGAGAATTTTTAAAGGGTATAAATTAGGAAGAATTGAAGAATAAATTAGAAATTTAATATAAATATTATGACAGGTGTTGACGATCAGCAATCGAGGGAAATTGCTGAGAGGAGCAGGAAAGGCAAGGAGGTGACCTACAGATAGCTCTAAGTGCTACATGGTGAGTTAGATTTACTTTAAATAATCTAAATAAAAAAATGAAATATCTAGTGATAATATTAAAATAAATTATTAGCTTATACTTTGGTGGTAGATAAAAATTTGATTGATAGGTATTATATGAATATTGGACACGTAGAAAATTATTATGTGAAAAGAAATATTATTAGAATAATGAGTTGATTTAATAACGATGGTGATAAATAAAATTCTTGATGAGTTATGGTTAATAAATGGATGTGATATATGATGAGAAGAAATTAATGAAATTTATCAAGTAGAAATTCGAGGAAAGACAGGATAACTAAATTTAATATTTGAATTCGTGTTGTTTTTATATTATTGTTCATATGCATATTTCATATCATTGTTCATATGCATGTGTATAAAATAAAAGAACCGGGAGGTGACCGGTCTAATTAAAAAACTGTGACAACCAGTATATGCTGAAAATAAAGGAAAATCGTGATAGCCAATATATGTTGGAAATAAGGAAAAATCGTGACAACCGATATATGCTGGAAATAAATACCGTGACAGTCGGTATATGCTAGAAATGAAAGAATCGAGAGGGGGCCGGTCTAAGATAAAAACATGTCGACATGTGGGAAGATGTTCCCTAATAATAATTCATGCATTGCATCTGTTTTACATGTCGATTTTATTACTGAAGTGTTGTTGATATTATGCATTTATTTATAAATAAATGAGTCTCACAGAGAGACAGTTATAGTGAGAAAAAAACATATAAGTATGATATGATAGAAATTATTTAAATGTTAGACTATATACTATTATCCAGTCATATGAGATATAAATGATTAAATATTAAATAACTATTTATACAAATTGAATACTTATAGTAAATTTAATTCACTGAGCTTGTGAAGCTCATCCCTCATTGTACAATGATTTCAGGTAGTAGATAGGACAAATAGTCTGGTGCGTTGAGAGTCAGACGAAATCATTTTTTGTAAGCCACGTACGTGTCAACATCCTCAGACAAATGAGAAAATAAAATAAAAATTTATTTGTAAATATTCATGTATTTTACATTGTACGTTATGTTTAATTTAATATTAGATTTACGTACCTCCCCTGTTGAGGGTTGAGGATTGATGAAAAAAAAAATTTCTATTAGTATTATATTTTATTGTTGCATATATGTGTCGTGCTGAGATTTTCAAAATGTGATGACGCCGTCTTGAGAGTGGCCAACCCAGGATGGGTTGTTACACTATGTGACCTTAGGCTATGTCAAAAATATGAAGTTTAATGGTTACTACTTTAGCATGTTGCCAAAGGGTCATGGATGATTGCTCATCCACTGAAAACACATTTATTGTGTATTATAATATAATAAAAACTCAAGAGTAGGGAGTGAAGGATTTTATAGTATAGCATATAATCAATTAATCTAAATTACTCGTGTACCTTTAGCGATGATTACACGCGATGATTATGAAGTAGAAGACTACGAATCTCACTTACTCCATATAGTCCTAGCACATCAAGTAATCATCTATGCACTTTCATACGATTATGAAGGCTCCATTGCTTCTCCAATGCTACGCTCATATGGTAGTGCGGTGTTACAGCCTCCTTGGGCGAATCACCCACGTGTATCCATAGCGTTGTAGACTAGCAGCTTCCTTTGATAGAGAGAATAGGAGAGGCTAGAGAAGTAGTCTATACCTCTAGGTTTTACATCCTTATTCTGCAGCCGCGTAATAAGACATACATATAAGAAAGTAGTCATCCACAAACTTTGATATGATCACAAAGGCTCCATCACTTCTACACTATGCTCATGGTAGTGCAGTGTTACAATCTCCTAGGGTTACAACATAAGCGTCATAGATTAGCGGCCTCTTTTGATAGAGAGAATATTCTCTACCTTTAGGTTTTCCATCCTTATTTTGTAGCCCATAATAACACACATATATAGACACCCTAATTAGGTTTGTAAATCTTAATAGGCTAGTCTCAATGGACTATAAATGTTGGGACTAAAATGGGCACAATTATTTGGTTGAGTATGCACGTCCAATACGCACGTCTCGGGCCCAATGTCTAACATCTCCCGCTTGTACACAGTGGGCACAATGCTATCAATTTTCTCTTAGTCCAACCAAGTGCGTAGTCCAATCATATATGACGAATGGGTTGTGCGACCATTGAACACAACTTCAAGAAACATGAAAGCTATACTAGAAACCTATAAATGCCAACATAGGGTCCAATTAGTATCTAAAAAATCCTTATTATGCCCCAAACTTATCTAACCATACTAGATTGATAAGTATCAATCCCTCTTGAGATTTTCAAACTCTTGTCGATGCTCAATCTCCAAAATCTCATTAATTTACATGTTATATCAGCACTCAAAGTATTAATATAATCTACCAGCAGTAGGTCCCATTTCTCTATATATGGTTTGACAAGTCTTTCTTTGCCTTCATGTCACTTAGACTTGATCTAATTTGCTTTCCTAGACATGCTCAATCATCCATGACCCTTTGGCAACATGCTAAAGTAGTAACCATTAAACTTCATCTTTGTGACATAGTCTAAGGTCATATAAGGCACTAACTATAGATCTTAACTTGACCCATATAGGACTCACACAGTGAGGAAGCTGAGATCTAATCACTCACCTCATTATTTGCTATATCATGTTACATAGCTATTTTTCTAAATAGCCTATTTTAGGTCTCACATCTAACTACCTTCCATGCTTACATGATTTGCGTGGTAATCATGTTCAATCCTACTAATTCTTAAAATAGACCTCACCTTGACCCTTGTCAAGGTGACACTCCATGATCGCTCCTAAACACTCATATCTTGTTTAATTTTGCTAGACTTTATAATGTCTCATCTCTACTCGCAATCACAACACTAGAGGCGATTGCTCATGTGAGTAAGCTGATCAAATGCTTGGTGACATACCTTTCATCATGAAACCAAGTCTCACGATATCTGTGTATGCAAATAAGATACTCAACCATGCTACAAACTCAATTACCATGAGAATCAAGCACATTGAGATTTTCACCAAAAAAAAAAAAAATCATTCAAAAGTATCTATCAAGGTCAACTGTAAACCTAATCAAGAATCTTTGAGATACGAGTTCATCATTCCATTGATGACTCATTTCAAGAGATTAAACAATCATTCTTGCAGATGTGTTTTAAGACTAATTCACTATGCACAAAACAAAAATAGACAGTGATCCGTTTACAATGTTCAATTGTTAATTTTTATAATGCACTTACTTTAGGTTGAGATTATATTTAGTGCATTATAGATGCCAAAGCAATTTCATTTTACAATTTGAGTCTCCAATCCAATTTGTGACTATAAGACGCATCATAAATCTATTTTTTCTCAATTAATTACCTCAAGTAGCAACATGTCTTTGAATAGGTAATCATTCCAATCCATTGAGACATAAGCGAGAAGAATTAAGATTACATACTTAAAGTGATCAATGACTAGTCATTTATCTCATGTTTAACTCTCCAAGGGTTTACATTTATTCAATCGCTTTCTATCTTTCTCAAAACTTAATTTCAAATTTATATGGTCGAATTCACTTTCTAAGCGAAAAAGTAAATGCCCTCAAGTGTATTGGATTTTTCTATGTTATACTCCCATGAACAATTCTCAAGTTTTATATTCAAGTTAATTAACGTGAATAAATAATGAAAACATTTCATGAAAGGTCTCTTAGTTCACAATATTAAATTAATTATATTTTTTTTTCTTTTATCATAGTACATGAGCAATCTTTCCTAAATCATATGATTAGGACAAATTTGAGATTTCACAATGCAGTCATCTTATTTAATTGTCCATAGGTCTAAGTAATACTCCTTCGAAATCATTACCTTATAAACAAATTCTTAGGATTTATAATCCAAGGCAAAACTTTGCAAAACATATGTCTATATTTCCTAATGATTATGGATGGTCACATAAGGAGACAATAGTCTTCTAAATTATTACATTGTCATTGTCATCCAAAAAACACATTTAGAAGATTCTCTAAGATTCTCTAGATATATTATCAATGGTTAGGCTTTAGCTTCTTGTACAATAACGCTATTGTACGGAGAAAATTATACTATCACACTTAAAGATTTTTACCAAAGGATTGTGTTTGAAAAACTTAATTCCTAAACTCATGTATTCTAAAACTTAATTTTTTAACACTTGTAGTTTTTTTGCCAGCTTATATGCCACATTTTTTTTTATTTACTCTAGCCCACTTAAAAAAAAATCTCCTCTTCTCCTCTTCTCCTCTCTCCCTATGCACAACCTTTTCTCTTTTCTTCTTCTTCTTCCTCTCTTCCTTTTACTTCCTCTTTCGTTCTTCCTTTTCTCTCATTCTCCCCGCGTCCTTTCTCTCTTTCCTTCTCTCTCCCGAGTCACCTCCCTCAACCCATGCAAACCCAAAAAAAAAAAAAATCACCGGCGACGACGGCGGTGACCCTCCTCCCACTGCCACAACAAGATTTCCTTCCTCCTTCTGTCTAAAACAATTTTCATGTATCTCTCTTCAAAAACTTAATTTTTGAGTTTTTGATCTACTTTTTCTCTCCTCCAAACACCATATTCCGGCCACCAAGGATATTTTCCGGTAACCATGCTATCGGTAGGTTGGGGTAAGTCTTCTCCTCCTTCCTCTTCCTTTAATTCTTCCAAATTTTCACCATTAAAGGACTTTCTTTCTCCTATCATATTTTCTCTATCTAGAATTTGGGGGTTGGTAACAGGGATAAAAAAAAACAAACAAAGAGCCAAGTAGCCTAAAAAACTAACTAGGAAATTTTCATTCTTATGGTAAAAGCTACGTCTAGGAAATCATCTTTTAGATCAGAAGAATAAGAAGAAAAGAAGAAAAAAAAATTTAGCAGAGGGGATGGTGCTGTTGTGTAGGAGAGAGAGGAGAAGAGAAGATTTTTTTTTTTTTTTTTTTATAAGTGAGGGAAAGTAAATAAAGAAAGATGATATATGGCATATGAGGTGGCAAAAAATGCAAGCGTTGAAGAAATAAGTTTTAAAATACATGAGTTTGGAAAATAAGTTTTTCAAATACAATCTTTTGGTAAAAAACTCATTCTTTAGAGCGTTTGAAATAAGTAGTACTTAATTCTCTTGGAATTGAAACTTCTATAGTTTGATTTTTTTTTTTTTATAGTTGATTATGTTCAAAATAAAATAGTGTCACATTATTTCAAACTAAATTTTTGGCCTTCTTTTTGATTGTTTTAATTCCAGCTTGAATCAGTTATTTTTCAAAACAAAGCAATTAGAACACTTCATTAACTAAAAATATAAATCCTTAAATCACTCTCAATCACCAATCATCATAGTTGACTTAATCTTAACTTTTAGAATATTTTTTAATGTTTAAACAATCGATCTCAGTCGTTGATGCTATCTCCTCCAACCTGTAAATAAACTCATCTGTTTCACTCCAAAACACACCAAAAGAAAATTATTAAAGGAATGGGTCTTCAACTTTTTGGCAATTACTATTTTGGAAGGAAACAAATTGCTAGAGTTGCAAGTGCCCAAATTGAGAATGGAATGTGCCGAGGACCCATTTTGGAGTCTTAAACCCTTGGCTCCAAAATTTGACCTCTTTGCTAAATTTTTAGATTGTTAAATTATTTATGCCAAGAATAGTTAAAACTTTGATCTTGTAAATATATAGTAAGACTTTGTTTTGCAGGTTACTTAGGCTTTCATATATGTCACTCCACACTCAGTAAATAGGTTTGAACAAGGTGCTAAAAGGGTGGCCAACTTTTAATTTCAAGCCTAAAAGTGTTTGTTGATCTTGGTGATGAAAGAAATTTACATTAAATTCACTAGAAAGTCTAAAAGGTTTTCTTCTTCTTTTATTCTCCCCTCACGCTAATCAATTAGTTTCTTTTGTTGGAGGAGAATCAAGTTGGTGTTTATGAGCGTGTAATTACAGGATTTTAATTGTCTCAATTTAAGGAAGGAGCATTACCCTTAATTTTGATCTATCTCAACCTTTTATTTGTTTTGAATGCACATGATTGTGCCACCGAATTAAAATCATGTCACATCATCAATTAACTCAATTAAAATAAACTTAACGATGTTATATTACAAAAACTGTAGTTAATTTGTTCCATAAAATTATTTTTATACCAAATAACTAACAAAATCCACTAACACCAAATCCTATAAAAACAAAAACAGAGAACTAGAACCAACAACAATTAACAATAGAGAAACATCAATACTCCATTAACAAAACCAAAACTATACATTACTAAAAATAAAGAAAACCTAGGACCAAAAACAAAGCAGAAGAAACAACCGTCAAAGAGGCAGCAACCTACCCATTAAAATTCTTGACAACTTTATGTGATCCACTACAACAGAGTTCTCTTGCTTCTCTTAATAGATACGCTTGTAATTGAATGGGTAACAAAAGCCAAGAGACTACATATAAAAGGGTGACCAAGAAAAATTAAAACACTCAATTGAAGGGTGACTGATAAATATCAGTGTTTCGCGATCAAGTGTATAAAATAAATAAAATTTCAGTATTTTGTTTTTACTTTTGATATTATTCTTCGCAGTTAAAGATGATGAACTTTTTGAAATTAATAGGTTTCGCTAAGCCAAATATAATAAAGGGTTTTGATAGGTTTATTTGCAAATCAAATTAGGGAAAAAAACTAACTCAAAATATTTTAAGTTAAAGAAATAACCGGGTGGATTTGATAATTCTAGAAGCAATGGACGATAGAAAAAAGCTTACCTTGGTTTTTATGCCATTATAATAATCAGAGGAAGAACACAAGGATAGAGTAGCATACATGAGAAATGTTTTAAGCCTTTAGGATTTTTTTTTAGGTAAAACATACAAAAAATATAAATAATTTTATGGGAATAAATTAACTGTAGTTTTGTGACTTAACATCATTAAGTTTATTTTAATTGAGTTAGTTGATGATATAATATGATTTTAATTTGATTGCACAATCCTGTCCATTCAAAACAAATAAAAAATTAAAATGAATCAAAATTAAAGGGAATTGTTCCTTCCTTAAATTGAGACAACCAGAATCCATTACATGAAACCAAAATATAACAGACAAACAATGTTGATGGGTCACCTATGAACCATGAAACGATATCTTCATGAACCATCATCATATTGATGTGTATCTCACAAGACCATTTTGGATCTTGAGGCCCACAAAATATGAACAAAATAAAAAATAATATTTATCACCAGCAAAATGGCCCAAACATTTCAAGGTTTGGCCCAGCTTCATCATGACCTTTTATTTTTTTTGCATTTTTGCCTTTGATTATTTTATTCCTATGATCTTCTTCTTTCATCAATTCGATATAACAAGGAAGGAGGATTTGAATCTAAACTTTCTCAAAAAAGGAGGGTGTGACTACCAATGAGCAATACAATCAGTTCATCGATTGGCATTAGTAAAAATAAATCAAAAAGAACCTTGTACCATGTTGTAAAGAGTATATCTTATGGTGGTTTAATTTCAAAGGAATAAAATTTCACTTTTATTAATGCTCTTTTTTTTAATTTCACAAAAGTTTTTAACATCTCGCTGTCACACATAAACCCTTCATAGTTGGAGTTCATCCTTCTTTTATTACAATCTTCCAAACTTTAGCATATAATTACATTGTATCCACCAAGTGTCCTGACCCGAAATGCTTTTAGTTGTAGCAGTCAAAGTTGTTGCCATATCCAACTCAAAGTATGTGACAATATCTCTTATAGAACCCAATGCGATCCGCAACCTTTGCATTCCAACCTTTCCCACATTTAAATCAGCCACTGATGATGTTTGTGATCATACCATATCCCGAAACACGTTCGATCGACTGATCAGCTTCAGACGGTTGCTATTTTCTATTGTTGTGAGACGATGATATCGATGATTGTGATGTCATCCAAAACCAAATTACTGACTTGAAAGATATGATTCGATCAATTACAACAAGATCTTGATTGTTCAATAAATTTACTCCTATTGCTCTTCCACAATGCCCATAGTTGTAGTTCCTCTGCATAGTACCAAATTTGAAATGAACAAACTCTGTTACCATTTTGTCAAACTAGCTAAGAATAATTGAAGAGAGAGTATTGCTATAGCTAGATTACTTGCATGTTTGACCTAATTTCTATTATCATTTTCTGCAATCGAATAGGAAGCTACAGTAAACATGTCTTTTCAAATGCTTTTAAATCGAAGAAGAAGCAGATATTAAAAAAAAGAAGCAGATATTAAAAAAAATGTGACCTAGCTAAAAGCAAAAAGTTGGTTTTGTAACTTTTGAGTAAGAGCTGAAAAAACATGATTCTACAACGCTTAAGAGAAAATAGTAAAATAGGTAAATAACTTTCAAAACAATTTTTAACTTGAAAGCACTTTTATCAATAGGTATGTAACAATATTTTTGGTGTCGTTACAGCAGAAGTTCCAACTGACCAAACAGGTTTTAATTAAGACATCATTTACAACCATTTCAATTTTTAATAAAGTGATGCAATTAGAAAAATTTTATTGTTTGATGAAAAATTTTCTATTAAGATAATGATCACATAAAATATAGTAAAAATTGTACGTTATTTGATAGTTAAAAAAAGTATATATAAAGTAATACAATTGACACAGACATTTAGTATTAAAATGGTTATTTAGTTTTGATTTCTTCTCAAAACTGTTTTATTTAAAAGTGTTTACTATCTTGTAACAATTAATAAAATACTTTCAAATTTCAACGAAACACACAATAAAACAATTCTTTTGGTAAGTAACCAAGTTTTTTATTACAACAAACTAAGTATAAGAGTGAAAATAAAAATGAAGAAACATTTAATTATAGTGATAAAGAGCTAGCACACTTACCAAGAAATTTGCATGGGACCTCTGCCATAATATTGCCTACCAGGAGCACATGGATATGTGGAACCAGGAGAACAGTAAGATCATGGGTTTCGTTCTCTAAGATAGCAATATCCCCAAGCATATGGCCCATCAGGTGCACTTGCCCATCCCCCGATACATAATATAACACCCAACTAATTAAACCATTAATCGATCAATTAGATAAAAACAATCAAATACTATATAAGTGTGATGATTATCAGTAGTGTATCATCAAATAATTTTAGTGTAGGGGTTAAAGAATTTATTGAAACTGCGTGTAAATTAAAGTTATAAGTATTTCGGTATCAAATTTTTATATAGGGTAAATGGTACAAAAAATATTAGAACTTAAACATTTAGCATTAAGTATTCTAGCATCTCATGACACGTTATGCACATGTTGATCTGCTCTTAATTTTATGTGATAAAACAATATGTTAACAATTATTTTCTTACTTATAAACAATAGAAAAAATCAATATGAGTTGAAGATAAGAAAGATAAGGAGAATGAAGAAGTTTAGTCTGAATGGTACATCAAATGGAGGTTATGACTTTATCAATAGTATAGATGACATTTTAAAAAAATATATTGCACCTTTAAATTGTAAATGATTTAATTGTAATAATTTTTTATTTATAAAAAGAGTGATATTATTGACACTCCAAAAATTGTTAACACTCATTTTGTTTTGTTTTGATACTTAAACTTACAATAATACCCTTAATTAAATTTCATTATCAAAATCATCTAACTTCAATTAAAAACATTATTTTAAGTTAAACAAATAAAAAAATACCAATAACAATTAATTTTTAGAGTGCCAATAATATTACCCTGTCAAAATTGAAAGTTGATATTAGATAAAATTCTAAGTCATGGTGACATTATTTAAAATCAACAATTCAGGCGGTTAATTGTCAAACCAAAAAGTCAAATTGCTAAATGTCAAAAGCTTAAATTTAGTGTATACATCCCCTGCTGTTTAATTTGTTATCACTCATCTAAAAAAACTCATCCATTAAAAGCTTTACAAAGTTAAAAAAATAAATAAAAAACATCTTTAGGACTTAAAATCATGATTTAAAATGTTAATATCATATTAAGAATAATTAAGTCACTAATTATCTTATAAACTTAAATTGATAGTAAAATTTATTAAAAATAATTGAGTTACCAATTACTTCAAAAGTTTAAGTTGATGAAAATTGATCAAATAATTTCTTTGTACTTTAACACGCTTTCTCACCTGTAAACGACCATAAGATCAAAAGTATTACATATAAAACCTAAGTGAAAGAAATCTTTGTATTTTGATGCTATTGGGACTTCTTTCCTAAGGATTACCATGTAATATTTTCGTCTTAGTTATAAATGTTTCATTTGATAAAGAAAATGTGAAAGTGCAAAGAACTAGATGACATTGTTTATCAAGGAGCACCCAGCTCTCCAAGTCTCAAAGTCATGTTTGAGAGTTATAATATCATATTGTTATCAATTATTTCAAAAATTTATGAAAAATAATTCAACCGATTTTTTATATTTTTACTGAAGGTATTAGTAACTTAAAATGAGATAAAAACTTAATTTGATTACTATAACTTATCAGTAATTTAACCAATATATATATATATATATATATATATATATATATATATATATATATATATATATATATAGTTTCATGGGAAGTTTGAGCCAAGAAAGCAGCCATCTCTTATTTACGTGTCCAATCATCACCAGTTCTTGCAAAGCCAGGGAAGGACTTGGCAGCTGCAATAAAAGCACCATATTTGTAGAAACCTTTAGCAGGGAAACCACCATCATTTCTATGCTTAAGCATCTCATCAAATTTTGATCTTGATACAAGATTGCCTATATGACCACCACCACCGCCGCCTCCTCCGCTGTGCATTGGCTTTGGCTTTACAGTAAGCATCTGTGGTGCCACACCAACCAAATTTGCTACAACATTGGCCTCCTGGGCACAGAGGCACCACCAGTTTGCCTTCCACATTGCTCAGCTGATGAGCTACTTAAAAAGAGTAGTAGTAAAAAGGACAACAAAAGAGAGAAAATTGACACCACCCAGGATCTCTTTTTCTTTGTCGCAAGTGATTTTGTAGATTTAGTTTGTGTATATGTTAAGAGATGAGACGAGATTATGGGTTATATATAGTGAAGGGGATGCTGAGAGAGACAAGTTAATTTGGTTATTTTTATGAAATAATTATTAGTTCATGACTTGTTCAATATTATCAAATGGTTACATTAACATTGGTTATTTTTATGAATTAATTATTAGTTTATGACTTAGATCAATATTATCAAATGGTTACATTAATATACTATATTATATTAACTAAGGTCCAATCGAATCTAGTGTACTCATCCCATAATTAACAAATAAAGTCGAAAAAAGAAGAGCATGTGGGCGGCTAGCTTTTAGTGCTTTTAGCTTCTTCTACATGAATGCTATTGCAACGAGAAAATTATACCATCACGCTCTGCTTTAGAGCGTTCAAGATAAGTAGTACTCCCAATAGCACTTATTGTTACCTGATCTGTATTTGGTTATGTTCATAAAAAGTTAGTGTGTCACATTGTTTAAAAGTTAAATATGTATTTTAAAAAAATTAAATATGTAATTATATTTGCATTATAATATTTATTTTAGTTAAATGTTCATATCTAAATCAATTATTTAATATAGAGGTGGCAAACGAGTGGGGTAGGGTTAATTGGATTTGGGTCAGGTCAACTGGGTTTAGGTCGGGTTGAGTCTCAGATCGTTCGGGTTGTAGATCACTTCGGGACGGATTCGGGTCATTTCAATCTCGGGTCGTATCGGGTCTCGGATCATGTCGAGTTTGGTTTGTGTCATTTTGAGCTCGGGTCATATCGGGTCTCGTCAGATCGGGTCAACAAAATAGATATTTATGCTTAATTAAAAAATATTTTATTTGCATATAATAGGACTAAACGAGTTATATTATTAAATACGTGAAAATTAATTAATAATAAATCAATACTTAATTTTTTAATGCAATATGCAATGTTATGATTCTTAGTTCCAAAATTCAGTCTTAAATAATCTCAGACAATTGGTCTACAAATTTATTCTCACTAGTAACATCTTATACTAAATTTTGGAGATTAAATTTCATATAATCACTTTATTCCATTATATTTTTTTCATGACAATTAAAAATAAAATTTTATTATGACTTGAAGAACAATGCAAAATTTACTATTCTTCTCGATTTTTTATTTGAAATTAATGATATTACTCATATTAATAGAATGTTGAATCATGCATATCAATACATGTAAATCAATAATTAATTAATTGTTATATAATTTATTTTATTAGAAAATTAGTAAATTAACTATTATCCCAGTTTAAAAAAGCAAATTTTTTTTTATAAAAAATATTTTCAAGTCATTTTAGGTCGGGTCGTTTCGGGTTCGGGTCGTTTCGGGTTTTGGGTTGTTCAGGTCTGGTTGGGTTCGAGTCATTTTGAATTCGGGTTATTTCAGGTTTCGAGTCACTCAGGTTAGGGTCGGGTCGGGTTTGAGTCATATTATTTTGATGTATTTTCAGATCAAATCGGTCTAGACCGAGTTAGGTAAGTTTTTTCCACCTTTAATTTAATATATCAAATTAAAAAATAATAAATAAGAAAAAAATATAATGAATTAATTTTTATAAACGATATAGAGATGTTTATTTTTTTTTATCGTATGAAATCATGGATGGACCTTAGTTTATCGTCTTAACCTTACTCAACTATTTTTGTTGATATCTATATTAAAATTAAAATAAACAAAATCAAATTTTACTACTTTCAAACATGCACTTGCTATTTGAGTGAAGTCAAAATATTTTTGTCCAAAAAGGAAGGCAAAACTCTTTTTATGGTCCTCTAGTTATAACTCTCTATTTCAATTTGGTAATTTGCTCCTGAACCTTCAAAACATTACAATAGAGTTCTAAAACACATAAATTTCAATTCTTGTTCTTTTTTAGAAACTGAGTTGGGTAATTATCCTTCCTTTACTTGATGAAGTATTTGGAGGGCTAAACACTTGACAAAGGGATTAGGTGGAGGGTGGGTGATGGAAAATTTGTCAGAATTTAGGGAGATTGATGGCTTGCTTCTCCAACCACTTATAAAGTTTGTTCCCCAATGAATTTGTTGCTTCTTGATGCTAAGGTTGATGCTCTTATGAATGAGAAGGAGGGGAGATGGAATGAATTCTTGGTTAAATAGGTATTTCTTGATTTTGAGGCCAAATTAATTTTTCAAATGCTTATTTCCAAGAGGGAGGATAAGCTTATTTGGGCTTTGGCGGATAATGGCAAATTCCCATTTCGATCAGTGTATCATATGCTCTTTAATGATCATCATTGGAGTGATAATAAGGCTTCTACTTCAGTAGGGAGTGGGGACGGGTTATGGGCAGTTGTGTGGGCATTGGGTTTGCCTTCTAAGATTCGAAATTTTATTTGGAAATCATGCCATGAAGTTCTACCTATGAGAACTCAACTTTGACGTCGAAATGTTGTTCCTAATGATCAATGTTTGATCTTCAATAAAAAGATTAAAACTAATCTTCATGCTATTTAGGAGTGACAATTAGCACATGATGTTTGGCATGGTAGTCCTTTGTTGGGAATTGGTGGAAAAATTGTGGTATCATGTTGTTCGTGATTTGGTGGAAGGATGTCTTCAATCAAGTGCTAATACTTATTTTATTGATCTTATTTTATTATTTCTTGGGCTATCTGGAATGAGCGTAACAGGAGCTTGTTTGAGGGTAAGTTTAATTGCCTTTAACAGTTTTAGAGCTTGTGCAAGATTTTACGGTTGCTGTGACAAATGCATATGATGAACGAGCTTCTCTGATGGGGTCAACTGTGAATGAAGAAATTAGGTGGAAGACGTTGAGACAGGAATTCTTGAAAATAAATTGTGATGCGGCGATGGATAATAAATGTGGGTGGATAGGTCTTGGTATCATTGTGAGGGACAGGGGCAGGTTTGTTATGGCTTCAATGGCGGGTAGACGACCTTTAATGGATTCTGTTATGGCTATAGAAGCTTGTGTTGTGTTGGTAGTACTGATTAGCACCAAGGATGTAAAATGGGTGGGCATCATGGTTGAGTCGAATTGCTTACAATTGGTTTAGGTTATTCAATCCCCTGAAGAGTGTTTTGTGGAATATGGAGCTTTGATTGAGGATATCAAAGAATGCAAATTGTAGTTCAGATTTTGTAATTTTTTTTTCACACGAAGAGATAAGGTAACCAAGTTGCCAATGAGCTTGTAAAAATGGGATTATCTTTGGCTACCGATTTAATTCTTATTGGGTTAGTTCCTTCTTTGATTGAGAGTTTTGTATTTAAGGATCTTGTTGGTTTGATTTAATATATTACTTCCAAGAAATGTTTTGAAAGATGTTTTCTGGGCGCGTTCAGAGGCGAGGCGTGAGCAAAACACCTCAAAGTGTCAAAATTTGGATGTTTCATTTATGGGGCATATGTTTTTTAATGTGGGGCATATACTTAAGCTAGAGGTGTATGTATTTTACTCTCAGGGTGTCGAGGTGTACGCCTTATATTTTTTGAAGCATGGATTCAAAACGACGTTGTTTTGTACAGTAAATTACTCTCCAATCTTTCAAAACGATGTCAGATAAGGAAATAGGTTAGGGACTTAGGGTTTTCTTTCTTCTTCAATTTATTCTCTCTCACATCTCAGTTCTCATTCACTTCTCAGTTTCTTCTTTCTTGATTCTTCTACTTATACTCTCTTAGTCTCTCTCATGTATAGCCACTAGAATTGTACTCTCGTAGGTGTTGGGATTTCTGTAGTTTCTTCAAGCCAGAGGTTGATTTCTCTTTATTTTAGGTGAGTTTATTTGATTCTTGGAAGTTATTTCTTATGATATGATTACTTCGTTATGTTTGGAGCTTTTTGTCTTGTTATTTATGGAATGGAAATCCCATTAATCACCTATATTTGAGGATTGGCAGTTGACGAAATCTTAAAGGGGGTAGTTTATTTTATTTCTTCTTCTATTCCCCTACATTTGAGGAGTTCATGATATGTTCTAATTAAAATAAGTTGCCATATATATTTTTTTTTGAATTAAACTCATGTAGGAATTAACATAATAAAAGTGCTAATTTTCGAATGTTGATTTTTGAGAGAATTTTTTTCATTAATATTTGTTGCATATAAACCCTAGCTAGCATTAGCTTAGATTTAGGCAGCCAACAATTTTTGTTAATAGATTATTACCCTTTAGTTTAGAAATCGGCAATATAGTAAAGCCTTTGATCATCAAGATTAAAACTGCTCAGAAAAAAGGTCAATTATTGGATAGAAATTATCATACATACAATTATTTGCGTGTAAAAGTTGCAATTTCAAATTATAGAATTAAAAGATAGTGTCAGTTTGCAACTACTAAGGACAAAAGAAAATTCACTTGATTAATTGGGAGACTATCACTAAGCTTAAGGGGGGATCAATTTGAAGAAGATTAAGTTAAGGAAGATTGCTATAATGGCTAAACTTAACTATAAATTGAAAGTTTGCAAAGAGGAGATTTGAGTCAATTCTATTAATTGTAAGTATATTAGTAGGAAGGTGAAAAGAAGAAACACTTATGTTGTTTGGAGTAGCATTCTTAAATAGGACAAGCTGTTTAAAGAGGGAGTTAAAAGGGTTGTTAAAAATGGAAGAAAAATTAAGCATTGGCAGGATAACTGGGATGGGCTTGGTTCTCTTGATAATACCATATTGCCCTAAGCTGCCTTGTGAGGATAAAAATAAGGGTCTGTGACTTATAGGGAGTGAAATTTTTCGAAATTATTTTTTGTTGCCTTGACGCACATAATCCTTTTAAGCATAAGTATGAATGTAGAGACATTATTCGTTAGTTGTAGAATTATAAGAAAATTCCAAGTTGCAACAATATGAATTTAAGAATATTCCTTTATGCAGTTATTCTTGTCTTCTTCCTCATCTCTTGAATGCTAGTTAGTTATGAATCTAGAATTCCTGTGTTTACAGTTTTTAATTGTTTTAACAATTTAAGAGTTGAAGAGTTTCACTAATAAAAATCATTCAAGGTTTTTAATGATTTAAAACATGATATTCAGTTGTTATAACATATTTTGTTTGATAGGCATGATCTAGGCTTTCCTCTCTCTAACCCAAATCTAGAATGAAGAAAAGTTAATTCAAGTCCAAGGGGATTTGAGCCATTCATTTGTTCTTAAGTTGTTTCTCAATTAATATCATACCCTTAATATGTATTTCTAGCATTAGAAAAAGCTAGGTGTAAAAGATAGATAGATCAAACTAGTTCTGAGTGGAAACTTTTTATCTATAGTTGCCAAATTTTTTTTTGTTGCCAAATATTGTTGTAGTTTGCCAGTTAAAAAATTTTCCCCTATTTTTCTTGTTTAGCTACTTATTTATGGTGTTTTTACTCTTTCTGTTCTATTGCCAGTTCAATTTTTTTTTTGTATTGCAAAACTTATCTATTTTCTTGGTCAGAAATTTCTTAAATAATTCATACCATCCCTCTGTGTTTTAAACTTACTCTTGTAAATTTATTTTACGTATTTTCTCTTCATCTTATTGAAGGTGCCAATATAATTGAATTTGAAAGCATGAGGGAACTTGAAAATAGTTAGGGCTTGAAGAAATATCCTACGAGGAAGTATGCAAAGGAAATTTCTGGACTAAAATACTTCTATTGTCGATTTTGTGATTAGCATTATTCTGGGACTATAAATCGATTAAATAAAAATTTAGTATACACCCATTATAGTACGAAACCTTATCTGAAGGTTCCTAATGTCAAAGAAGAAATTATTACACTGTTAGCAAATTTCAAAGCAACCAAAAGAAAATGGAATGAGATGCTTGAAGAGAGTAGAATGGGTCTTGGAGAAAGAAGTGAGAGTTATTGTTCCCCATCAATTGGAGACTATGAGATCTCAAGTGGCAATGGTGGTGGGTCGTCTACTCAACCATGTCCTACACCTAGTAAGTCAATGGATAATTTCACTTCTTCACAAGCTCGACAAGAAACTTTAAATTCCAAATGGAAGCAAGAAGAAAGAAAAGATATGTGCATAAAAATTGGATGTTTGATATATAGGCCTTGTTTGGTTAAGTATTTAAGCCATCTTAAAGCAAGTTGGCTTAAATACCTAAACAAACAAGGCTATAATAGAGCACTTCCTTTTAGTTTGATGAATGACCCCTTTTGGCTTAGTGCAGTTGAGGCCATTGCTAATTTTGGGTATGGATTTAAACCTTCTTCTATGCATGAGGTGCAAACATCGATTCTTAAAGAAGAGATTGCATAGTAGATAAAATGATGGCAGAACACAAAAAGGCATGGAAACAATATGAATGCACTATAATGGCTTATGGTTGGACAAATAATAAGTCAAAGGTTTTGATCAACTTTCTTATTAATAATCATGTCAGTACATGGTTCTTGAAATCATTTGATGTGTTTGATACTATTAAAACATGTGAGTTGATGTTTAAGTATCTTGATAAAGTTATTGAGGAAATTGGAGAAGAGCATGCTATTCAAGTGGTCATTGATAGTGATTCAAATTTTATGAATGTTGGAAAACGACTTATGGAGAAAAGTAGTAAATTATTTTGGACTTCTTGTACTACTCATTGTATTGATCTCATGCTAGAGAGCATTGAAAAGTTTAACGTTCACGTTGAAATAATTGCAAAATCTAAGTAAGTTGGGAAGTTCATATATGGACATGTGTGGGTGCTTGCCTTAATAAAGAAATGCACAAAAGATCATGAACTTCTTCACCCAGCCGTAACACGTTTTGCCACAGTTTATTTCACACTTCAAAGTGCTTATAAGAAAAGACAAGCTCTTATAGCTATGTTTTCTTTCGATACATTTTGCATTAGTAGATATTTCAAGATGAATATGGGTAAAAGTGCTCGCACAACCATATCGTTTGATCCAAATTTTGGCTTAATGTTGCTTTTTATATCAAAAGTGTTCTTCCTCTTGTTCTTATTTTGAGAGAGGTTGATTCAAAATATATGTCTGCAATGGGAGTTATTTATAGATTTTGCAAAAGAAAATATTACTTATAATTATGGGTGAAATGAATAGAAGTATGGGCCAATTTTGAAGAGGATAGATGATAGATGGAATCCAAAATTTCATTGACCTTTACATGCTACTGGATTTTACTTAAATCATCAATTACGTTATAAAGAGAAGTTCCTCAAATTTGAGTAGATATTCAGGAATGGATTGCTTGAATGCATGGAAAGGATTATGAATTATAAAGATCATGTTTCTGATGATAATCAACTAGATCTATATGATTATGCACGTGGAGACTGTAGAACCAAAATTGCAACCGATACAAGAAATAAGAGTTTTTAGGTACTAGAGTCTATAAAGACAATATTCTTTATATAGAATATGACTAACTTATTTATAACAATATACACAATCTCACTTACTTAACATGTGTTTGCTTATTAAACAATTTTTTTTTAATATTTAAGATCATGCTACTATAAAATTAGTGATCCGTAGGTCAAGAGACTCAGGATCGAAGAAAAGTCAAATAAACTAGATTAGACCCAAATGTGTAAGACATGTCTGATGATGTGCCCCTCAAAATTTATTTAAGAAGTTTTCCTAGTGTAGATATGTTTGATATAGATGGTGATGATATTAATGAGAGTGCTTTAGAGCCCACTGAATGATTTTGTTTGCTTTGCTATCTCATTTGTTGTTTTTAATAGATTTATGAATGAAGACTTGTTTTTGTTTTTTTTTTGTTTGTTGGAATTTCAAACGTGTTCGTGATTAATTAATTGGACAAATTGAAAGTTGGATTTTGAATTTTGGAGTGTGATTAATGAAAGATGATATATATGTACTTTCAAAATTTGTTTTATCAATGTAAGTGTGTAACAATTAATAGTATGTTTGTGATGTTACTATGAAGTTTGTGAAATATTTCGATAAATGTTCATTTTTTAGGTCTTCAATTATTAAAGTTGGTTGATATTTTATTCATTTTTATTTTATTTAAAACTCCTAAATGTTTCAAAAGGCTTATAGTCCAATGTTTCAAAAAACCTATGCCTCAATGCCTCAGAGTTTACGCCTCGCCTCATTAGGGAAAAATGTCCCGCCGAATGTCCTCGCCTCTAAAAACACTTAGTCCAAGTTCTTTTTTAAAAAATTCAATTTTTGGTTCTCATTTCAATTTGACTGACCAATTGGTTAAGATGGTGCTTACGTGGCACAGAAGTGGACCAAGGCGGGACAAATCCCGCCCATTTTTTGCATGTATGAAAGTGCAAATAATTTTTTCTCTTCATTAACATTGTAAATATATATATACATAATGTAAATAATATTAAGAAATTCTAGTCTATTGTAAATCGGAAACCTTGGTCCTATTAGAACACTCTGATATACCCTAGTCCTATTAGGACACTCTTTTGTAAAAACCTATAAATATGAGTTTTTACTGCTGCAACATTAAGCAGTTAGAATATACAAACTCTAATTTCCCATTCAACCTCTTCATGGTATCAGAGCAGTAAAATACTAAACCCTAAACACTTGTCTCTCTCCCTTTAAACCCAAAATCATGGAAAACACTGCTCCAATTAACTCTCCCCTAACCAAAATATTCTATCCTACTGTTGTCCCCAACAACGCATCTCAAGACTCAATCATCACGGCTGACATAACCCATGTGCCTAGCACCGCAAATGGCATCATTAACCTGCTCCCCTTAGTCACCTCCATTCCATCACCTGGTACCATTGCCCTTATGCCTACATCCACAACTACAGTCAGTCCCCACTCAGCCTTCTCCCTCTCACCCGTTACTTGTCCTTCTTTCCCTCTAACACCCGGTCCTGCCTTCTCCCTCTCACCCACCACTTGTCCTTCTCTCCCTTTAGCACCCAGTCCCACACATATCACCTCTCATCAATAACTTCAACTTTCACATGTCTTTGTGCCCTACCCCACATGTTCCCTATACCCACAATCCTTACACACCTATTCTCCTTCTATAGTTCACCCCCACGACGCCACACAACCACAAATTCCTATTCTTCCCCACCCCACTGACCGACACAATGTACAATACACATTTAATTACTCAATCAGGGTCAATAGCCTTCCCTATTAATTCTCCGACTCATTAACTTTTCCCTAATCTCCCTCTATTCTCCGTTCATAGCATCACCCACCTGGTTAATATTAAACTCAAAAATTCTAATAACATCCTTTGACGCTCATAATTTCTCCCAGTCCTTATAATTTACTACCTGATCGGATACATTGATGGTACTTTCCCTCATCCCACCTAGTATTATTACTCCAGTGATGGCACCACAACCTTTAACCCTACTTTTTCACCCTTGCTATGTACTGGCCAATGCCTTCGCTCCTGGATTAATGCAACCCTTACTTAAGATATACTCCAAGACGTCCATGATCTTCGTACTTCTCAAGATGTTTGGCTAGCCTTCGAACAATGTTACCTTGATCAGTCCAATGCAAATGAGTTTGACCTTTGCCTGAAGCTTCATAAACATACTAAAGTGGGCAAATCTATGGAACAATATCTCTGAGACCTTAAAGCCATAGTTGTAGCTCTTGCTGCCATCAATTCACCCCTCTCCAATAAAGACCTCATCTCCTATGCATTAGCAGGTCTACCTACCGAGTATGAAAGCTTCATCACTATGGTCACTTACACCAATATCACTCTTATCTTTGATAGTTTGTGCACCAAGCTGCTCCTCCAAGAACAACACCTGAAGCATTTTTGGGCCACTTCTAAGCTTTTTGACACTTCTAAAGCCTTTGCCACCACCACTACCTCTGGTACTTCTCGTGGTTGTGGCAGGGGTTGCTCTGGTTATCGGGATCGTGGCTGGGGACATGGTCGAGGATATGACTGTTGAGCGTTTATCTACCTAAAAAAATAAGCAAATAATCGTACAGTTTTATTTGCAAGTGCACAAGGTCAATAGTAGCATAATGTGCAAGTGCGAGATCATCTCCACAGAGATTGGTGAATTTCGTTTTAGAATCAGTTTCACAATGTAAAATTGATAGAAATAAATATTAAGTTTAGATTGATAATGATGGGAACATAGGGCTTTGATATTCACCACTAATCATACTTTCCCAATAAGTAATGTGCCAATGCTCTAGCCCTACTATGAATACCTAATGGTTGTCAACCTAAGGGCATGGTATCTACTCCTTAAGCTATTGATTTCTCTAAGCAATGAGTTAGGCATGGTATCTACTCTAACTTTTTCTTTCTTAAGGGATTCAACATGGTGTATACTGAGTTGTTCCTTATAAGAGCATAAGATCTGTGGAAATCGACAACCACACGAGACCTAAGGTATGGTATATACTCCCGGTTTCTCATGTTAATTAACCCAAGAATCTGGTATGGATTTCTTTTGTTACTATTGTCAGACCCAGGACTCAGTCATCAAATTTGATCTAACTAACTAATCCATACCACATGCATACGTTGATCAAACACACACATATGAGGAATTCAATAAAACAGGCATTAATCAATTAAAGCATCATAACATAGCTATTTGCAAAGGCAATCAATGAATATATATTTGGAAAAGCATAATTAGGGCTTCAATCGAGCCCGATAAAGAGTTAGTTATACATGCTGTCTATGATAAACATCATCATAACATAAACTAAATAGAAAATATAAAACCCCAAAGAATACTATGGAGGAGTCGTTAATTCCTCTCCAAAGCTTACAACTTCAAGCAAAAGTAAAAGATAAAAGATAGGATGTGTTTTTCTGTGTTTTACAAGCCTATATATAGGGTTCTAAAAGTGCCCCGAAACCCTAACTTCCAAAATAGGTCCGGAAGAAATCTTTCCAAAACTGGCTCTTCCACCTCTCTGTGCGTGTGCGCTCGATCGCTTGCTTTTGCGCTCGAGCACATGGGTGCGCTCGAGCCTTCTATGTGTGCGCATGATTGCTTGTGCGCTCGATCGCGGCCATGTTGCGCTCGATCGCACTAGCATTTTCCAGATCTTCAGTTTTCTTCCTTTAAAGCTTAAAAAATGCTTCATTTTCTTCATAAGCCTATAATAAACACAGAGAACACAAAAATGAAGTAAAACATAATAAAATATGTAAATAAAGAGCTTAACAAATGTAAATTAAGGGGCTTAAATATGAATATTTAAGCACTTATCACCCCCCCAAACTTACATATTGCTAGTCCCTTAGCAATACAGAACCAAAAACTAACTCAAAAAATAAAATTAAAGACAAACTCATCATTCATATTATGTTAAAATTTTAGGTTGCACACAAAAGCATGATATTTGTTCCTGAGTAGGCTTAAAATATAAACACATCTTCACAATGAATAAGAGTTTTTTAAATTCCCATTACTTACACAAGGCTGGTTTAAGGCATCACAGTTTGACTTAGTGTGTGGTGAATTAGTACAAAAAGATGAAGCTTCCAAATATCTCTACTGTATAGTGTTTCAGTGTCTTAACATTCATCAAATTTCCTATCATAATGAACACTAGTGGCATAGTTTTATTTCTTTTCTTTTTCTTTTATCATGAGCTTTTTTGCCAGGTTAAGTTTCATTGAGCTTTTTAATTGACCCATGTAGCAAGTGTTTAGCCAATGACTCCCAAACCAGATGGTTTTAGGGCATTAGGTGTAAAAACACCCCTGAGGACTTATTAACGCGAGTAAAAAAGGCTTCAAAACTAACTGGTCTTAATGCTTCCTTGTAAAATTCTCACATTTTGACGTGAACACTCACTGCTTACTGAGGCAAGAGGTCCCAGTTACTCAGTGTAAACTTTTTATTTAATGATCATTATAAGCATCATTCTCACATTTTGACGTGAACACTCATTGCTTACTAAGGCAAGAGGTCCAGTTATTTAGTGGAACGTTTTAATGATCATTAGGAGCATTTTAGTTTTTCTTTTTGCATAATGACATTCTTCTTTATTTTTCTATGCCAAAGTGTTATTCTAATGAGTTATCCGATAACAGCTAGGTCATGGAAACATATACATAGAGATTATATGTCATACCTCACACCATTATGTGTTAATGTGCTCGTGTCAGATTTAGATCAACTTTGTGAATTCCTAAATGCCTTCAGGTAGGTAATTAAGACTTTTAAAACTTTATCATTAGACTATGTGTTTTAGATTTTAAGCTTACTGATGAAGTTTTATCATAATATTTGTTTTAAATCAACCAAAATTTTCAACATAATATGAATATGCATTTATATAAAAAAAAATAGGGACATAGTGTGTGAATGTGTCCCCAATACCCCCAAACTTAATGTACAAATTGTCTCCAATGTGTGAGTGACATGGAAAGATCTGACCTGGGAGATAGAGAACAAAATGATGGCATTGCATGTGGCACGCCCCCAAACTTGAACTGGATGCACTCACTATGTCCTTGAAAAAGAAAAACAAACATAAAACTGGAAAACAATGAATACCCCTAATAAGAAACAGTGATATAAAAGTAAATACTAAGTATAAATGACAATACTAAAAATAAAAAGTATATGTTGTGGGGTATCTCCCATGAGCGCTAAGTTTTATGTTTTCAGCCAGACGGGGTACCCTCTCACTGCTGGTCTCCAAGTGGTGCTGTCGATGGGGTACCAGGTGCTGGAGGTAGTCGATTGAGGATGGCTTGTAGTATCACCTACTGTCGTGTAAACTGTGCCTCTAAACCATCTATGCGCTAATAGATCAGTCGGGTCGCCTCTCTGTCCTCCCGACAAATATCGAAGAGCTTACACCGGAAGGTACTAGTACTCTGTGGACCCCATGTTTAGCTGGTCCTCCTCCCATGTAGGGCTCACTGTCGGGTGCTCGGCATCCATCAGATCATCTGTCACATGCTCAACCATAGGAATATGCACTCGGGGACCTCGAGGCATGTGGGACTGATTGAGGCTCCACTGGGCCCTCCCGAAGAACGGATTGTCGCTGACTGGTCCGTCGATGGAGGAGCCTTTGATCCCCTTCTTCTTGAAGATGTGATTGAGCAAGAAGGGGAAATGGAGCCCCCATGCATTATCCGCGGTGGTCTGACAACTGTGCACATGGTCCCAGAACTTGTGTAGCTGACTCCATATGATGGCTGTTATGGAGAACCAGTGACCCTGACGAAAGGTGTAGAGGGCCTGTATAAACTGATCCCTCATTTGAGTCTGGGGCACACATTACGTTGGAGGATGGAGTCCACGAGCCATAGGCGGGGAGGCAACTTCGATCGACTCCCTGCATTATTGTGCCGATCTGCATACTAGCCTGCACACATGTCCTCGATGATGTGGGGCAGAGGAAACAGGTCTGGCTGCTCCTCTATATGGCTGTCCTCCGGAGGGGACTCATCACAGCAGTGGAGGGAAGTGGCAATATTAGCAGTGGTCAGCTCTATGAATCTGCTATGGACCGAGGATGATAGAATCTTTGGTCGGGTGCAGTCATAGGTCAGGTTCTCGTAGAATCTGACCACGAATCGGGTGTATGCCGTCGAATAGACCGGCTTGAATAGTCGCTTGAGATATCGGGCCTTGAACTCTTGGACTGCCCATCTTGTGGCATCCAAACTCTTAAAGTCCTCATCTATGTTAAATGTAGTCTTGAATAGTATTTCACACTGCTCGAAACTAGGCTGGGTGGAATGGGAGCGGCTGCTGGAGGCTCAGGATTTGAAAGCTACTTGCTAAGACATTGTGTGGCAACTTCTAGTGTAAATGCGCTCGATCGTAGTTGATGGTGTGCTCGATCGCACAAATGGAGGTGCGCTCGATCATAAAGTTCTATCGCTCGAGCGCACTCCCTTAGGCAATTGATCGAACAGCTTCTATGCAACAAAAGTTTGAAGCTATGGAAAATGCACAAACGCGACCTTAAGCTCCTGTAATCACAAAATACAGCCATGCATTAAACGAAAAATGCAAATAATTAGTACAATGTAATGCAATAATGTGTGTGATTGTGTATAATAATAAATGACAGAGAAAAGGAAAAAAAGTAGGTACAGCATACCTGGTGCACGTGAATGGGATTAGTGGGGTAAGGGGGAAATGAGAGGGAGGTTAAGCTAATGAATTTTGGGATGGGGGAGGGTTGGTGAGGGGTAAGGAGTTGGATTGGGAGTGAGATTGCTGTGTGAGTGGTGAGTGTGAGAGAGAGACAAAGGGAGTGCGATTGAGCGTAGGTGAATTAAGATGAGGGAAAAAAGTTTATAAATATCACATGACCTCTCTGCCCCGCGTGCACTTGAGTGCATTGTGAAGTGCACTCGATCGCACTTGTGCACAAGTGTGTAGTGTGATGCGCTTGCGCGCTACGGAGCGCAGGGCGAGAGTGCCCTCGATTGCAACGCAGAAAGTGCTGATAATAATACACTATAAAAGGACTAGAATAATGAAACAAACAATGAGAAAAATTAGTAACGATACAACCATACCGTACTTTAGTGGCATCAGTACCACTAACCTCAGTAGAGGCGCTTGAGCTACCTGATTATCAAAGGTGGAACGGCTCAAGCGGTCTCTTGATGCAATGCTACTTTCTTTGAAGGGGGCAGTTAGGGCCCTGATTACGCTCAAACTAATACGCAGTTATTGTGTATAGTTGAGGTGTCGATCCCACGAGGAAAAGTGAACTACAAGGAAAAGTGTAAACCTTAACACGAACTATAAAGATCAAGTGAAAGAATATGAGTTTTGATAATAAAGTAATGTGAGAAAATTGTGTAAATAATATGAAGAATACAATAAGGAAACAACAAGGTTTCGGGAATCCTCCCTAGGTTTGTTGCCTTATTCCAATCTTGATTCAGTTATTTTTATCTTGATTGCAAGTTTCACATCTAAAACAAGCAATTAGTGTATATTCAATCAAAGCACATGTAAACCGTAATGTAATTGCTATGAAGTACTCTTTGATTTCAATTCAAGTACACATGACCTATCCTATAGATTTATCAAGAAACAAAAATATATCTTAATAACAATATCGCAGTAATGGACAAACCTAAAAGATAAGTCTATCGGACTCAATCACATCTAAACAATTTGACATAAGAAGAGCTTGACTAGACTTATATGGAGAAGAAGCATGCAATCACCGGATTAAGAAAATCTAAGATAAGAAGAACATAAAGTGCAGTTGTCACATGAACCTAAATTCTTCTTGTTTAATCAAAGAATAACTCATAAACAATGTTTTAACAATAAATCCTTACAACTGAATCAAGAATGAAAATAAGAACAACTACACTTAGGGATTCATCTCTTTGCCTTACTTGGAGATTAGTTGGCTATGGGGCTCATGCTTGAACACCATAATGTCGAGCTCTCTCTTCCATTCTCAACCTTCATGGATGCCTCCTTTTTCGAACCCTAAGTGATCTATTTATAATACAAAGGTCCAAGGGTGTTTTGGGTCTAAATAATCAACTAAAATCCTAATTATGAAAACAGGGGCTCGTGTGCGTGCCACGGCTCTCACTTACTTGCATCGCGGCTCTGTCTAGTCTTTGGCTAGGTGAGCTTCTGGGTGCTGCAGCCCAGCCTAGTCCAAGCCATGGCGCACACTGGTGCTGACTTGTGGAGACTCTGGGAGCCGCGGCTTAGCCTAGTTCAGGCCGCGGCGCACACTGATGGTTTCCTTGCTCTTTTGGGCTTAGTTCTGGATATCGAGGCTTAGACTTCTTCAGGACACAGCACCCACACTTAAGACTTGGTTTCTCTTCATTTTGTCCTTTTGCAACCATGCCCTCACTCGAATGTGAATCGAAGCATCGTGCTTTAAGCTATGATAGCTTTCCATCTCTTTTGAACTCAAAGTACCTGAAAATGCACCAAAATAAGTTAATGATCCAAGAATATCACTTTAGAGTTATTAAGGTATAAAAGTGTAATTCAAACCTTGATCAACCTTAAAATGCTAACAAATAAGTACTGTTAAGATGCATTTTATGACTCTCATCATAACCCCCAACTAGCTTATTGTTAGTCCCTAGCAATTCAAGCGAAAACAAGACAATATGAAATGAATTCTTTGGTGGGAATCAAACAAAGTAAAGCAATGTTAGTGTTAATTCAAGAGTAATTCACTTTCTATCTCAAAAATCTTACATAACACATAGCACATAGAATCATTAAATATCACCCAAGTCCAAAAGTAATCCAAACATTAATCTTAAAATTGTTATAGACTCTTAACATCCATCTTACTACAATCCATTAATCCAAACACCCAGATGATTTTATGCATAACATTCATGAATACAAGTCTTTGCCTCTAAAATATATTAATTTGTGTGACATCAATCACAAAAACAATGCTCCATAGGCTCATTTTTCAAATCACTCTCCACTATTGTAGAAAAATCACACTACCTTGGATCAATAGGTCTTTAATAAGCTTGTAATGCTAGGCTAAGGTAAAGGTTAAGAAAGAACGGGAAGGTTTCAACAAATAAAAGAACTTAATCTCTTAGTTTTAAACACAACATACTTTAAGCACTGGATAACCTTACTTCAACACCCAACTCTTTCAACCATTTTTCGAGCATTTTTCTCAATAAATCACCACTTTTTTTTTTCTTCTTTCTTTGCCATAATTCACTTCTTTTTATTTTATTTTTATTTTGGCATAAGACCATTCACCTTCTTTTTCATTTTTTTTTCTTTTCTTTTCCACAACCCCCAACTTATATCCTTTAATGTACTTGGGTTATGGTAGTAATATTTTTTTTTTTTTCATATTTCCATCCTTACTCCTCTCAAGTGCTTCTCAACAAATGTGTATGACTAAGTTCTCTTAAAAGAAAGGTAAGGATAGAATATTTTTAGGCTCATAAAGGTGAGTAAATTGGTTATCGAAAGAAACAAGGCTCAAATTCTTTTTCAAGAAAAAGGCTCAAACAGGTGACTAGCGATAGATATAGTAAGGGTAAGTTTGAAAGGCTCAAGCGGTCCAAAAATAGCCTATATCATATCCTAAGTAATGTGCATTCTAGGATTTCGCCTTAGGTGATTATCAAATCAGTTCTAGAACTTGTTGAGATTGCAAAAGTATTCACAAAACAATCACACATAAAACTTCTCTAAATGTTTTTAGACTAATCATGCAATCTTACCACAGTCCAGAGTCACAAACCAAATGAAGATTGACGCTTAAATTATTCTCAAACCGAAGCAAGATTTAACTTCTTCTAAATTCTATATACTATCTCAATTAGGCTCATATCATTGACATGTAAATTAACTCCAAGGCTAACACAAAGCATAGCATACTTGAATTTTTTTTTTCTATAATTTATACTAAGAAACAGGTGTATTAAAACAAAACAAACAAATTAAAATGAAAAAGGGAAGGTGACACCCAACAATTCAATGGTATGCAATAAGAAATGTGTTTCCTTCACCCCCAACTTAAGATAGGCATTGTCCTCAATGTAAAAGCAAAAGTTAAGGAAATTCTCTTTTTAACCAAAGGTGCGTGGAGCCGAAAGTTATGCACAACCAATTGAAATGCTGCGCATATTTGTCTCTGAAAAAAAATATGAAGGTGATACTGGAAAACAAAAAAATACTAATAATAAACAAGAAAACCAAATAAAAAAATAAAAATAAAAGGATATGCTGTGGGGTGCCTCCCATGAGCGCTAAGTTTTACGTCTTTAGCCAGACGCTGCACCACTCTCACTGCTGGCCTCATTGTGGTGCTGAAGATGAGGCTCCATACTCAGTGGCCTCAGTGTTAGTCTTTTGGCTAGGAATACTTAAAGTCCACCACATGCGGCTCAAGTGTTCTTGGTGTTGCCCATTTACTATCAGCAGTAGGGTATGTGATTCCCGTATCCATATGACTTTTCTCAAGCAACTCCTCAAAGCATGGTTACCATGATTTCTTAATAACTCCTTGTGACTTATCAAAAACATCAAAAACATTAACAACATGGGGATAAATTGAAGAATCATCGAACTCAAAATTATTAGGAGTGAATTTCAAAGAGTTAGAATTATCTTTAATGTACTCATCTTCTTCATGTGGCTGCCTTGAGACTCGAAAAACATTTACCTCTAGAGTCATATTTCCAAATGATAATGTCATTAGGCCATTCCTATAATTAATAAGGGCATTGGCGGTGGCAAGGAATGGTCTTCCAAGTATCAAAAGAATTTTTGACTTCGTATTCACAATAGAAATGGTATCTAAAACCAAAAAGTCAACAGGATAGTAGAAATTATTAATTTGCAACAAAACATCTTCCACAGTACCACTTGGTTTTCTTATCGATCTATCTGCTAATTGAATTACCACAGAAGTTGGCTTGATCTCACCTAGACCGAGCTGCAAGTACATGGAGTATGACATGAAGTTCACACTAGTACCCAAATCTAGCAATGCTTGGCCACAAGATTTGTTTCCAATTTGGCAAGCCACTATTGGACAGCCTGGATCATTATATTTGGGCGGTGTCTTGTTGTCAACTACTGCACTTGCTTGCTCCGTTAAGAATGTCGTCTTCTTCACATTGTGCTTCCTCTTAAGTGTGCATAGATCCTTGATGACTTTAGCATAGTTGGGAACCTGTTTTATGACATGAAGAAGAGGGAGGTTAATTTTAACATGCTGAAGTTGTTCAAGAATCTCATCTTTTAATGCTGCATTTCTCGCCTTAGGTTTAAGGAAAGCTTGAGGGAAAGGCACCGGTGGAGAATCATCATGGGCCTCTTGTTCCTTGGGGGCTTCATCCTTGTTGCTCACGGTATTAGGAATCAAGTGTGATGGTAGAGTGGGTCCATCAATTTTCTTACCACTGCGGGTGATTATGGCATTAACCTCTCTAACATTTTGATTTTCAGGTTCAGAGGTTTGTACCATATGTTGTCCCCTTGGATTAGGTTATGGATGTGAAGAAAAACAACCTTGCTCTTGAATCATCAAGAAACTAGTCAACTTGGTGAGTTGACTCTTTATCACCTTTTGTTCTTCTTTGATTGCTTGTTGCTCCTCTAGCAACCATTGATTTATCTTGCCTTACTCTTCCAAACTATTGGTATGTACCTGGATAAATGACTTAAACATATCTTCTAAAGGTAAAGATTGTTGAGGTGCATTAGATGAGGTTGCTTCTAGTTGCCATTGGGTACTAGGTTGGGCAGGAGGTTGTATATCGGATCTCCTACTAAAATTAGGGTGATTCTTCCGACTAGGATTATAGGTGTTAGAGTAGGGTGAGTTTAGTTTCCTAAAATGTATACCTAAAGCATTATACTCTCCCTTCATCTCAATATAAGCTGGACAATCCCTAGGTAAATGATCTACCCCATTACACATGAAATAAGGCTCGTGGGACTCTGCCCTAGCAACTGGTTCAGGGGCTTTAGCATCCTTGGTTTTTAAGGCTTCAATTTCCTTAGTTAGGACCTCTAAACAGGCTTTAAGGCTATCATCTTCCTTAAATTGATAAATCCCAGTGGGTTGATTTCTCCTAGTACTTTCCATGGCATTAGGTCTTGTCCAAGTGTGGGCTTTTTCCGATAGGTCATCTAGGAAATCTATGGCTTGATCGGGATCTTTTTGAAGAAAATCCCCATTACACATCATTTTTATGAATTGCCTTTCCCTACTTAGAAGTCTATCATAGAAGTAGCTAACTACCTACCAACTTTCATACCCATGGTGTGGACAAGAATTCAACAGGTCTTTGAAACGTTCATAAACTTGATGTAAGGTTTCACTCTCCTTCTGTGCAAAGTTTGAGATTTGTTTCTTGAGGTTATTGGTCTTATAAGCTTATGGGTTGGGAAGTGCTTTTGGAAGAAAACTCGTGTCATCTCATCCCAACTACCTATAGACCTAGGCCTTAGCGAGTACAGCCAAACCTTGGCTTTTTCCTTAAGTGAAAAGGAGAAAAACCTAAGTTTGACGGTGTCTACCATATCAGCCTTACCTTGAAAGGTAGCTACTACTTACTCAAATTCCCTAATATGGATATAAGGGTTTTCATTCTCAAACCCATGGAAGGTTGGTAGCAATTGGCTCATGCCCGACTTAAACTCAGGTTGTTGAACATTAGTGGGGAACATGATACAGGATGGTGTGGTCGTTCGGCTAGGGTGCAAGTAGTCCTTAAGTGTCCTAGCAGCATTTTCATTGTGATTTTCGGCCATGTTAACAAAATCCTCTAAATTCTCACTTGGGTTTGCACTATGGTTTGATCTAGGCAAGGTTTCACTAACGGACGTGGAAGGAGGGGGTAATTCTAATTTGGGTCTTTTAATGAATCTACCTCGCGAATCTCTTAGTCTATGCATACACCAAAAGGATTAGAGGGAAACAGATAAAACAGAAAAACAAAAATTAGAAAATCAAAAGAAAGAGCAAAGAACGATATTACTGTCTTATTTCAAAGTTGACAATCTTCCTTGTACTTAAGCGAGTCTCCCCGGCAACGGTGCCAATATTTGATTACCCTCAAACTAATACGTGGTTATTGTGTATAGTTGAGGTGTCGATCCCACGAGGAGAACGAACTACAAGAAAAAGTGTAAACCTTAACATGAACGATAAAGATCAAGTGAAAGAATCTGAGTTTTGATAATAAAATAATGTGAGAAAATTGTGTAAATAATATGAAAAATATAATAAGGAAACAACAAGGTTCCGAGAATCCTCCCTAGATTCGTTGCCTTATTCCAATCTCGATTCAGTTGTTTTTATCTCGATTACAAGTTTCACATCTCAAACAAGCAATCGGTGTATATTCAATCAAAGCACATGTAAACCCTAATGTAATTGCTATGAAGTACTCTTTAATTTTGATTCAAGCACAAATGACCTATCCTATAGATTTATCAAGAAACGACAATATATCTTAATGACAATATCGCAGTAATGGACAAACCTAAAAGATAAGTCTACCGGACTCAATCACATCCAAACAACTTGACATAGGAAGAGCTTGACTAGACTTATATGGAGAAGAAGCATGCAATCACAGGATTAAGAAAATCTAAGATAAGAAGAACATAAAGTGCAACTGTCACGTGAACCTAAATTCTTCTTGTTTAATCAAAGAATAACTCATAAACAATGTTTTGACAATAAATCCTCACAACTGAATCAAGAATGAAAATAAGAATAACTACACCTAGGGATTCATCCCTTAGCCTTGCTTGGAGATTAGTTGGCCATGGGGCTCATGCTTGAACACCGTAATGTCAAGCTCTCTCTTTCATTCTCAGCCTTCATGGATGCCTCCTTTTTTGGACCCTAAGTGATCTATTTATAATACAAAGGTCCAAGGATTTTTTGGGTCTAAACAATCAACTAAAACCCTAATTAGGAAAACAGGGGTTCGTGTGCGCTCCGCGGCTCTCACTTACTCACGCTGCGGCTCTGTCTGGTCTTTAGTTAGGTGAGCTTCTAGGAACCGTGACCTAGCCTAGTCCAGACCATGGTGCACACTAGTGCTGACTTGTGGAGATTCTGGGGGCCGCGGCTCAGCCTGGTCCAGGCCGCGGCGCACACTGATGGTTTCCTTGCTCTTTTGGGCTTGGTTCTGGAGGTTAAGGCTTGGATTTCTTCAGGCCACAGTGCCCACACTTAAGACTTGGTTTCTCTTCATTTTTTCCTTCCGCAACCATGCCCTCACTCGAATGTGCATCGAAGCATCGTGCTTTAAGCCATGATAGCTTTCCATCTCTTTTGAACTCAAAGTACCTGAAAATGCACCGAAATAAGTCAATGATCCAAGAATATCACTTTAGTGTTATTAAGGTATAAAAGTGTAATTCAAACCTTGATCAACCTTAAAATGCTAACAAATAAGTATTGTTAAGATGCGTTTTATGACTCTCATCAGGCCCACCTCTCGTGGCTCAAGTGCTCTTGGTTCAGCTGCATACCAGACAAATTAAAGTACCAAGTCCTCATCTCTATGAGGTAAGTTATTGTCAAGGTATGGTTTAGTTCTGTGTCTATTTACCGTGAAAGGCTGATTTTCGTTGTAACCATGGACCTCTAAAGCACCATGAGGAAAGACCTTGGTGACCACATAGGGACTATACCATCGGGACTTGAGTTTGCTTGGGAACAGTCTTAATCTTGAGTCATGTAGCAATACCTTTTGTCCCATTTGAAACTCTTTCCTAAAAAGTTGTTTATCATGACATGCTTTTGTCCGTTCTTTGTAGAGCTTGGCGTTCTCATAGGCATCATACCTTAATTCCTCTAACTCATTTAAGTGCAGCTTCCTCTTCTCACCCGCTTGTTTCATATCAAAATTGAATTGCTTTATGACCCAATATGCTTGATGCTCTAACTCTCCTGGGAAATGGCATGCTTTCCCAAAGACTAGGCGGTATGGAGACATGCCAATTGGAGTTTTGTAAGCTCTCCTATATGCCCATAGAGCATCATTCAAGTGCAAGGACCAATCCTTCCGATTAGGATTAACGGTCCTCTCTAAGATTCCTTTGATCTCTCAGTTACTTATCTCCACTTGGCCATTGGTTTGAGGATGATATAGAGTGCCAAATTTATGAGTGACCCCATATTTTCTGAGTAATGTGGCAAAAGAGTGATGATAAAAGTGGCTGCCGCCATCACTGATGATTGCTTTTGGTGTCCCAAATCGGGTAAAGATGTTAGCCTGTAGAAACTTTACAACCACTCTGTGATCATTAATCTTTGAGTGGACAGCCTTGACCCACTTGGATACATAATCCACACCCACAAGAATATATAAATAACCAAAGGAGTTAGGAAATGGACCCATGATATAAATGCTCCATACATCAAAAAGTTATACTATATGAATATTTTGTAGGGGCATCTGATTTCGGGATGAGATATTACCTGTCTGCTGGCATCTATCACATGAGCTGCAAAATGAGAAGGCATCTTTAAATAGATTAGGCCAATAAAAACCAGATTGTAATACCTTAAGAGCTGTTTTTTTGGCCCGAAAATGTCCTCCACAAGCAAACTGATGGCAGTGTTTTAATAAGCTCAAGTGCTCCTCTTCTGAGACACACCGTCCGATGATTTGATCGGAGCAGAATTTGAAGAGGTAAGGGTCATCCCAATGGTAGTGTCTAGACATAGATATCAGCCGCTTCTTTTCTTGTGAGGTCATACCTGGGGGAAAAACCTTAGTAGTTAGATAATTGACAATATCAACATACCATAGAAGTTTTACCTTTAGTGCGAACAATTGTTCATCAGGGAAGTTCTCATTCAAGGGCAGCTCTTTTTTGTCATTCTTATAGGGTAGCCTTGATAAATAATCTGTAACCACATTCTCACTGCCTTTCTTATCTTTAATCTCCAAATAAAATTCTTAAAATAGGAGTACCCATCTGATTAACCTAGGTTTTGCATCTTTCTTAGAAAACAAATATCTCAAAGCAACATGATCAGTGAATACAATAACCTTATAACCAATAAGATATGATCTAAACTTCTCTAAAGCAAAAATAACAGCTAACAATTCCTTTTCAGTAGTAGAATAGTTAAGCTGAGCATCATTTAAAGTTCTAGAAGCATAGTAAATAGCATGAGGTACCTTATTGACTTTTTGACCTAAGACAGCTCCCAAGGCGAAGTCACTGGCATCGCTCATCAATTCAAATGGAAGATTCCAATCTGGTGCCATTATTATTGGGGCAGAGGTGAGAACATCCTTCAATGTGTTGAAAGCTTTCATACAGTTATCAGTCTACTCAAACTTGGTATCTTTAGCTAACAATACACAAAAAGGTCTCGAGATATTGGAAAAATCCTTGATGAATCGTCTATAGAAACCAGCATGTCCAAGGAAACTTCTAACACCCTTGACTGTGAGAGGAGGAAATGATGTCTATTTTAGCCTTGTCTACCTCAATACCTTTGTTGGAGATGGAATGACCCAACACAATGCCTTGTTGGACCATAAAGTGACATTTCTCCCAATTTAGCACTAAGTTGCTCTCTTCACATCTCTTTAGGACACTTTCTAGATGATTTAGGCATTCATCAAAATTAGAACCAAAAACACTGAAATCATCCATGAATACCTCAATGTATTTCACCACCATATCGGAAAATATGCTCATCATACATCTTTGAAAGGTGGCTGGTGCATTGCATAACCCGAATGGCATCCTTCGATACGCAAATGTACCGAAAGAACATGTGAAGGTAGTCTTTTCTTGATCCTCAGGTGCTATGGCAATCTGGTTATATCCACTGTACCCATCCAAGAAGCAATAATAGCTATGGCCAGCTAATCTCTCTAACATCTGATCAATGAATGGTAAGGGGAAATGATATTTTCTGGTTACTTTGTTCAATCTTTGGTAATCAATATATACTCTCCAACCAGCTGTTTTTCTTGTAGGTATGAGCTCCTCATCCTCATTCTTCACCACTGTGATCCCACTATTTTTCAGAAGAACTTGGACCGGACTTACCCATTTGCTGTCTGAGATTGGGTAGATAATGCCAACATCTAGTAATTTTAATAGCTCGGCCTTTACTACCTCTTTCATGTGTGGGTTAAGTCTTCTTTGAGCGTCTCGAGTGGGCCTTGCTTCATCCTCAAGGTAGATATTATGCATGAACTTGGCTGGACTTATCCCCTTAATGTCAGCAATGTCCATCCAATGGCAGATCTATGCTCTCTAAGAACTCTTAATAATTTCTCTTCTTCTCCAATACTCAAATTAGCAGTCACAATCACAAGTAATGTCTTATTCTCTCCCAAATAGGCATAAGTTAAATACTCTGGCAATTACTTTAATTCCAATGTTGGTGCCTGGACAATAGAAGGAATAAGAGTAGTATTACTAGGTATGAGATATTCAAATGGAGGAGCATACTTACTTGGGTGTTTTGGAGAAGCTTTAAGGAAGTGCATAGCTTTAATGATGTCATCAGTAACATCTTTAGGTTCTTGCTCAATATCAACTTCCGTTAAGCTATGAGTAATAGTGGTCTCCAATGGATCAATGTGCTGGACCTGAAAGCTTGCTCAACAAAACTTTGTATCATACATACATTAAAGCATTCTATATCATCTTGAGGTAGTTTTAATGCATCAAATATTTTAAACTCTATTTTCTCACAATTTACCTTCATACTTACTATACCCTTTTTTCACACAAATCTTTGTATCGGAAGTTCTCATGAAGGGACTTCCTAAAATGATGGGTAGGGGTAATGGCATTTGGCATTCCTTTATATCTAGCACAATGAAATGCGCAGGTAAAATGAACCCACCTACCTTTACCAGGACATCCTCAAGAATACCCCTAGGTCTTTTTATACTTCTATATGCCAACTGCAAGGTAACAGAAATAGGTTGTAGCTCCCCCAAACCTAGGGTTTTGAATATTGTGTATGGCAACAAATTTACACCCACTCCCAAATCTAATAATGCTCACTCAAACAACTGATCCCCTATCCTACAGGGAATAGTAAAACTACCCAGAGCTTTCAGTTTTGGCGGTAGTTTTCATAATAGCACAACACTTACCTCTTCAGTTAATGCTACCGTCTCATGTTCTTGAAACTTTCTCTTATAAGTGCAACAATCTTTTAGAAATTTAGCATAAGTAGGTATTTTTTGAATTGCATCTAATAAGGGAATGTTTATTTCTACTTTCCGCAAGGTTTTAAAAATATCAAGCAGTTTATTTTCTTTCTTTTGTTTCACTAACCTTTGCGGGAAGGGTGGTGCATTCAACTTCTCCGTCCCACTCACCTTTGATGTCGATGGTTTCTCTAGAGATGTTTTTTCAGACTCATCAGTTCCTATCACCTTACCATTCTTCAGAGTTGTGATAGCCTTTAGCTGCTGGTGACCCCCTGGGTTAGGTAGTATTTGAGCTGGAAGCTCACCTTGCTTTCCACCACTTAGCTCTCTGTCCAATTGTCCTATTTGTACCTCTAGACTTTGGAAGGCTTGTTCATGTTTTACTGTGGTTTGTCTTAGTTTAGTCTGGAATTACCTTTCATCTGCCATGAACTGATCTTGTGAGGTCATTAATTGTTGCTGCTGAGTTGCCAATTGCTTCACAAGACTTTCGAGGTCACTTTTCTTTTTTTCGGGAGCTGAGTGAGTGTTGGGAAATCACCTTGGAGATGCCTAGGAGGTGATCTTCCAAACACCCAAGTCTAGAATGACTTGTACAAAAAGATACAACAATCAAAGCAAGAAAGAAAACGCAAGCAATTGTTATCGAGGTTCAGCAATGTGCCTACGTCCCCGTGAGCTCCTCCGAGCCCTCTGCGCTAAATCAATGAGTTCTTTACAATCAGCAACACCTCTCCAAGAAACCTCAAGTTCTTGAAGTACAAAAGAAAAGAACAAGAAAGTGATAAGGTCTTGAGTTACCCGGGAATTTCTCTCAAGAAATTCCATGTACAAGTCCCTTGAATCCCCTCTCTATACTACTCTTTCTCTAAACAACCAACCTCTCTAATAAGTCTCTTTTGTGTTTTGTGTCTTTGCACTCTCACACAATTCTCTCATTCACATGTTCTGTCACACATTTATGTTTCCACTTGTATCACATACACCTCTTTGAAGCTATGTGACCCTTTATATAGTGCACCAACTTCTTAACCAATCTTGAGGGTCAATATCCACTCTTAGATCTTGAGGACCAATCAACCATAACCCTCAATCAATTCTAAGTGAGCCTGTGCGTTTTGAACATGCCTCACGGCATCATTTAAAATGCTAAAACAAAAGCATCAAGTATGCCTCGTGTTGAGGCTTGGATCAGGGCGTGCTAAGGCTTGGATCAGGCTAGGCCGCTGCGCAAACTAGGGCACTCTCTTCATCCTTTCTGGGTGCCACAGCGTGTGGGAGGATGAGCCGCGGTGCACACCTCTTCCAGGACTCCTCCTATGCTGGGCGTCGCACCTTGGAATGAGCTGGGCCGCGGCGCACACTGGTGTGCACTTGATGCTGATATTTCCTTATTTAAACCTTGTTTAAACTTTAGACAAATACCCACAGTGAGCAATTGGTTAAGAGTTTCTTTGCTGCCCTTGCTGGTTAAGGGTATTCTGATTGTCGCTCTAAGAGAAATTTGGGTGGTTTCACCATCCAGGGTTGTAAGTGTTTGCATATGGGTTGTTCATAGGCGGATAGTTGTTTAGTCCCATGTAATTTGCTTGCTCTAGGTCTGCAGATGAATACAAAGGACATGTCTCAGTATTATGATCAAATTGAGAACATATAGCACATACCTGGAGTGGTGTAGCTGGTGGATTAGGTGAGGCATTTTGAGCAGTCATAGCTTTGACAAGTAGATCTAATTTCCTCTCCACAGCAGCTATTTGAGTAGAGGATCCTCCATTTAGGTTCACCTCATACATACCCTTGCTCTTGGGTCTATGTCTACCTTAGGAGGAAAACTGCTGGGTGTGTTCACTTAAGGTTTCGAATAGCTCCATGACTTCTTCGTTGCTTTTCTCCATCAGCACTCCTCCACAACCTGAATCCATAATACTTTTATTAATATCACTTAAACCTTCATAGAAAACTTGTACCAGTTCATCCTGAGGTAGATTGTGATGTGGTCAACTGAGTAGTAGCTCGTTGAAGTGTCCCCATGCCTCAAAGAATAGGTCTCCATCCTTTTTTAGAAGGACTGAATCTCCTTCCTCATTTGCCTCATCTTTTGGGCTGGGAAAAACTTCCTTAGGAATTTGCTGGCCAACTCCTCCCAAGTGTGGATAGAAACTGCAGGCAATGAATTGTACCATAGTTTAACATTATCTTTTAAGGAAAAAGGGAAAAGAATTAACCTGATTCCTTCTTGGTCTAAGCCTCAGATGTGCTGGAACTCGCAGAGATCAAAGAACTCTCAAAGGTGCAAGTGTGGATCCTCATTAAGTGTACCCCTAAAGTGAGTCACTGCACTAAGTATTTGCAGAGATATGTAGTGGTTGTCTTCCACCTCGGGTTGATAAGCAATGCATGATGGCTGATCAAAATTTAGTGCAATCCCCGAAAATGGCGCCAAAAACTTGTTGAATGTTTATCTACCTAAATAAATAAGCAAATAATCGTACAATTTTACTTGCAAGTGCACAAGGTCAATAGTACCATAGTGTGTAAGTGCGAGATTATCTCCACAGGGATTGGTGAATTTCGTTTTAGAATCAGTTTCATAATGTAAAATTGATCGAAATAAATATTAAGTTTAGATTGATAATGATGAGAACATAGGGCTTTAATATCCACCACTAATCATACTTTCCCAATAAGTAATGTGCCAATGCTCTAGCCCTACTATGAATACCTAACGGTTGTCAACCTAAGGGCATGGTATCTACTCCTTAAGCTATTGATTTCCTTAAGCAATGAGTTAGGCATGGTATCTACTCTAACTCTTTTCTTTCTTAAGGGATTCAGCATGGTGTACACTGAGTTGTTTCTTAAAAGAGCATAAGATCTGTGGAAATCGACAACCACACAAGACCTAGGGTATTGTATATACTCTCAGTTTATCATGTTGATTAACCTAAGAATCCGACGTGGATTTCTTCTGTTACTATTGTCAGACCCAGGACTCAGTCATCCAATTTGATCTAACTAACTAATCCATACTACATGCATATGTTGATCAGACAAACACATATGAGGAATTCAATAAAACATGCATTAATCAATTAAAGCATAATAACATGGCTATTTGCAAAAGCAATCAATGAATATATATATATATATATGGAAAAGCATAATTAGGGCTTCAATCGAGGCTTATAAAGAGTTAGTTACATATGCTGTCTACGATAAACATCATCATAACATAAACTAAATAGAAAATATAAAACCCGAAGAATACTGTGGAAACGAGTCATCAATTCCTCTCCAAAGCTTACAACTTCAAAGAAAAGTAAAAGATAAAAGATAGGATGTGTTTTCTGTGTTTTACAAGCCTATATATAAGGTTCTAAGAGTGCCCCAAAACCCTAATTTTCAAAATAGGTTCGGAAGAAAGCTTTCCAAAACTGACTCTGCCGCCTCTCTGTGCGTGTATGCTCGATTGCTTGCTTTTGCACTCGAGTGCATGGGTGCGCTCGAGCCTTCTATATGTGCACAAGATTGCTTGTGCGCTCGATCGTGGCCATGTTGCGCTCGATCGCACTAGCATTTTCCAGATCTTCAATTTTCTTCCTTTAAAGCTTAAAAAATGCTTCCTTTTCTTCATAAGCCTATAACAAACACAGAGAACACAAAAATGAAGTAAAACATAATAAAATATGTAAATAAAGAGCTTATCAAATGTAAATTAAGGAGCTTAAATATGAATATTTAAGCACTTATCAGTGACCGGGGATGTGGCTGCAATATTGGACATGGTGACAGCTCCGAGTATGGTTCACATACTAATCAGTCCTCTCACTTCTCTCCTATATTTAATCGATTTGCTGGTATTTTCCCTTATAGTCATGAAGGTTTATTAGGACGACATCCTGGAGCTTCATGTCACTTGGTGAGTCTAATGCTACTCAATGGTACCTTGATATGGCCACCTCCGCTCATATGACTCCTCAGTCAAGTATACTTACTAACCTTACACCTAAATAAAATTTTGGTTGGTTATTGACAATTGATTGATATTAATAATGTTGGTTCTACTTTCTCAAGCACCTCTACCAAACCACTCCACCTTAAAAATGTCCTGCATGTCCCATAATTATCTCATAATTTACTTTCGGTTAAATGTTTATGTTCTAATAGCAATTGTTTTGCTAACTTTGATGCATCTCATGTTGTTATTAAGGACAAGAGTACATGGAGAACACTTCTCAAATCCTCTAGTGATGGTGACCTCTACCTCTTTCCACCCGATCAATCATTCTCTATCCTCTGGAACTTGTCTCTTGTCAAGTCTTTGGTGATGTTTGGCATCATCAACTTGGTCATTTAGGTCATCATGTATTTTCTCTTTTACAAATTTTCAAGAATATTTCTTTGTCTTCTAAATATTCTATTTTTTATTTGGATTTTCAATTAGGCAAGTCTAAACATTTACCTTCTGATTATGTTAAGCATTGTAGTGAGCAATCTTTAGCTTTAATACATTTTGATGCTTGGAAATCTCCTATTTTATCAAATTTGGATTATTGATATTATGTTATTTTTTTGGATGATTTTTCTCGTTATTCTTGGATTTTTTCTATGCATAAAAAATCTGAAGTCTTTCAACACTTTTGTGCCTTTAAAGCTCTGGTTGAAAATCAGTTTTCTATAAAAATAATTTTTTTTCTCAAAATGATGGTGGTAAAGAACTTGATCAAACGCATTTCAAACAATTTTTTGCTCAAAATGGTATTACTTTTTGCATGTCTTGCCCGGACACCGCTCAGCGAAATGGTGTCGCTAAACGTGAGCATAAACTTATTAGTGAAAATGCAGGCACCCTCTTAATTCACTCATCTCTTCTTGAGTCTTTTTTGGGTTGATGCTACATACATTGCACTTTGCATCATCAATCGTCTCCTTACTCCTGCTTTGCAAAATCAGTTTCTTTATACAAAATTGTTGTTTAAGATTCCTGATTACTCTTCTTTTCGTGTCTTTGGGTGTCCCTGCTATCCTAACCTCCCTGCCTATGCACCCCACAAGCTCGCACCTATATCCAAACAATGTGTCTTCCTAGGTGTAACAACACATCCCTGGTTTGCCACCCCCGAACGGTGTCGTCACATTTTGAAATCCCAGTACAACACATATATGCAACAATACAAAAATACATCAACTGAAATTAAAAATTTTCTCAAATCCTTAACTCTTTTCAGAGAAAATACATAATCATCCTCTTTTCAGAAAAAATATATACATATAACAAAATGCATGAAAAGATTTTTATTACAAACTTTTCTTTCTTCTTTCTTACAATGTCTGGGGACTTGACCACAGACCTTACTTATGTAGTTACTATGCTATCAGGTTTAAACTCTTTCTGCCCTGCCTGTTGCATGAAAATTTTCAACAATAAGGAGTGAGCTTCATAAGCTCAATGAATTAAATTTACTAGAAGTACTTGATTATATACTTCCAATCACATCTTATAATTCAATCTTTTCTAATTTACCAATATAAATCATCTATTTCTTCACAGATAATCATTCAATCTTTCAAATAATCTTCCTATATTCTTTCATCTATTAGCTCATATAAATCAATAATAACATCCTATTATAATTTCAACCATTTATCAATCTCATCTTAAATTAATCATCAAACATATCAATTTTTTCTTCTTCTCATATATTTCATCATATTGAGATTTTCAATTTAACATCATTATTTACCTCGTTATGAGGTTCACAACATATAATCAATTAAGCAAATCAATTTTTATCATATAATACTGTCGTATTTCTTTCTCATCATATTTGTCTCTCTGTGAGACTCATTTGTCTATCAATAATTTCACAATCAAGATTGATATTTTAGCATCTCAATCAATAATAATCAATATTTAAAACAAATGTAATGCATGAATTTAAATTATCTTTCTTTCTTTCTCATTATATCATTCCATAGAATCATCTGGTAACGTCTTCTCACACGTCAACATATTTCAGCTAGACCAACTGCCTTTCATGTCTTTTCGACTAGACCGGCTGCCTTCTCGGTCTTTTATTTTCAGCTAGACCGACTGCCTTCACAATTTTTTATTTTATGCATATGAGCAATAATATAAAAACAAGCAGACCAGTTGCCTTCCTGGTCTTTTATTTTATGCATATCAACAATAATATGAAAATAAACATTCATTCAAGCATTCAATTTAGCTATCCAGCTCTTTCTCAAAATTATTATTTTTATCATAGTCATTAAATTATCTCATCATATATTATATCCACTTTTCAATCATATTTTAAAAAAATTTCATAAAACTTCTCAACATATTTTTCATTCATCAATCCTTTTTAAAATATAAATTCTTATATAATTAATATTAAACACACTTTCCAATTCCTAATCAATAAATTAATCAGTTTTTACATATAACCGAAAATATATCATTGTAATTCCCCCATTTATTCAAATATCATAATTTCATTTTTTATGGGTTTCAATTACTAAAAGTAAATCTAACTCACCACGTAGAGCTTAAAGCTACCGTGGATCGCCTCCTTGCCTTTCTTGCTTCTTTAAGCAATTTCTTGAGATTACTGATCACCAACACCTAATCATAAACTTTCATAAATATTACTATTTCATAAACTAATTCAAACAGTATAATTATCTAATTATGAGTCTTTTTGAAAATTTACCTTAAATATGATGAAGTCTGATTATTGTAGTTGAATGACTGTGCTATTTCTAATACTGGGGAAATTTCCTTTATAACTTTTTGCTAAGAAATTTGAATTGAAGAAAGAAAGAAACCGAACAAGATTTAGTAAGAAAAATACAAATCAAAGAAAAAAATCTAAATTTTATACTTAAAATAATCGCCCCACCGTTCTTCTTATTCTTTCTTTTCATGTTACCTGTCTAACATGCAAGTTTGCATGTTAGGCAGTCAGCACCTGGACATCAAGGTGTTGACCTCTTTTTTTTCAAAAAAATTATTTTATTCAACAATAAATCTTTCATATATATATATATATATATTATTTTAATTCCATGTCATATCTATCAAATTACTTATTTACCCTTACTTAAAGAAGACGAGTATTACAATTCTACCCACCTTATAAAAATTTCGTCTTCAAAATTTTCTTACTTAACTCATGAAAAAGCTGGGGGTATTATTTCCTCATTCTCACTTCATGCTCCCAAGTGATTTTTTCAACATCTTTGTTCCGCCATAATACTTGAATTAAAGGAATGACTTTATTACGCAAGACTTGTTCCTTTCTGTCTAGAATTCTAACTGGTTCTTGTATAAAAGTCAAATCTTTCTGAAGTTCTACAGCCTGATTCAGAATACTATGGGATTCATCATGTTAACATTTTCTCAAAAGTGACACATGAAACACATTGTGTAATTGCTTTAACTCTGGAGTCAAATCCAATCTATATGCTACTGGTCCAACTCACTCAATCACCTCTTATGGCCCCACAAATCTCGGACTCAATTTTCCTTTCTTTTTAAATCTCTATACACCCTTCCACGGAGATATCTTCAAAAATACCCAGTCACCAACCTAAAACTCAAGAGGTCGATTTCTATTATCAGCATATCTCTTCTGTTTGTTCTGTGCTGCTCTAAGGTTCTTTCTAACCAGTTTGATCCTTTCAGTAAATCTATCATTTTTAGACTAAATATCTTTCTTTCTCCAACTTCTTCCCAACACATCGGAGTTCTGCATCTTTTACCATATAAAGCCTCAAATGGTGCCATCCTAATACTAGTTTGATACTAATTATTGTATGCAAACTCGATCAAAGGTAAATAAGCATCCCAACTTAGTAAGAAACTCAATACACTTGCCATCAATATATCTTCTAGTATTTTGATGGTTCTATCTATTTGCCCATCAGTTTGAGGATGAAAAGTTGTACTAAATTGCAATTGCGTACACATAGCTTCTTGAAAACTCCTCCAAAATCTAGAAGTGAATCTAGAATCTCTATCTGATACAATGCTTAAAGGTACTCCATGTAATCTCACAATTTCCGCTATATACAATTCAACCAACATTTCAAGATTCCAAGTAGTTTTAATATGAAGTAAATGTGAAGACTTAGAAAGTCTATCCACTATAACCCATACAACATCATGACCTCTCTAGGTACGGGGAAAACCATTAAAAAAAATTCATACTTACATATCCCATGGCCATTCAGGTACTGGAAAAGGCTATAATAAACCCGCTGGATGTCAATTATCAGATTTTACTTGTTGACAAATCAAGCATCTAGAAATATACTCAACTACATCCTTCTTCATTCCTTACCACCAACAATTCTGTCTCAACCCCTTGTACATCTTATTATTACTCTGGTGCATAGAACACACATAATCATAAGTCTCTTTTAGTATCTCCTTTCTTATCTCAACATCATTAAGCACACAAACTCTATGTCCTAATACCACCATTCCATCTTCTCTAATTCTAAACCCATTCGACTTCCCGCTCAATATTTTCTGTTTGATATTCTCTATCCCTTCATCTCTACCTTGCTTCTATAATAAACGATCAATAATAGAAGATTATACCACCATATTTGCCATCAATACTCCTCCATCATTGACACTTAATTGTATCCTCATTTTTCTTAATTCTATCATCAAGCTAGTATCATGACTCCTAATAATAGCTAATCTCTCTTTAGACTTTCTACTCAATGCATCAACTACTACATTAACTTTCCCTGGATGATAATGAATTGTACAATTATAATCACTAATCAACTCCATCCACCTCCTTTGCCCCAAATTCAAATCTTTCTAGGTAAGAAAATGAGTCAAACTTTTAGGATCAGTAAAAATTTCACAAATGGCTCCATACAGATGATGTCTCTAAATCTTCAAAGCAAAAACTATGGCAGTCAATTCTAAATTATGGGTCGGGTAATTTATCTCATAGTTCTTCAATTGCCTAGAAGCATTAGCTATAACTCTTCCATGTTGCATTAACACACATCCCAATCCCTGATGTGACACATCACTATATACCACCAATCCTTCATCACCAGAATGAAGCACTAATACCGGAGTAGTAGTCAATTTCTCTTTCAACAACTGGAAACTCCTCTTACATTCTTCTGATCACATAAACTTCACTTCCTTCCTGGTCAATCTGGTAAATGGTCCAACAATAATAGAAAAATTATGGATAAACCTCCTATAATAACCAACTAACTCCAGAAAGCTTCTAATTTCAGTCACACTAGTGGGTCTTTCCCAATTCAACACTGTCTCTACTTTTTGTGGGTCAACTGCTATCCCATCTCCTGACAGAACATGCTCCAAGAAAGATATTTCACTCAACCAAAACTCACACTTAGAGGACTTTGCATACAATTTCTCTCTTCTCAGAATTTCCAACACTATCTCTAAACGTTGCCCATGCTCCTCTTCATTCTTGGAATATACAAGAATATCATCAATAAATACAAGCACAAATCTATCCAATAATGGTTTAAACCTGATTAATGAGATCCATAAATCTTATAGGAGCATTAGTTAACCCAAATTGAATCACAAGGAACTCATGATGGCCATAATGTGTTATAAAAGCAGTCTTAGGCACATCCCCCTCATTTATCGTCAACTGATGATAACTCAATCTCAGGTTTATCTTAGAAAACACCCTAGCCCCCTGTAATTGCTCGAATAAATCATCTATCCTGGGCAAAGGATATTATTCTTGATGGTGATGTTTTTCAACTATCTATAATCAATACATAATCTCATCGTTCTATCATTATTCTTCACACACAATATAGGGGCTCCCCAAGGCGACATACTAGGTCGAATAAACTATTTATCTAACAACTTTTGAAGTTGAACTTTCAACTCTCTCAACTCAGCTGGTACCATTCTATAAGGCGTTATAGATATGGGTGCTGATCCCAGAATCACCTCAATAGAAAACTCAATCTCCTTGTTAGGAGGTAAACCAGACAACTTCTCAGGGAACACATCAGAAAAATCTTTCACTACTAAGATTTCTTATAACTTCCTAATCTCCTTTCTAGAATCCACCACATACGCCAAATACCCCTCACAACCCTTCTTCAACCATTTACTAGCAGTTAGGGCTAAAATAAGACAGTTTCCAAGTATCGTACGTTTTCCCTGAAAGTTAAACTCCTCTTGTCCTGGTATCCTGAACACCACATTCTTCCTAAAACAATCTACCCAAGCATGCTATGTAGATAACCAATTCATCCCAAAAATTAAATCAAAATCCCTCATATCTAAAGGCAACAAATCAACTTCAAATTCTCTACCAGCCATACTAATTGATGTGCAAATTTTAAATGCTTGCAAGTGCACAAATCATAAATAGTATTACGATTAGTTTACTCTCGAGGCGATGTCTCAAGGAATTGCAGTGGTTTAAATCCTAAATTAATTTCTTAAAATTACTAAAACAAACTCTGAAATTAAATCCTAAACACTCTAATTAAAAGATTGGTGAAGAGAAAATTGAAATAAAAACAATTAAGTAAATTAAACAAAACGAATTATGAAGAGATAAGTATAATCAATGAGAATAATTTGGAGTTTAGCTTGCTATCCAATCATGAATTGGAACATTTGGAGAATATAAAGAATTAATCAACATCCAAGATTATTGGTATTTCCGCTAAGACTAGAGAATGCCATTGATTGTGTTTATTCTCAATTTATAACTAATTAATTAAATCCCATGGATCGTGTTTATAAATTAATTAGTTAAATTAAGTATAAGGAAAACGCAACCACCTAAATCATAATTTGATTTGAATCCTAATTTAAATTCCTATTCAAGAAAGCTTAATTAGGTTTAGATGATTTGTCCTCAACCTAATCTCAAATATTAACCTTAACTATCAATAATAGATGGCCAATCCACAAGCAAAATCAAAGGTATGAAGGATATTGAATAAGAAATAATCTGGAAAATTTCATAAAACTAAATCCACCAAAATATCCAAAACAATCAAGGCAGCTAAGCCAAACGCCCAATAATGCATTCAGCCGCTCATGTTTAAATCCCAATAACAAAATTCAAATACTAGGGTTACAAGCATATTGAAGGATAGGAGGAGCAAAGGTAGAATTTCTTCCTGAATTACTAAATGAATCTTCAAAGTCTTAAAGTGATTGATCGTTGTCTTCAATCTCTTGATAAGTTATCTTGATGAAAGAAACCGTCTCCTCCTTCAATATCCCAAAACTCTTCTTGATAATATCTCTCCAAGAACTGCCGTCGTCTCCCCCCAAAACTCCTCTTGATAATATTTCTCCAAGAACTGCCATCGTCTTCCCTTTTCTCTGAGTCTAAAATTCCTATATATAGCTATATGGAGATGGCTTTTTAGACAGAAAAATCGCCCTAGGGTTTCTGTTTGGGTTGTGTGCTTCTGCTGCTGTCTAGGCCCGATTCTGCTAAAACTGTCATAACTTTCTCTAGAAAAATCATATTTACGAGCCGTAAAATTTTCAGAAAATAGACATCCGGATCTTTCCAAGCATATATGGCTCATATCCTGGTTCTTCCTTAATCAATACAGTTTAATCCACAAAAATAACTTCTGCCACGCTAAAATCACACACAGTCTGACCTTTGTCTACTAAAACTGCCATAACTTTCTCTAGAAAAATCATATTTACAAGCCATAAAATTCTCCAGAAAATAGACATCTGGATCTTTCCAAGAATATATGGCTCATCTCCTGGTTCTTCTTGAATCAATACAGTTTAATCCGCAAAAATGACTGATTTGTACGGGTAATTATGGTAATTTAGTGAAACTCCTGTAAAACATGTAAAACATTGAAAAACAACTCAAAGTAACAAATTCCTAAGCTAAACATATAAATAAATACTTAAAAAAATACAAAATACTAGAACAAATTTTCGTTCATCAAATACCCCCAAACCCTGATTTTGCTAGTCCTCAAGCAAAACTGAAAGAAAACATAAACAAAACAAACCTAAAAACTCAAATCAACAAAACCCTCATGCCTTAATTCTTATTATAACTTATATCTTGATATCTTATGCACAATTATGTTCATAGTCTCAACACTACATAATTCATTGCTCAAATCAAGTGCACATCGCACATCCATATTCCAATGCTCAAAACACCTGACGTCAATTACCCCAAAACCTAACGTCAAGAATCCAAATTCGCTTCAACTCTAGGACTCATAGGATTCACTCATTAAGCATACCGAACCTAGGTTTCAATCACTCATCAAGCATATGTGAATAGAAGTTATGTAAACATGAAATTTCAAATATAAATTCGAATATGAATATGGATATCATCAAAGAACACTCATATGTTCGCAAAATAGATCTCATGAAAGGAATAAAATGTTAGGATTGCAAAGATATTGCATCACCTATATCATATCCTAGTCAAAAATTGATGAGAGTCATAAAATGCACTTTAATAGTACTTAATTGTTAGCATTTTAGGGTTGATCTAGGTTTTAATTGCACTTTTATATGTTAACAACTCTAAAGTATCATTCTTGGATCATTGATCTATTTCGGTGCATTTTCAGATACTTTAAGCTCAAAAGAGAAGGAAAATTTATCATTGCTTGAAGCACAAAGACTCGAGGCATACTGGAGTGAAGAAATGCTTCCGGAAGGACAAGATGGAGGGCTTAAAAGAGCAACAGCTACTGCTCGCACTGGAAAGGTGTTTCACTAAATTGCCAGAATTGCCCGTACAGATCAATCATCTTTGAAAATTAAACTGTATTGATACAAGAAGAACCAGGAGATGAGCCATATACACTTAGAAAGATCCGGAAGTCTATTTTTTGGAGAATTTACGGTTCATAAAAATGATTTTTCTAGAGAAAGTTATGGCAGTTTTAGTAGACAAAGGTCAGGCTGTGCAGGATTTCAGCGTGAAGGGCATGTGAAGGCTTAAATCCTACATCCCACATCGGTTAGAAACATATTTCTATATCCCACATCCCACATTGGATTGGAAACACATTGCAATCATGGTATTTGCCTATACAAGACCTACTCCACTTCAGCTTTGAGAATCAATCGGAGCTCATCTGAAATCATCAGAGAGTGAATCCAGAGGGCCTTTAGGAGGAATCCGAAGTATAATTTTGGATGGTAAGCTGAGGAATCGCTGAAGCTTTCGCTACTAAGGGGGAGACGATCATTGAAAGCCCGGAGGCAACTCGAGGACGCATGAGCCCCGTGGCCGGCTAGTCTCCAAGCAAGGCGAATGGATGAATCCCTAGGTGTAGTTGTTCTTATTTTCCTTTATTTGATTCAGTTGTAGTTTGGTATTATTTTCATTAAGCATTGTTATGTTTTATTCTTTAATTTAATTAGTAGATTTCTTATTAGTCCGGTGATTGCATGCTTCTTTTCCATATAAGTCTAGTCATACTCCTCTTATGTGTATTTGTTTGGGTGTGATTGAGTTCGGTAGATCTCTTTTATAGATTTGTCCATTGCTGTGGTATTTTCCTTTAGATATATCGTTGTCTCTTGATAATTTATAAGTTAGGTCATGTGTGCTTGAAAGTAAAGAATAATTCGTATCAATTACATTAGGGTTTATATATGCACTTTAATTGAATATTTGCCGATTGCCTGTTTGGGATATGAAACTTGCAATCGAGATAAAAACAACTGAATCAAGTTAGGATTAGGGCAACGAACCTAGGGAGGATTTCTGAAACCTTTTTGTTTCTTTATTATATTATCCATCAATTATTTACACAATTTTCATACAATCAACAATTCAGATTCTGGCATTTGATCTTTATCGTTTGTGTTGAGGTTTACACCTTCTTTTGTAATTAGTTTGTTTCCCTATGGAATCGACACCCCAAAGCTATACTACAATACCGCATTATGTTTTGGGTGTAATCAAACACCTCAAGCAAAACATATTGAGTATGAACCTTTGCATAGAGGGGCGTGGTTGGCCGAACCTGATTTACACCAAAGCTCTTTCTTTTCAACTCTTTATAAGAGCGTCTTATATACCCTTGAAGTATCTCAGGTCCTCTTTCTTGTCTAACCAAATCCCTTTTTGACATGTTTCTCAAATATGTATATTATTTTTTTTATAATTTTTTTTTCTTCTTCTTTTTGAATAGGAATTTGGATCTTTCTCCAGAGACAGTGGCAACTAGAGCGTATAACGATAGGCACATACTCAAACTTCTTACTCAAGTCATTCAACTAAAATAATGAGAATACATAACATGATACTTCAAATGAGTTATATAATCCTAGCATTCAATGCAAAACCTATAAAGATCATCTAACAATTAAGGTCATAACGAAGAGTTTTTAAGAGTACCAAGAAACTAACTCTCAGAATAAAACGCTTATGGCTCAAATAACTCTTTAGGTAGTCTCCACTATTTGATTCTCAATCATTAGATCTAGATTCATCTCAGTATCAACATCAAGAGCAGGGTCTATGGAATATGAATATGCATCAATCCTCACAGTAACTTGTAAGTGTTAAAGAAACTAAACTCAACGTGCATAAAAGATTTGATTACTAGCTATAAAACAAATTGTAGCATGAAAATTTTGTCTCAGCAAGTTCTAATTGTACCCCCAAACCTAAACTAAACATTATCCCAATGTATGAAATCAAACATGCCTTTAGAAAAACATTTAGAAGAGAACAATGAAAATGAAAGAACATAAAACATACTCTATCAAATGGGTGGGTTGCCTCCCACCAAGCGCTTTCTTTAACGTTTTAGCAAGACGTTGGTTGAACTTATTCAGGATCGTGCACCTTAATGCACTCAACAACCCCATTTTCATGGACTCCTTCCAAGTAAGGCTTCACACGATGCCCGTTAACCTTAAATGTCACTTGAGTCTTCGGGTTTAGCAACTCTACCGCTCCATGAAAAAAAACATTGACTATGGAAAATGGTCCGCACCATCTTGACTTCAATTTTCCTAGAAATAATTTGAAACGAGTGTTAAACAAAAGAACTTTCATTCTATGATAAAGAGACTTACATATAAGGCCTTAGTCATGGTAATGCTTAGTGCGTTCTATATAGATCTTTGCATTCTCATAGGCTTCATCACGAATCTCTTCTAACTCATTGAGTTGTAGTAACCGCTTCTCTCCTGCCATTTCCATGTCCATGTTAAACTCTTTGATTGCCCAATACACTCGATGCTCAAGCTCAACCGATAAGTGGCATGCCTTTCCAAAAACCAACTGATAGGGGCTCATACCAATGGGAGTCTTGTACGTTGTGCGGTATGCCCATAATACATCATTAAGCTTGGTTGCCCAATCCTTCCATGATGGTCGCACCATCTTTTTCAGAATGCCCTTGATTTGTTGATTGCTTACCTCAACTTGACTCGAAGTTTGTGGGTGATATGAAGTCCCCACCTTGTGTGTGATGCTATATTTCTTCAACAACCCATCATAGAGTTTATTACAAAAATGGGTTCCTCCATCATTGATTATAGCCCGCGATGTCCTAAACCTACTAAATATCACATCCTTCAAAAATTTCACAACAAAATTAGCATCATTAGTTTGGGTTGGTATAGCCTCAACCCATTTGGACACATAATCAACCACAACTAATATATATTCATATCCAAGTGAAGGCGGAAAAGGACCAATGAAATAAATTCCCCAGACATCAAATAATTCAATGACAAGATTGTTAGTCAAAGGCATCTCATTTCTCTTTCCAATACTACCAGTCCTCTTAATTTTATCACAACACATGCAAAACTTATGAGCATCTTTAAAGAGAGTTGGCCAATGAAGTTCGTGGAAAAAAGAAAGAATGCTTTCATGCTCAGCCTCAGGTACACATCTTCGAATGATTTGATCTTGACCAAATTTGAACAAATAATGCTCATCCCAAAAGTAACTCCTACAAGAAGACAAAAATCTCTTTTTTTCTTGAAAAGAGAGGTTAGGTCGCATGACACCACAAGCAAGATAATTTACAATATCAGCATACCATGGCTCTTGACTTATAGCAAATAATTGTTCATTGGGAAAAGTGTCAACAATTTTCTTATATTCTTCTTGCTTATGTGAATCAAAGTCCGAAATTAACCTAGAAAGGTGATCTACAACAATGTTCTCACTACCCTTCTTATCCCTTATTTCTTGGTTAAATTCTTGCAAAAGCAAGACCCACTGAATTAGTCTTGGCTTAGTATTCGGTTTAGTTAATAAGTGTCTCAATGCCGCATGATCCAAATGCACAATGACCTTAGACCCTACCAAGTAAGGCCTGAACTTGTCTAATGCAAATATGACAGCCAAAAACTCTTTTTCCGTGGTGGAATAATTGAGTTGGGCATCATTAAGTGTTATACTAGTATAGTAGATCACATGTGAACGCTTATCCACTCGTTGCCCTAAAACAACCCCCACAGCATAATCAGATGCATCACACATAATCTTAAAAGGAACTGACTAGTTAGGTGCCATGATAATAGGCACCAATATCAACTTTTCTTTCAAAGCATTAAAGGCGATAAGGCAATCATCATCAAAAGTACATGGAACATCCTTAGACAACAAATTACTTAATGGGCGACTTATCTTAGAAAAATCTTTGATAAATCTCCTATAGAAACCTACGTGTCCTGTGAAACTCCTAATCCCATTAATCGAAGTCAGGAGTGGCAATTTAGCAATCAAGTCAATTTTAGCCTTATCTACTTCAATATCTTTACTAGAAATCACATGCCCTAATACAATGCCTTGTTGTAACATAAAATGACTCTTCTCTTAACTGAGTGTTAAATTACACTCAATGTATCTTTCAAGTACCAAAGTCAAATTATGCAAATAGTTATCAAATGAGGTTCTAAAAACTGAAAAATCATCTATAAATATCTCAATGAATTTCTCCACCATATCCGAGAAGATTGACATCAAATATCTTTGGAATGTGGTTGGAGCATTGCATAGGCCAAACGACATCCTCCTAAAGGCAAATATCCCAAATGGGCAGGTGAATGTTGTCTTCTCTTGATCCTCCAGCACAATCAGTACTTGCTAATAACCTGAAAGACCATCAAGAAAACAATAAAAATCATGTCATGCTAGTCTTTCCAACATCTGATCAATAGAAGGAAGTGGAAAATGATCCTTTTTAGTAGCTGAGTTCAGTTTCCTGTAATCAATGCATATTCTCCACCCTGTAGTCATCCTAGTGGGCACTAGCTCATTCTTCTCATTTCGCACCACTGTAATCCCAGACTTTATAGGCACAACATGAACTAGACTAACCTATCTACTATCTGAAATAGGGTAGATAACTCCTGCATCTAGGAGTTTTAAAATTTCTTTCTTCACTACCTCTTATAGGTTAGGGTTTAGTCTCCTTTGAGCTTCTTTCACAGGTTTGGCACCGTCCTCTAAAATGATCTTATGCATACATGTAGCAGGACTAATACCCCTAATGTCACTTATACTCCATCCTATGGATCTCTTAAGTTTGCTAAGCTTCTTCAAAACCTCTTGGGTTTAGGTCAAAGTAGATGAAATAATCACAGGACATGTGTCTCCCTTTCCAAAAAATATGTACTTAAGGTGCTTAAGTAACTCTTTAAGTTCAAGCTTAGGTGGAGTAGTATCTTCCCTAGGTAGGGAACTTGGCAATTCTAAAGGTTTGCTAGACTCTTCTTGGGGTGACACTGGTATTGCACTATCTAACATCTCATAATACCCTTTTATCTCCTCTTCTAGTGTTTCATTTACTCTCTTAGTTGTAAGAGCAACTTCAAGCTTGTCCTTTATTCCTGTCTGCAAATAAGTGTCATAAACAAGTGAGTCCACACAATCAATAAAAGAACACTCATCATTAGTAGAAATAGAAGAATGAGTGGTTAGAGAATTAAACACTTTAAATTGTACAGTCTCTCCCATGACTGTCATCGTTAACCTCCCATTATGGACATCAATAATAGTCTTGGTTGTGGCCATAAATGGTCTACCAAGAAGAATTGTGTGCTCCTTGTCCTTAGATGGGGTACCTTCCATCTTCAATACTACTAAATCCATAGGCACAATCACTTTGTCTACCTACACCAACATATCCTCAACTATTCCCTTAGGATATTTTATTGACCTATCAGGGAGTTGAAGAGACATAATTGTTGACTTAAGCTCCCCCAAACCTAGTTGCAAGTATATCGAATATGGAATGAGATTTATACTTGCTCCTAAGTCTAGCATTGCTTTGGCGACCTTCTTATTTCCCATTGTGATATTGATGATGAAACTTCCGGGATCTTTCAGCTTAGGTGGCAAGCTTTTTAGGAGCATTGCCCTAGCAGCTTCTGACACCATCACTTTCTCGCTCTTCTTATATTTCCTCTTTTTGGTGTTAAGTTCCTTAAAGAATTTTGTATATGATGGCACATTCCTGATAACATCCAAAATAGGCAAATTAATATTCACTTTAGAAAGCATATCAAAAATATCAAAAAATTGCTTATCCTATTTAACATCTTTCAGATGGCTTGGTTAAGGAATAAGAAGCCTATAAGGCTCGGTCACCTTATGCAGTGTCGTGAAGGAAGATAGCTCATTCTCCTTGCACTCCTCAGATGTTTGAAAAGATTGTGGATCTTCAGCTGGATTCCTTTAGGAGCATCATGCTCATTTTGCTTTTCAATTGATTTTCCTGCATCACGTGGCAAGTCATAAGAAATTTTATCATCAGAATTGTTGCTAAGAATTTTACCACTCACAGCACTGTGATAGCCTTTGCTTGCTCAGGTTGGCTAGGCAACTTCCCTTTTTGATGTACTTGCAATTGTTCCGCAAGTTTCCCAACTTGTACTTCCACCCTCTTCATTGATGCCTCTAAAGAATCCAACATTTGGCTATATCTCTCATGGTTCTCTTTGCTAACTTGAATAAAAGCACTTAAGTTCTCCTCCAAAGTTGGATTTCTAGGCTGATTGGGTGGTGCAACATGGTTTTGATATTGAACTGGTCTTAAACTTTGAGCATATGCCGGAGTGTTGTTAGTCTTCCAGGATAAATTGGGATGATTTCTCCACTCGGGGTTATAGGTATTAGAATATGGATCATTCCTCGACCGAGGTTGGTAAGACTCCATTGCATTAACTTGCTCTTGTTCATTTCCTGCATAAGATTCATAAGGCAAAGAACAAGTGTTAGCACCGTGACCAAAAACCCCACAAACTCCACTTACCTCATGATTAGGTATGTTTGTCGTAGTGAGAAGTTTGACTTGTTTGGTCAACTCTGCAAGTTGCATTGCTATATCATTGTTGGAGCTTAATTCATTAACCCCAAATCTCCTTCCTTTTACACTCTTTTGTTGGGAATTAGCACCCAACATCTCATATAGCTCGCATGTCTTCTCAGCAGTCTTTTCTCCTATGGCTCCACCGACAGCATTATCAACCGTATATTGACACTATTGTGTCAATCCATCATAAAAGAATTGATTTTGTAGCTACAATGGGTAATTATGGTGGGGACACTGGATTAGAAGCATCTTAAACCTGTCCTATGCTCCATGGAAGGGTTCTCCCTCCATTTGTGAGAACATAGCAATCTTAGTTCTCAACTCAGTGGTCTTCTGATGGGAGTAGAATTTGTTCATGAATCGATTGTAGACCGCTTCCCATATAGTCAAAGAACTGGGTGGAAGAGTCATCAACCACGCTTTTGCTCTATCTTTTAATGTGTAGGGGAAGCATCTCATCCTAAGTTGATCCTTATTCAGCCTCTGTAGAGGAAAAGTCTGCACTGTTGCATAGAAATCACTTATGAATGTTAATAAGTCTTCATTTGGAATTCCATAGAATGAAGGGAGCATGCTAAAGTGGATTTTTTTTTATCTCATAATTCCGTGCAGCTTCCCCCAATTGGATGCAAGATGTGGAAGTGCCGTTGATCGACCTTGCATACTTCTTCATTATAATTTGTCTCTCAGCTCCTTCCATTGTTTCAGGCTCCTCTTTTTCTATTCCCTGAACCTTTTCTTATTCTTCTGTAGGTTGTAATGTCTCCCTTAGCCTATGGATGTTGTCTATTGCTGGTACTAGATTTCTCCCTTGGGATCTTCTACCATGCATGTGCCTAAAGAAAACAAAAGAAAAATTAAACTACCAGGAATCAAGAAACAAATTAATCCAATTTAAATCAAGAAAATCAAGAAGCAAATAAAGAAAATTTGACGAAATAAAAGAAATAAAAATTACACCTAAAATAAAGAAAAGAAATAAAATTAAAATAAAAATAAAAACAAAGAAAATAACTAAAGAATTAAACATTAATTCCCTGGCAACGATACCAAAAACTTGATGTGCAAATTTCACATGCTCGCAAGTGCACGAATCACAAATAGTATTGCGATGAGTTTACTCTCGAGGTCGATCTCTCAAGGAATTGCAGTGGTTTAAATCCTAAATTACTTTCTTAAAATTACTAAAACAAACTCTGAAATTAAATCCTAAACACTCTAATTAAAAGATTGGTGAAGAGAAAATTAATAATTAAGTAAATTAAACAAAATGAATTATGAAGAGATGAGTATAATCAATGAGAACAATTTGGAGTTTAGCTTGCTATCCAATCATGAATTGGAACATTTGGTGAATATAAAGAATTAATCAACATTCAAGATTATTGGTATTTCCGCTAAGACTAGAGAATGCCATTGATTGTGTTTATTCTCAATTTATAACTAATTAATTAAATCTCATGGATCGTGTTCATCAATTAATTAGTTAAATTAAGTATAAAGAAAACGAAACCACATAAATCACAATTTGATTTGAATCCTGATTTAAATTCCTATTCAAGAAAGCTTAATTAGGTCTAGATGATTTGTCCTCAACCTAATCTCAAATATTAAGCTTAACTATCAATAATAGATGGCCAATCCACAAGCAAAATCAAAAGTATGAAGGATATTGAATAAGAAATAATCTGAAAAATTTCATAAAACTAAATCAACCAAAATATCCAAAACAATCAAGGCAGCTAAGCTAAACGCCCAATAATGCGTTCAGCCGCTCATGTTTAAATCCCAATCACAGAATTCAAATACTAGGTTTACAAGCTTATTGAAGGATAAGAGGAGCAAAGATAGAATTTCTTCCCGAATTACAAGATGAATCCTCAAAGTCTTGAAGCAACTGATGATCGTCTTCAATCTCTTGATAAGCCATCTTGATGAAAGAAATTGTCTCCTCCTTCAATCTCCCAAAACTCTTCTTGATAATATCTCTAACCATACTGCTCTAAGGTTCTCTCTAACCAGTTTGATCCTCTCAGTAGTTAGATCTATCATTTCTGGGCCAAATATCTTTCTCTCTGATAAGTGCTTAAATATTCATATTTAAACCCCCTTATTTTCATTTGTTAAGTCCTTAATTATGTTAATTTAGTCCATTTTACTTCATTTTTGTGTTTCACATGTTTTTATAGGGTCTTAGAGAAAAAGAAGCATTTTTGGCACCTAAAGGAAGAAATCTGGAAATCATGGAGCAGCTACTAGCCAAAGGGCGATCGAGCGCACTATTGGGTGCGATCGAGCGCATAAGCGCTCGTGCGCACATAAGAAGGATCGAGCGCAGTCTTGCGATCGAGTGCACAACGCATGCGATTGAGTGCACATGTACGGGCGTGAATAGTAAAATGATATAACTAGTTTTGGAAATAGAGGAGGTTTTACGTTTTAGGAAGTTTAGGGTTTCCTAAGTCTTCTAGGGTTATTCAAACCCTATAAATACACCTGTAAACACACACAAAAGACAACACTTCTTTTATTTTTGCTTAGCTTGGAATTGTAAGCTTTGGAGAGGATTGACAACCCGTCTCCATATTATTCTTCAGGTTTCATATTTTATGTTTAGTTTATGTTATAATGCTTATCTTAGACAGCATGTGTAACTAACTTTTTATAGGGCTCGATTGAAGCCCTAGTTATGCTTTCCCATATACAAATTCATTGATTATCTCTGCAATAGCCTTGATTATGATGCTTAACTTGATTAATGCCTATGTTTATTTAAATTCCTCATACGTATATGTTTGATTAATATGTGCATGTGGTATGGACTTGTTAGTTAGATCAATTTGGATGACCGAGTCATGGGTCTGACATTAGTAACAAAAGATATTAACACTGGATTCTTGGGTTAATCAACATGGAAAACTGGAAGTAGATACCATACCCTAGGTCCTGTGTGGTTATCGATTTCCATAGGTCCTATGCACTCTTAAGGAACAACTCAGTAGATACCATGCTGAATCCCTTAAGAAAGAAATGAGTTAGAGTAGATACCATGCCTAACTCGTTGCTTAGGGAAATCAATAGCTTAAGGAGTAGATACCATACCCTTAGGTTGACAACCATTAGGTATTCATAGTAGGGCTAGAGCATTGGCATATTACTCATTGGGAAAGTATGACTAGTGGTGGATATCAAAGCCCTATGTCCTTATTATTATTAAAATCACACTCAACTATTATTTTTATCTTTTTATTAAGAAACTGATTCTAAAACCGAAATTCACCAATCCTTGTGGAAATGATCTCGCACTTGCACACTATGCTACATTGACCTTGTGCACTTGCAAGTAAAACAAGTCTGATTATTCGCTTATTTATTTAGGTAGATAATCGCACAACACTCTCTCCAACTTCTTCCCAGCATACTGGAGTTCTACACCTCCTACCATATAAAGCTTCAAATTGTGCCATCCCAATACTAGTTTGATACTGATTATTATATGCAAACTCGATCAAAGGTAAGTAAGCATCTCAGCTTACTGAGAAACTCAATACACTTGCCCTCAACATATCTTCTAGTATTCTAATGATTCTCTCCATCTACCCATCAATTTGTGGATGAAAAGCTATACTAAACTGTAATTGCGAGCCCATAGCTTCTTGAAAACCTCTCCAAAATCTAGAGGTAAATCTAGAATCTCTATCTCATATAATACTCAAGGGTACTCCATGTAATCTTAAAATCTCTGCTACATATAATTTAACTAACTTTTCAGAACTCCAGGTAGTTTTAATAGGAAGGAAATGTGAAGACTTAGAAAATCTATCTACTATAACTCATACAGCGTCATGACCCCTCTGGGTACAGGGAAAACCTGAGACAAAATCCATACTCACATTTTACCATGCCCACTCAGGTACTGGAAGTGGTTGTAATAAACTTGCTGGATGTCTATTCTCAGACTTCACCTGTTGATAAGTCAGACATCTAGAAATATGTTTCGCTACATCTTTCTTCATCCCTAACCACCAATAATTTTGTCTCAAACTCCTGTACATCTTATTATTTCCTGGATTCATGAAATATACAGAATCATTAGCCTCCTTTAGTACCTCCTTTCTCATCTCCACATTATTTAGAACACAAACTTGATGCCCTAATACCACCATACCATCTTCTCTAATTCTAAACTCAGTTGGCTTCCCACTCAACACTTCCCATCTGATTATCTCTACCCTGCATTTGTAATAAACGATCAATAATAGAATATTGTACCACCATTTTTGCCATCAATACTCCTCTATTATTGACACTCAACTACATCCTCATTCTTCTTAATTCTATCATCAAGCTAGTATTATGACTCCCAATAGCAGCTAATCTCCCTGTAGCCTTTCTACTCAATGCATCAGCTACTATATTAGCCTTTCCTAAATGATAATGAATGGTATAGTCATAATCACTAATTAACTCCATCCACCTCCTCTGCCAAAAATTCAACTCCTTCTGAGTTGGTAAATGCGTCAAGCTTTTACGATCAGTAAAAATTTCACAATTAGCTCCATATAGATGATATCTCCAAATCTTCAAAGCAAAAACTATGGCAGCTAATTCTAAATCATGGGTCGGGTAATTCCTCTCATGGTTCTTCAATTGTCTAGATATATAAGCTATAACTCTTCTATATTGCATCAACATACATCCCAACCCCTGATGTGACGCATCATTATATGCCACAAATCTTTCATCACTAGAAGGAAGCACTAATACCGGGGCAGTAGTCAATTTTTCTTTCAACAACTAGAAGCTTTTCTCATATTCCTCTGACCACCTAAACTTCACGTCCTTCCTGGTTAATCTAGTCAATGGTCCAGCAATCATAGAAAATTTTGGATGAATCTCCTATAATAACCAGCCAACCCCAAAAAGCTTCTAACTTTAGTTACACTAGTGGGTTTTTCCCAATTCAACACTGTTTCATCCTTCTGTGGGTCAATTGCTATTCCCTCACTCGACACAACATGGCCCAAGAAAGATATTTCACTAACCAAAAGTCACACTTAGAGAACTTTGCATATAATTTCTCACTCCTCGAAATTTCTAATACTATCTCTAAATATTGTGTATGCTCCTCTTCATTCTTGGAATATACCAAAATATTATCAATAAACACAATCACAAATCTATCCAAGAATGGTTTAAACGCCCAATTCATTAGATCCATAAATGCTGCAGGAGCAGTAGTCAACCCAAATGGCATGACTAGGAACTCATAAAGCCCATAATGTGTCCTAAAAGCAGTCTTGGGCACGTCCCCCTCCTTTATCCTTAATTGATGATAACCTAATCTCAGGTCTATCTTAGAAAACACCCTAGCTCCTTGTAACTGTTCGAACAAATCATTTATCCTTGGTAAAAGATATCTATTCTTGATGGTGATCTTATTCGATTATCTATAATTCATACACAATCTCATGTCCCATCCTTCTTCTTGCCAAACAATACAAAGGCTCCCCAAGGTGACATACTAGGTCGAATAAATTGTTTATCTAGCAACTCTTGAAGCTGAACTTTCAACTCTCTCAATTCAGCTGGTATCATTCTATAAAGTGCTATAGATATGGGTGCTAATCCTGGAATCACCTCAATAGAAAACTCAATTTCCTATGGGGAGGCAAATCAAACAACTCTTCAGGGAATACATTAGAAAAATCTTTTACTACCAAGATTTCTTCTAACTTTTTACTCTCCTTGCTAGAATCCACTACATATGCTAAATACTTCTCACAACCCTTCTTCAACCATTTACTAGTAGTTAAGATAGAAATGAGACAATTAGCAAGTATCTTACGTTTTCCCTAAAAATTAAACTCTTCGTGTCCAGGTATCTTGAACACAACATTCTTCATAAAATAATCTACCCAAGCATGATATGCAGATAACTAATTCATCCCCAGAATCAAATCAAAATCTGTCATATCTAATGACAATAAATCAACTTCAAATTCTCTATCAGCCATATAAATCACATAACTTCGATAAATTGTCCTGATAATAATCATATCCCCAGTAGGAACCTCAACAACAATAGTATGCATCAAAGGACTAACACTAGCATCAATAGATTTTCTATAAACACTAGATACGAAAGAATGGGTTGCACTAGGATTAATCAATAATCTAACAAGCCTATCAAAGATAGATACCATACCCATAACAACATCTGGAGTGGCTTGTGCATCCTGTTAGGTCAATGCATAAACTCTATTGTCTCTGGACTATAATTGGCTACCACACCTCTCTCAACTACTGATCCTCGACCTCTGCCCCATACACTCCCTGATCCACCACCTCTCTCCATCGATTTTCTCCCAACACTTTTAACGCCTACATCAGTAGATTTTCCCACTGGACAATCTACAATAACATGTCCTCCCTCACCACATACAAAGCATGTCTGCATAGAGCAATTCTGAGACAGATGCCTTGTATGATTACATCTAAAACAAAGCCTTGACTCTAAATCATAAATCAGATTATCACCTCCCCTTGGTGGCATACACACTCCTCTACTATAACTCCCACTTCCCATAGCCTGCTCCCGAATCTAGGGGTCCCATCGTTATTACTCTGATCGACCGAAGCAACAGATCCTGCTTGCCTCTTACTCTGTACTACATTTCTTTATGACAAGGAACACCGCCTCTAGGGTGGTCTCCCAACCTGCACACTCATACTACCACCATCTTTGGGTCCCTCAAATCTAGACCTCTTCAGCCACTTCCTCTTACCTCTAAACTTCATCAAATCTTTCTTAATTTGTAATACTTTATTCGAATATCATAGTGTAATCCATTTAAAAATCTCTTACATTTTATCTCCTCCGTATTCACTAATTCAGGTAAAAATCTTGACAAGGCAACGAATCTACTATCATATTCAGCCACCAATAAATTACCCTGTCTTAGATGAATAAAATCTCTCTCTTGTTGTACCCGAAAGGTATCTGGAAAATACTTCGCAAAGAACTTATCCTTAAACTTACTCCAAGTTAAAGGTTGTTCTACCTGCGTGCTTACCATGGGCAAAATATCATCCCATCATTGAGAAGCCTCACCTTCTAGCATAAATAAAGAAAAAAAAACCTTCTGTCTATCTGTCACTAGTAAGACCTCAAAATATTTCTCGACATGTCTAATTCACGGCTCAGCTTCTATAGGATTTACAGATCCTCTAAAAGACTAGGGTTTAAACTTAAAAAATCTCACAAAATAATTCTCTTGCATCTCATGTACAGATATACCTTCTTCCTTATGAACCTCTTGTCTCACCATATAAGGTTCTATTCTACCCCTCTCATCTAATCTCCTCTGTAAATTTTCAGCCCTTTCTTCAGACGCATTCATCCTCTTTAGAGCACGCTCAAGAGCTTCTCTCAATTCATCCCTTCTAACATCAGATTCTTTCCTAGCTCTCCTAGTACCTGCCGCACTATCAATCTGTTCCCTCGCTGGAACCACAAACTCAACTTCCTCCTCTGCTTCAGTTCTTCTAAATATTGGGGGTCTACCACGTCACCTCTGATTCATAACTCTACCTCTAGCTCTAGCATGTCCATGTGTCATCCTTAAACTCTGCATTAAAATATAGTTTATTTAGATCTTCCACTTCTTTAAGTTCTGATGCAGTCTGCAGAATCATAGAACCTAATGCTCTGATACCAAAATTGTAACGACCCATCTCGGGTTGCCCACCCCCAAGATGGTGTCATCACATTTTGAAAATCTCAGCATGACACATATATGCAACAATAAACATTTATCAACTGTAATTATTTACATCAATCCTCAACCCTTAACAGGAGAGATACATTATTCATATCTCAACTTAGACATTATACACAACATAATATGCATGAATATTTACAACTGTTTTTTTTTTCCATTAGTTTGAGGATGTGGACGCTTACAGAAAATAAATCTATCTGAATCTCAACTCACCAACTATCTGTCCTACCTGCTGCCTAAAATTATTTAACATTAAGAGATGAGTTTCATAAGCTCAGGGAATTAAATTTACTAGAAGTATTCAATTTGTATAATAGTCTTTTAAAATTTAATCATTTATATCTCATATAACTTGATAATAGCATTCTACTATCACTACACATATCATAAGCCTCATTCTCTATCGATCTATTCTTCTTATATATTTGTTCACCTTAAGACCATCAATTATCTCATAATTACCTCGTTATGAGATTCACAGCATATAGTCTACCATTTAGATAGTTCTTATCATATCATACTTTCATGTTTCTTCTCACCATAATTGTCTCTCTGTGAGACTTATTCATCTATAAATAAATTTATAATAACAAAACAATACTTCAGCATTTCAGTAATAAAATTAATATTTAAAACAGATGCAATGCATGAATTATTATTAGGGAACGTCTTCCCACATGTCGACATGTTTTTATCTTAGACCAGCTGCCTTCCCGGTTCTTTTATTTCATTTAGACCGACCCTCTCCCAGTTCTTTTATTTCCAACTTATACAGGCTGTCACGGTTTTCATTTATTTCCAGCATATACCGGCTGTTATAGTTTTTCATTTAGACTGGCCCCCTCCTGGTTCTTTTATTTCATCATATGCATATGAACAATGATATGATATATGCATATGAACAATAATATAAAAACGTATTCAGACATTTAATTTAGCTATCCTACCTTTTCTCAAATTACTATTTGATCAATTTAACTATTTTCTTCTCCTCATATATCACATCAATTTATCAACCATAACTTGTCAAGAACTTCATTTATTACCTTCATTAATAAATTAACTCATTATTCCAATAATATTACTTCTCATATAATAACTTTTCACTATCAATTATACCTATCATACCCATCAAAGAACTTTCATCTATTATCAAATCATAGGTTAATAAGTTATTCAAATATTATTACTATATATTTCATATTTATCTTGATTACTTAAAGTAAACCTAACTCACCACGTAGCACTTAGAGCTACCCGTGGATCACCTTCTTGCCTTTCCTATTCCTCTCAGTAATTTCCCCTGGTTGTTGATCGTCAACACCTGACATAATATTCATATTAAATTCTAATTTATTATTCAATTCTTCCATAATTTACACCCTTTAAAAATTCACACATTGAATTCCGAGAAATTTCATGTATGTTAAATTTCAAAAATATACTTCACACTATTACCTTCTGTTTTTCTTAAAGCTTTATGTGACTCTCTATAAAATTCTCCTGTAAACCCCTTCAAAATTATACTCTTTCAATCTTTCTTTCAATCCTCAAGTTTTTAAAGAAATAGAGTAGTTTAGATTTGAGATTGAAGAAAACCAAATATGATTTGGTAAAACTAATAAAACAATTCCATATATATAATAAAAGTTTTACGCGGCACCGTCACCGCTTTCTTGCTATGCAACATGCAAGAGTTGCAAATTTCTTTGGCAACACCTAGACTCCAAGTGTTGCCACATCACTTTTTTTCATTTTCTTTTTCTTTTTCTTTACACCACCACGCGTCCGTCTTTTTTTAAGAATTGTTTTATGAAAAATAAATCTTCGTGCATATATATATATATATATATATATATATATATTATTTTAACTCCATGTTATATTTATTAAATTACTTCTTTAATCTTTCTTTACGAATACGAGTATTACATGTGCATCTTGTTAGGTCAACGCATAGTCTCTGCTGTCTTTGGACTGTAACTGACCACTGCATCCTCTCTCAGCTACTGATCCTTTGCCTCTACCCCGCATACTCCCTGATCCACTGCCTCTCTCCCTCTATTTTCTCCCAACACTCCCAGCATGTATCTGAACAGATTTCCCCACTGGATAATCTACACTAATATGTCCTCCATCACAACATACAAAGCATATTTGAGTAGGGAAATTCTGAAACAGATGCCCTGTCTTATAACATCTAAAGCAAACTCTTGGCTCTCGATCATACATCAGATTACCCTTTATCCTTGGTGGCATACTTACTCCTCTACTATAACTTCCAGTTCCCATAGCCTGTCTCCCAAATCTAGGGGTCCTATCGATATTACTCTAATCTACAAAAGCAACAAATCCTGTTTGCCTTTGACTTTGTATTACAGTTCTCTATGACAAGGAACTCCCCCTCTAAGGTGGTCTCCCACCCTGCACACTCATACTGCTACTACCTCTGGGTCCCTCAAATCTAGATCTCTTCAGCCAGTCCCTCCTACCTCTAAACTCCATCAAATCCTTCTCAATATGTAGTGCTTTTATCCACCAGTGTATCATAATATACCCATATATGAGAGTTTAGTTCGAATTTCATAGTGTAACCTGTATAAAAATATCTTACATTTCCTCTCCTCCGTATTCACTAACTCAGTTAAATACCTTGACAGGGCTATAAATCTACTATCATACTCAGCCACAGATAAAGTATTATGCCTTAAATGAATAAAATATCTCTCTCGCTGTGCTCGAAATATATCTGAAAAATGCTTCGCAAAGAACACATCCTTAAACTTATGCCAAGTTAAGGCTTGATCTACATGTGTACTCAATCTAGGTAGAATATGCTCCCACCATTGAGAAGCCTCACCTTCTAGAGTGAATGAAGCAAAAGCAACATTTGTCTATCTGTCACTAGTAAGACTTCAAAATATTTCTCAACATGTTTAATCCACTACTTAGCTTCAACAGGATTTACAGATCCTCTAAAAGATTAGGGTTAAACTTAAGAAATCTCACAAAATAATCCACTTGCATCTCATGTGCAAACACACCTTCTCCCTCATAAGCCTCTTGTCTCACCACATCAGTTTCTATTCTACCTCTTTCTTCTAATCTCATTTGTAAATTATCTGCCCTTTCTTCTGCTGCATTCATACTCTCTATAGCACAATCAAGAACTTCTTTCAACTTATCCCTCCTAATATCAGATTCTCTCCCACCTCTACTAGTACCAGCTGCATTAGCAACCTATTCCCTTGCATGAACCACAAACTCAACCTCCCCCTCCACTTAAACTTTTCTAAATATTGGGGGTCTATCACGTTCTCTCTGATTCAGAACTTTACCTCTTGCTCAAGCATATTCACGTGTCATCCTCAGAATCTGCATTAAAATGTAGTTTGTTTAAATCTTCCACTTCTTTCAATTTTTATGCGGTCTACAAAATCATAAAAATTAATGCTCTAATACCAAAATTATAACGACCCATCCCGGGTTGGCCACCCTTGAGACAGTGTCATCACATTTTGAAATCCTAGCATGACACTTATATGCAATAATACAAAAATACATCAACTGAAATTAAAAAATTCCTTAAATCCTTAACACTTCGCAGAGAAGATACATCTTAATCCTCCTTTCAAAAACAATATATACATATAACAAAATGCATGAAAATATTTTTATTACAAATTTTTCTTTCTTCTTTCTTACAATATCTAAGGACTTGACCAAGAGACTTACTTAAGGTAGTTACTTTTCTATCAGCTTTAAACTCTTTCTGCTCTGCCCACTGCATGAAAATTTTCAACAATGAAGAGTGAGCTTCACAAGCTCAATGAATTAAATTTTCTAGAAGTACTCGATTATATACTTCCAATCACATCTTATAATTCAATCTTTTCTAATTTACTAATATAAATCATTTATTTCTTCACAGATAATCATTCAGACTTTCAAAACAATCTTCCCATATTCATTCATCTATTAGCTCATATAAATCAATAATAACATCCTATTATAATTTCAACCATTTATCAATCTCATCTTAAATTAATCATCAAACATATCTTTTTTTTCTTCTCATCTATTTAATCATCTTGAAATTTTCAATTTAATATCATTATTTACCTCGTTATGAGGTTCACAACATATAATCAATTTTTATCATATTATACTGTCATATTTCTTTCTTAATATATATGTCTCTCTATGAGACTCATTTGTCTATCAATAATTTTACAATCAAGATTGATATTTTAGCATCTCAATCAATAATAATCAATATTTAAAACAAATTTAATGCATGAATTTAAATTTTCTTTCTTTCTTTCTCATTAGATAATTCCATAGTATCATCTTGGAACGTCTTCCCACATATCGACATGTTTCAACCAGACCAGCTGCTTTCCTGGTCTTTTCGACTAGATCTAATGTCTTCCTAGTATTTTATTTTCAGCTAGATCGGCTGCCTTCCTAGTCTTTTATTTTCAGTTAGACCGGCTTCCTTCCCAGTGTTTTAATTTCAGCTAGATCGACTGCCTTCTTAGTCTTTTATTTTAAGCCAGACCGGTTGCCTTCTCGGTCTTTTATTTTCAGCTAGACCGGCTGCCTTTCTTGTTTTTTTTTTATTTTATGCATATGAGTAATAATATGAAAACAGGCAAACCAACTACGTTCCTGGTATTTTATTTTATGCATATCAGCAATAATATGAAAAGAAGCATTGATTCATGCATTTAATTTAGCTATCCAACTCTTTCTCAAAATTATTTTTTTTTTATCATATTCATTAAATTTTCTCCTCATATATCATATCCACCTTTCAATCATATTTTTCAGAAATTTCATAAAGCTTAGCATATTTTTCATTTATCCATCCCTTTTAAAATATAAATTCTTATATAATTAATATTCAACACACTTTCCAATTCCTAATCAATAAATCAATTAGTTTTCATATATAATCGAAAATATATCATTAAATCATTATAATTCCTCCATTTATTGAAATATCATAATTTCATATTTTTATTGGTTTCGATTACTAAAAGTAAATCTAATTCACCACGTAGCGCTTAAAGCTACCCGTGGATCACCTTTTTGCCTTTCTTGCTTCTTTCAGCAATTTCTTGAGATTGCTGATCACCAACACCTAATCATAAACTTTCATAAATCTTACTATTTCATAACCTAATTCAAACGATATAATTATTTAATTATGAGTCTTTTTGAAAATTTACCTCAAATAGGATTAAGTCTGACTATTGTAGTTGAATGACTGTACTATCTTTAATACTGGAGAAATTTTCTTTATAACTTTTTGTTAAGATATTTGAATTAAAGAAAGAAATAAACCAAACAAGATTTGGTAATAAAAATACAAATCAAAGAAAAAAAACTAAATTTTATACTTAAAATAACCGCCCCACCGTTCTTCCTATTCTTTCTTTTCATGTTACCTATCTAACATGCAAGTTTACATGTTAGGCAGTCAGCACCTGGATGTCCAGATGTTGGCCCCTTATTTTTTTTTCTTCTAACAAAACTACACTTAGATATGCGTCCAAATGCCCCTTTTTTTTCAAAAAAATTATTTTATTCAATAATAAATCTTTCATATATATTATTTTAATTCTATGTCATATCTACCAAATTAATTTTTTACCTTTACTTTAAGAAGATAGGTATTACACTAGGTTATGCTCAAAATTACAAATGATATAGGTGTCTAGATCCCACCACTGGTCATGTCTATACCAGTCGTCATGTTGTCTTCTATAAATTATCTTTTCCCTATCCTACTCTTGTTGCACCTGTCCCCTCCCCTATAGCTAATCACTTATCCATTCCTCCACTTGTACTTACTACTGCCGAACCCCTGCATCAACCTTCTCCTTTTCCACCTAGGTCTCCAATCATTTTTGTTCCTAATCTTCGTTCTCCAAACATCGGTTCCTATTGCCTCGCTGCCTCCAACTTCGGCCTCTACCCTTGGGTCCCTAATTTCCTCTCTCGTAACTCAACCTACCCCACCAATTTCTCCTCCATTATTATCTTCTTTACTCGTCTCCTCAGTCCTAGCCTCAGCTTCTTCCACTCCCATTGTCCTTCCCTCTCCTAAACCAACCGCTCATTCTACCTCTACTTTTCCACCACCATCCCACCCTACCCCTTGTCACCCCATGATCACTCGTTCTAAAACTAGTGTTTGCAAAATCAAACAATTACTCTCTCTTTCCATTACTACCCAACAAACTGAACCAACTTGTTTTTCTCAGAAAAATAAAGATCCCGAGTGGTGGTCCACTATGTCTGACGAATTTAATGCTCTTTTAACTAACCACACTTGGGATCTAGTTCCATATGATCCAATAAAAAATTTAGTTAGGTGTAAGTGGATTTACTGGATTAAAGTTGATGGGTGTGTGGAGCACTACAAAGTGAGGTTGGTCGCTTAGAGATTCCATCAATAACCAAGTATTGACTATCATGAAACTTTTAGTCCTGTTGTTAAACCTACTACTATACGCACTGTTTTATCCTTGGCAATTTCTTATTCATAGATGATTAGACAACTTGATGTTAAGAATGCGTTTCTTCATGGTTATCTTAATGAAGTGGTGTACATGAAATAACCTCTTGGTTTTTTTGATACCCTTCGTCCCACTCATGTCTATAAATTATGTTAAGCCATTTATGGTCTGAAACAGGCTCCCCGGGCTTGGTTTTACCGCTTCAGTTCTTTCTTTCTTTCTCTTGGTTGTTCTTGTAGTCGGGCAGATACTTCAATGTTTGTTCTTGCATCATCTCATGGTATTCTTATCTTACTACTGTATGTTGATGACATTGTTCTCACCGGTAATAATTCTAGTCTTTTTTTTCATTTTATTCATACTTTATCTAACCAATTTTCTATGAAGGATCTTGGTGATCTTCATTATTTCCTTGACATTGAAGTTGTTTGTTGTCTCACTGGTTTGTTTCTCTCTCAAACTAAATACACCAAAGACCTTCTACTTAAATTTTCTATGTCTTCGGCCAAATCAGTTAAAACTCTTCTACCTTGCCAGACCGTAACTTCACAACACGAGGGTGAACTACTAGCAAATCCTTCTAAATTTAGGAGTATGGTTGGAGTTCTTCAGTACTTAACCATAACCTGACCTTGTTGCATATGTTGTTAATCTAGCTAGTCAGTTTCTGCATGCTCCCTGCATAACTCATTTTTAGTTTGTTAAACACGTTTTTCACTATTTATGTGGTACTACTAATCATAGGTTACTTCTTATTTCTGCAAAGAATTTTTCTCTTTCATGCTATACAGATGTTGACTGGGCCGACTGCCCTGACAGTCGATGGTCCACCACAAGTTGTGCTGTCTTTCTTAGACCAAATATTATTTCTTGGAAAGCAAATAAACAACCCACTATGTCTTGTTCCAGCACTGAATTTGAATACCGCCCTTTCCTATGCTGTAACTGAGACCTACTAGATTCACCAGCTTCTCTATGACTTACATGTGTTCTTAACTCGTCCAGTTCGAGTGTATTGTCATAACATTAGTGCCACTTATCTTGTTGCTAATCCAGTGTTCCATGCTTATACCAAGAGACATATTTTCACTTTGTTCATAAAAAGGTAACCCAAGGTGATGTCCATATCCAATATATTCCTACTGATTTACAACTTGCAGATATCTTCACCAAATGATTGTCATCACTTGGATTTCTTCAACATAAAAGCAATCTGTATGTTTTTTCACCTCATTCAGATTGATGGGTGTGTAAATGTTTATACTCCTAATGTAAATAATATGTGGAAATTCCAGTCTAGTGCAAACCTTAATCCTATTAGAACATTCTGATATACTTTTAGTCCTATTAACGCTCTTATGTATTCATAGGAACATCCTATGAATACACAAACCCTAATTTCTCTTTCAAGCTCTTCAAACACAAACTTGCATCTAAACTCTCCCTCAAATTTGATCAAACACCTAAACCCTAACCAAACCAGAGAATGTAGTAAAAAGCAATTAAATCCAAACCCTGACAATCCACCAAAACAACATACTCGTGAACACATTCTCCATTATAAATATCAATCTTCATCCTTACGAAGCATCTCGAAGCATTTGGAAGCTTCTAGAAAGCCATGCTGAGGAACCAACATCCTTACCATGAGATGCTTGACTATGGTAAGTTTTTGTATTTTTTGTTTTCGTGTGGGTTTTTTGGTATGTAATCGTGTGTGGGTGAGGAAGATGAGATTTAAATATTAAGGTGTGATTGAATGAGGTTTGCTGCGGGGGTTTGGTTATGTTATAAATGATGTTTACTGAATGGGTATGGTTTTTTAATGAATGGTTGTTTGGTTAATGCAATGTGGTCCCAAAATGTTTGATATTGTCTTTGCTTATAGTCATTTTTGTGCATAAAGAAATGTTATAACAACCAAGATTCTATCTAATATGTATAAATAATTAAAAAAATGAAGATTCATAAACAAATGTGTGCTTTGTATATAAAAAAATGAATTTTAGAAACCAATTTTGTCTCTTCTTGCAAATGGGTATATAAATAAAGTAATTGGGTATTAAATAGTAGTAACCAATATGCTTCTATTATTTCTTGCTGCTTCTTTACTATTCTTGTGACCTGTTTTTACTTCAATATCTGCTTGTTATTTTGTAACAACTATAATCAATAACAATTGATTCAATGTTTTTACTTTTTGCCTGATTCCAAACCCTAAAGGTGATCTGTTCACCATTTGAAATGCACCATTCTAGTAGATTTGTTAATAGTCCTAGGAAAGCTTATGTTCATGGACAAATATCTTATTTTGATAATTGTGATCATGGCATACTGTCTTTGGTTTATGTGAATGATATGGAGTTAGGTTTTGATGGCTTCATTATTTTTTATTTTTTTTATAAGTATGGCTTCATTAATTATTACTAAAGGTTGCTAGCAATGTCTTCGGATGTTGGTTTAGTGCAAATAGTTACTGATAAGGATGCTTTTCAAATGGGTACCAAAGTGCTAGTGAGTGGGATTATTGAAATTTACTTGGAACATAAGACAATCGCTGATGTCATCAGGAAAAAAAGGGAATGCAAAGGTTATGTGTTTAAAGGTATTAGATCAGAACTTATTTACTTTGACCTAGGAGAGGATGAAGACTATTATGAGGTACTTGAGGATGTTGAGAAGTTATCTAGCATTCATGACTTTGATGATATCAACTGTAGGGAATGTAGAGGGGGAAGTGATAGGTACCCAGGGCAATGATGAAAATGATGATGATGATGATGATGAGTCAAGATAGTGACTTTGTAGAAAGTGACAATGATGTAGAAGATGATGCTGAAGTTTTTTAAATCGCGTTGATGAAAGAACTGAGGTGGACACTTGAACTCAGCCTCAAGACATCCCTAATATGGAGTTGGATGATGTGTTAGGTTATACTGATGATGATAATAATGGGCAAGGTACTGACTATAATAATAATGATGCACTGGAATCTGTTATTGGTGATTTAGAGAACTAGAAGTGGACATGAGTGACCCTTAGCCCTTTTTTTAGCAGCACTTTTCTGGTCCTAAAGTGGTAAAAGCTATTGTATATAGATATGTATGCCATCAAGAACAATTTTCAGTGTAAAAAGAATGATAGAGAGAGTATGAGAAATATGAAGACAAATGTAAGTGGTTGTTTATGCAACCAAGATGAAAAAGAAGGGTACATTTCAAGTGAGGAGGTATGATGATGCACATAGCTGTAGTAAGGGGTTAGGAACAAGAGGATCAAAACTAAATGGCTAGTAGAGGTATTTGAATAGGCTACGGTCCAATCCAAAATTTTCATTAGACGAGTTTGTAGATGCTTTGACAAAGTAATTTAATTTAAAACTACTGAACCTAATTTGTTAGGTAGAGCAAAGTAGCTTTCTCTTGAAATGTTAGAAGGATCACACAAGGAGCAATACAAGAAGATAAGGAACTAGGTTGCTAAAGTAAGGAGGACAAATCCAGGCTCAACAATGATATGTATAAGCAAAAATTGCATATTTGAGAGGTTGTACATTTGCATGGTTACATGTAAAAAAGGGTGGAAGACAAGATGCAAGCCCATCATTAATTTAGATGGTTGTTATTTAAAAGGGAAATGTGGGAGACAATTATTAGTTGCTGTTAGAATATATTCAAATGATTGTATCTACCTATTAGCTTTCGTTGTTGTTAAGAATGAAAAAAAAAAGACTCTTTGACTTGGTTTTTGAGACAACTGTGTGAGGACTTTGGGATAGTTGACTTTCCCTCGTAGTCCTTTATGTCAGATAAGCAGAAGGTTAGTCTTCTTCTAGTGATTGTTCTCTTTATGTGTAATATCTATTTAAGAATAAATCTTTAATAATGTGATTTTCATGTTTCAGGGTTTTGTGTCTTCGCTTGAGAACTTGCACCCTCAGTCAGAGCATAAGTTCTGTATAAGGCATCTTTATGAGAATTTTAAGAAGGTACATGGATAAGGCCTTTAAGGATGCATTGTGGAGAGTTATTAGAGCCACTTACCTAGCATAATTTGAAGAGGCAAAATTGGACTTGAGAAAGCTGAGTGAGGAGGCCTACACATGGCTTGCTGATAAGCCACTAAGCCAGAGGTCATTTTACTTGCTAATGACAAAGTAATATTGACAACAATTTAAATGATTAAAATTAAACTTATGACTAGGATCTATAACAAGAGTAACATTATGTGTACGTGGGAGGTAGGCTATCTCTAAAGATTAAGAGAAAAGTTGAGAATATGAAGGCTTTAGCTGCTAGGTGTTATGTAACTATTAGTGGGGGTCCTAAAATTTAATTCAGTTGTCATGGGGGTGGATTTATTGTAGAATTAGGTGAGAAAACTTCTAGCTACAGGAAGTGGGATTTAACTAGAATCTTATGCCCTCACGTAACTACATCAATGTTTTCTAATAAGGAAGAGCTTGAGACTTATGTACCTGAGTGTTACACTGTTGAGACTTACAAAAATTTATGAACATATAATTAACCTTATAAATGGTCAAAATATGTGTCCTAAGACTTTTCAAGAACCTTTACAGCCCCTTAATATTGACAGGCATAAGCCAAAGAGATCCAAAAAGGTAAGGAGGAGATATCTTGAGGAGATTGTAGACAAAGAGAAATTCTAAGAGGCTTTCTAAACATGGGATGGAAATTTAATGTTCCCAATGTGGTCAGAAAGGCCATAATGAAAGGTCATGCAAGATTATCGGGGTGAAGAGAAGAAGCCAAGGCAGTAGGGTGAAGGGAAAAGGCCATGGAAGTAGTGTGAGGGGAATAAGACAATGAAATGGAGTAAAGGGGAGAGGACAAGGAAGTGGTGTGAGGGGGAGAGAAAAAAGGTAGTGGAGTGAGGGGCAAAGGACAAGGTAGTGGGGAGAGGGGGAGAGGATAAGATAGTGGTGTGAGGGGGAGAGGATAATTAACTGAGCCTGTTGCTACAAAAAGTCCAAGAGTTGTCACAAGATTAATGCCTAATGTAAGACTTGTTTTATTTCAGCATTTTAATTATTGAAGTACTTGTTTTATGGTTACAATATGATAGTCTTATTATTGTATTGTGTGAAGAATCATGTTAGTAAGTGTCTATCCACCCAGTAAGTACTTGGGTATTGAAATTTAACCATGCATTCTTAGTTTATGTTTGTTGTATCTCCTGCTTCAACTCAGTCTGCCCCAAGTCAACCTACTACTCCAAAAATTGTCACAAGATGGATGGCAGATGTAAAACTTATGATTAGTCAGTTCATTTCTTTAAAATCATGAAGACTTGTTTTTTGTTTTAGCTTCTCTACTATGTGTTGTTAATTTCTTGTGTACAAGGGATCAAGTCAGCATGTGTCCATCCCATCAGTCAGAGAGAACAGTACAAAAACCAATCTAAAAGATAATGCAAGTCTGTTAAGGAGGTGAAGTGCCAATAGATAGCTTTGAAGAAAATTTCATGTTCATATCTGTTTTTGTAAATCTGAAAGTGCTAATGTATTCATATCTACTCTTTTATTTTAGTAAACTTGTTGAGGCAAAGATATTTAATAGTTTCACATGGTTTTTTGTGCTTAATAGTCTTGGATATAATTTACATCCCTCAAATGTGTTATATGAGGTTGATTAGGCATAGCCTCTTTTTGTAGGTGTTTAAACAGTTTCAGGTGGGTTTTTTTTGTGCCTAGTCTTGAATATGATTTAAATATCTCAAATGTTTAATGAGGTTAATGAGGCAAAGTCTATTTTTTGTTAAATGTTCTAATGAAACATATTATTGAAGTCTATTAATGGAGTGAAGTGTTATTGAGCCTCTTTATGTCCAACCTTTTTTGTGCTTATGTTTGCAGAATTATAGATTTTAAATGTTATTGAGCCTCAATTTACAGATGCAAGCTTGCATTTAAGCTATGCTTACATTTATAAACTGAGTTTGGAATTGGAAATTGCAGGATAGAAATGGATACAAGCTTGCATTTGCATTCCAAACAAGGTTGCATTGCATTCGTACAAAAAATACAAGAATAGAGTTGAAACACAACCAGAAATGAACAAAGCGTAGAGTTGAAACAATGTTACATTGCATTCATACAAGAAAAAATTTTCAATGTCAAAATCCTACAAACTGTTATGCTAAACCAATATCAATCAAAAGGCACCTACAAGCATACCAATCCACCACCACATCAATTCACCAACACCAAAACCCAAGTACATTCACAACAACCCCACCAAAAGATAGACCAGGAAACCACATAAAAAAAACCAAGCAGAATCCACCATATCCCTTACAGTTGCCTTGAATCTCTTTCATTTACATCTCCATCAACCTAATTCACCTCAACTACCCTAGAATAACATGCAACATTCTTTCACCCATTGGAGGGTCATGCCAGGAAAAAAACCCACAAGCGCTTGAACTTCTTGCTTACACTTCTAAACTTTTTGCAACCATAAAACATCTTCCCTGGGTCTAAATCAGTTCAAGATGTTCTTAATTCAGCCTATATATTGCAATTGTATGAAGGAAGATCATCAATGAACCTTTGTGATGTCGAGATCCAGATAGGATTGTTTTGCGAGTAAGAGGAAGAACTTTGCATTATGGGTTGCAATCACGTGAGGAAACTAGATTTGTTTTGGGTACAATTGACAAAGTTGAGAAAGAAGAAGATTTTGGGTTTTCTTGGTTATGTTTAACAAAGAAGAGGAAGAAGAAGAATAAGAAGAACGATGTCGAGAGAGAGAGAGACAGAGAGACAGAGATGTCTATCTAGAGAGAGAAGGGATAAAGAATTTGTTTAGTCTAAAATTTTGTTTTAAAAGGCTTTAAATTTTGTTTCATACGAGATTACTATTCTACTCCTTTCTCCGTTCGCACTGAATTGATCTGTCGACTTAATTAATTTCGTCAGTCAAATTGAAATAATGATTAAAAATCGAAATTGAATGTGATTTAAGACTCAATGTTTTGAAGGTTCAGTATCAAATTGAAATAAGAGATATAATTAAAGGACCAAAAGAGGGTTTTATTAAAAAGACAAGTCGATTCAAGATGCACAAAGTTATAATGAAAAGTTAATAATGTGGATGTTAGTTAATTAGTTTAATTAATAGAATAATTTATTATTATAAAAAAAATTAAGAATCAAAATCCATTTATTTTTATATGAAAATGAGTTATTATCCAAAGATCCAAATCCCAATGCATCTTCTTTGAAGAAAAAAGAGTTAGACAACAAATCTTCATGATTAAGTAGCGCGCAACAGAGTAGAAACTAGAAAGAATTGTGGGAATGAAGACCGGAGGCAAGTTAAAAGTTTGGTTTTGGTACATCCATTCTGATCTTCACACAGAATTATGATGACTTTGCGTAATGAAATTAAGGACTATGTAAAGTTTGAGTTCTCTAATCATAAAGTTTGTGTAAAAAAGATCACATTCTTATGTTCTAGACTTCTCCAAATTCAGGGGTTGTGATGACTGACTTACAGGCAGCTGCATTAATGCTCTGCTTGTTTCCCATTGATGATGGATTTCATAAGGGATATGATATTCTTTACACACCGTTAGTCCAGTACCACCTACTTCTAGATTGTTAATTTTGTTCTCATTATGGGTATGTTACGAATTCTAATTTTCTATTGCAAGTAGTTTTAATAATAAAAGGTGACTTAAAAACTTAATAATTCCGAGGTTGGCCAATTTTTCTTAAATTTTAAAACATTTTTTAATTTAATAATACCGCCTCCAACTTGCACGAAAAAAAATATTTATATTTGTTTTTTATTATTTTATTAAAATTCGAATAATTAACACAACCTTTAAAATATGAAATTCATATATAAATTTAAACTGAGTCTTTCAAAATTAGTGATCTTTCACTTAAAATTATAATGATGGTAAAAATATAACTGTAATTTTTTTTTTATAATAGATAATTAATATAAGTTTTTCAGTTAAAGTAAACAATATTTTTCTAGTAATAATAAATCATACAATTTAATTAATTAATGTTGTTCAATCACTTGATTTACTAGTTGGATTATTGACACAATGATCCGCTCTATCAGATCGATCTGCACCTGAAAACTACACTTACAAATATAAATTATTTTTCATTTTTAGCTCAATTGTGAGTAAAATTCACTGCCTAGTGAGAGAGAGATGTTGCTCAATAAAAGGTAAAAATGCCAATTCTCAACCAGGCAAAACAATAATTACAAGTGCAACGATAAAAAGGTAATTTTTACCTCAAATATCTAGTCCAATCTTAAACGTTAATCAAATCATAATTCAACAATTCACGTTATGGATCAATACTTTCTTAATCATGATCAATCTCTTCAATCTCTTTCACTACATAAAGTAGGCTCAAAATCTCATTTGAAGAACTTTAATTTTAAAAAAGGCTTATACGCTCTAAGAAAGTCAAAAACCCTGTTTACGCTTTCAATAAATTCAACTTACTCATGCCAATAAAAAAAAAAAGTTCTATTTGTTAAGATATATATTGAATTAAACCATCAAGAAGATCTAACTTAGAATTCAGATGACCCTAAGTATCTATATGTTTTTAAAAGGAGAAGTTCTTGTTTATTATATGTCCATGAAAGATACATGGTATAAAAATCTATCTCACTATTTAAAGGCATGAGAATAGAGAGAAAAAAGTTATTTCCCTTTCATCAAATAGTAAACTAGAACATTGTATCATGTATCTTTCATCGATTCGGACCACGATCCTTTCCATTTGAGAAATTAAATGGAAGTCAAGTTTATTGTGAGACTAAATATCATCATAACAAATTCAAATTTAAATATTTTTCAATTGATGATATAATATTCAATCTTATTATAAATTTAATTTCATTTTAATTTTTAAATAAAAAGATCATGATCTCATAGACCCATGGATCCAAGCCAGACAATTTTTTTTTCATTCAACAAACAGGTGTTATCTGAAAGTGCTTCCGCTTAGGGGCCGTCACCTATCTTAAAGACACATTTTTTTTATGAACAAGCTCTAATCATTTTGAAAATTTCTTGTCTTCTACGTCTTTTCATGGCTATGTGTTTAATTGTTATTGGGTAGCCCAGACGCCTATAAAGAAAAAAGCTAATAAAAATTCAAACTTGGAAACCTTGAGCTACCTATTGTCATCGTGACTAAACAGTTTCAAATTTGATAAAGAGCTTGCATTTACAAATGTTCAGTTTAAAATCAAATGTAAAGGAAATCATTTTTATTATCAAAAAAATTCATTCTAAAATGAATAAAAATATTTTTTTTATAATAAATTATAAAATTCAATTTTTATATTTAAAATGTTTAAAATACATAAAGAATTCAAAAGATAAGAGAAAGGAAAGGAGGGAAGAAGAGAGAGAAAAGAGAGAGAGGAATAAGAGATGAAAAAAGAGACAAAGACAAAGTATAACATAATTTTATATTTTTCATTTTGCGGAATTCGTTTATAAATTTTAACAGTTTTAATCGAATTTACAATAAATTAACTCGATTTCATAATGAATTCATTTCGTAATGAATTTTATTTCTTTTAAATGTTCCAAAATCCAAATATAACAAATATAGAATTTCAAATGAATTCCATAAAATTTATAAAAGTCGCTTTTAATATTATTCTAATTTTTTATCATTAAAAAAATTCTTTTAAAACCCAAGAATATATTTCTATTATAAAAAAAAATTTATCAGCTTAGAATGTGATATTGGGAGGTATCTTGAGTTATAAATGAAAATATGGGTGGATATCATATATTAAAACATCTACGTTAGGTGTTATCCTTCTTCTCTTTTAAAGGAAAACGAATTATGCTGAACCTCGGCAAATCAAAGAGTCTGCAATAAGAATTGGAGATCAACAATAGATTTCGCAAATTTATCTGGAGTATGAGTTGCACTATTAGCTTGTTTAGGAATAAAAGAGTATCTAAAATCCTGAAAATATGAGATAAGGAACTTGATATCTTCTTCTATGGGACCAGCTACCGAAATGTTTTTCTTTGAGGATAGAACAGCCTGAACCAAGTTGAAGTTGTCACCTTCTAACCAAACCTCTTGATAACCCCCCTCAATTGCAAATAAAACAGTAAAGCGTGCTGCAAATGTTTCAGGAATGAAAGGGTCCTGTACCAATGCCAACCTCCTCGAAAATTCGACCTAAAATTTTCCTTCACAGTCCCGGACCTACAGCACATTTATCTTAACAACCAGTGCTGTAGGTGATGACCAATGAACCGTTGTCGATTTGCCTCTAGCTGTCTTACCTGGTCCAGCTCCACTGCCACCTTTAATTTCCTCCAAATAGGAAAGAACAAACCTGATTAGATCATCACCAGACCTCATTTCCTTGTCGTGAATCAATGGATTTCGATTGCCCCACACAACCCATGACATAACAACCCATCTGATAACCGTCTCCTACTCCCATTCATCCATACATTTTAGTAACCATTGTTTAAATCCCAAAGTCACACACCGATCAATATTAAAGCGCATCAAGTCTTGCTCCCAACCAGCCTTTGCCTGTGGACATTCCAGAATTGCATGAATAGTTGTTTCCTCCCTTATTCTGCAAATCATGCATAACTTCGTGACTCCAACACCACGCCGCGACAGATTACTAAAAGTAGGGAATGTATCATTGCATAACCTCCAGAGAAAGTGTTTTATTTTTTTGGAACATTTAAAGATCAAACTATATTCCACACAAGGTCTTTATCTAGCGCTGGACCCCGACCCTTGGATAAAGAAGCTGCAGCAACAGTTACTTGTCGGTTTCGTGCTAATCTCTCCACCTGGTATCCTCTTCTAACTGTGAATATGCCATTATTTGTATAATGCCAAATCAGTTTGTCTTCTCTAGCAACTAAGCTCAACGGAATTTGTTAAATAGCTTCCATCTCATGTTCCATAAATAAGGTCTTCAACTGGTCCAATCTCTATCTTCTAGAATCATGATTAATCAATATCGAGATTGGTGCTTGAGCATTTGCATCAATCTTAGGGGATACCAACTTAAATGACCATGATTTAGGCACCCATGGACTATTCCAAATCGATACTTTTTCTCCATTGCCGATGTGCCATCTCAATCCTTTTTCCAAAGTAGCTTGACCCTCCTATATACTACGCCAAGAATATGATGGATTTCTACTAACTGGAGCTTCTAAAATGAACAGTGTGGAAAATAACGGGCTTTCAACACCAAGTGATAAAGAGATAAAAGAATTTTAGAGTAACCTCCATCCCTGTTTTGCAAGTAGTGCCATGTTGAAAATATTAAGATCACGAAAGCCTAAACCCCCCTCATACTTTGGCGTGCAGATCTTTTCCCAACTCATCCAGTGAATTTCACGCTTCTTATCTTTCTGACCTCACCAAAATCTACTCATCATTGCTCTTACCTCCTTGCATATGGATAGAGGAATTTTGAAGCAACTCATTGTGCATGTTGGCACCGCTTGTACGACCGCCTTAATTAAAACTTCCTTGCCAGTTTTCGACAATAGTCTTTCTTTCCAGCCTTGAATTTTGCCCCATACCTCATCTCTAATTGTCTTAAAAGCTGTATTTTTGAAGCAACCTACCAACATTGGCAACCCAAGATACCGGCAACCCAAGATATCGTTCAAGACGCACTACACTTGTTTTCTGAAGTATAGTTAATTAGTTCATTGAATCCAAAATTTATTACTCACTTTGTATGAGCACCGAAAGTTATACAATGTATTCAGACTATAATAAATTTTTATATATTTTTTTTGATAATCGTTTTAAATTTTATTAATAACATGGAAGACTTTATTGATAACATAAAAGGGTTAAAAATAAAAATTTTATTTCACGTCTATATGAGACGATTTCTTTGGTTAGTATTACTAGCATCTCAACACGCGTGTTGATCGACTCTTCTATCGGATTAAACAATGTAAGAAGGAAGACATAATTTAATTAAAGAAAAAATCAACTGTGAATAAGGAGAATTGAAAAGAATCTCACCTAGAAAGGAAATACAGATAGAGCAAATTAAGCTTAGCGAATTAGTTACCAATAGTTAACAGAGAAACAAATAAGAAAATAAGAGAATATGTATAGGAATGTGTGAATTAGTAGGTAGTGGATACTGTGTAACTGCTTAGGTGGTTAATATAGATAAGTGGTTTTTAAAATGGGTAATGTATAACTCTTTTGGTGGTTCCTGTATGTAAAAGAATACAAAATACAAAATGTTTGAATGAATTCTATTTTCTGATATTCCAGACTTGCGGTTTACAGCAGTATATATAAAAACAATTGTGACCGATTTCCTAAATATTTGCAACATGTGAACATAGTTTAAATGTCTATACAGCTATACAATTATCTCTAAATTTCAGCAAGAATCTCGTGGAATAATTGCTGCATTATCTTCGGTTACATGTAGGTATAGCAGACATGATTTCCTAGTCTTCGGCAGGATCTTTATTGGAATGATTCTCCTGATTTGCAGCAGTGATTTCAGACGAAATCACTTGATCTTCTACACGCCCCCTCAATCTGAAGGGGAGATCACGGACATTCAGATTGTTCTTGGCATCTGTGAATTTCTTTGGTGATAGGGGCTTTGTGAGTGCATCTGCAAGTTGATCACAGTTTGAAATGAACTGGACTTTCAATTGTTTTTTATTAACTTGATCTCGAACAAAGTGGAAGTCAATCTCTATATGTTTTGTTCTGGCATGGAATACCGGATTTGATGTAAGATATGTAGCACCAATATTGTCGTACCAAAGAGTAGGTGGTTGCCGAAGTGGAATTCCCAGCTCATGTAAAATTGATTTTATCCACATTAGCTCAGCTGCCGTGTTTGATAAAGCTTTGTATTCAGCCTCAGTGCTGCTACGTGCCACTGTTGGTTATTGCTTACAGCTCCATGAGATCAAGTTTGGTCCTTGAAAAATGCAATGAGCTCCTACTGATCTTCTGTCATCGCGGTCTGCTGCCTAGTCCGAATCGGAGAAAGCATGAAGATCAAGATTTGCAGCTTTTGCAATTAACAAGCCTGTTGAAACAGTATATATGAGATAGCGAAGTATTCGCTTGACGGCTTGCCAGTGTGTGTCAAGAGGATTATGCATAAACTTGCTAACTTTGTGGACTGCAAAGGCTAAGTCAGGCCTTGTAAAAGCAAGATATTGCATACTGCCAACCATGCTTCTGTAAAGATTTGCATCGGCACATGGTTTGCCATATGAGGCAGTGAGAGTGCAAGTTGAAGCCATCGGACTAGAGCATGGTTTTGCTTGATCCATGTTGCTATTTTTGAGCAAATCAACTATGTATTTCCTTTGTGTGAGATAGATACTTTCTTGGCATCTGAGAGCTTCAACACCAAGAAAGTAATTAAGCAGCCCCAATTCTTTGACAGCAAAGTCTATCTTCAAGCTTTGAATGACTCGGTTGATGACAGCTGAACTCGATCCGGTTATTAATATATCATCGACATAAATTAAAACATAAACAGTGGCAGTTTTTGTTTTAAAAATGAACAATGATGTATCAACTTTGCTTTCATGAAAATGTAGTGATTTGAGCTTGTCTGAGAGTTTAGAAAACCAAGCTCTTGGAGCTTGCCGCAATCCATACAATGATTTATGCAACGTACAGACATGATTTGGAAATTGAGGATGAATAAAACCTTGTGGTTGTGTCATGAAGACTTCCTCATGTAGATCACCATGCAAAAATGCATTTTGCACATCAATTTGTTGTATAGGCCAATCTTGAGTGACCGCAATTGAAAGAACCAATCTAATTGTAGCATGCTTGATAACCAGACTAAAGGTTTCTGAAAAATCAATACCTTCTTGTTGGTGAAAACCTTTGGCGACTAGTTGAGCTTTGTGGCGCTCTATAGTTCCATCAGCTTTCCTTTTGACTCGGTAAACCCACCGACAGCCAACAATATTTGCATTTGGTGATTTTGGAACCAAGGACCAAGTTCAATTTTGAAGCAATGCATTGAATTCTTTGTTCATGGCTTCTCTCCAACAATTTGATTTGGATGCTTCTGTAAAGCAGGTTAGTTCTTTGGCAGTAGAGCTTTCGGCCAGCAATGCTCGAGGTAGAGGATGTCGAATATAGTCATCAGAGTGCTTGCGAGGTTTGTGAATATTGTTCGTAGATCTTGTTGTCATCGGATGGTGATTGGAGATAGCAGGCACATCGGATGGTGAAGATGTTCTGTTTTGTGGCAGATCCGAGAGCAAGTCTGTATGTTGCAGTGCAACAGTAGCATCCTGATTGGTGATTGCTTCAGCTGGACCTGTAGGAAGAGACAAACAAGGTGTAGAGACAATTCTAATAGGATAATGGTTAGATTGCAAATCACTAGAACTAAGAGAAGGGGAGATATTGATGTTATGAGGCATTGGAACAGAATGTTGTTGAGAGGGTGGAGAAACATTTTCTTTGGTATAAGGGAAGAGATTCTCATAAAAAATTACATGTCTTGAGACATAGATTTTACCAGTAGATAAATCAAGGCATTTGTAACCTTGATGACCAAGACTATAGCCAATGAAGAGACATGTTTTGGAGCGAAAGTTCAGCTTGTTTGAATTATAAGAGCGTAGATTAGGCCAACATGCGCAACCAAAAACACGCATAAAGGAAAAATCTGGCATGCGATTATAAAGAATTTCAAATGGAGATTTTTGCTTTAAAACAGGTGTTGGTAGCCGGTTTATGATGAAGGTTGCAGTTTGGAAGGCTTCTTCCCAGTAAAGCATGGGTAAATTTGAGTGGGCTAACATGCTTAGGCCAACCTCGACAATATGACGGTGTTTGCGCTCTATAGAACCATTTTGCTGATGAGTGTAAGGGCATGCTAGTCTATGATTTATTCTGGTTTGTTGGAAATAATTGTGCAAACGTCGAAACTCACCTCCCCAATCAGATTGGACAGATTTAATTTTGCGTTCGAAGTGTTTTTCAACATACACTTGAAATTGAAGAAATATTGATTCAACGTCGGATTTGAGTTTCATTGGAAATAACCACACAAACTTGGAATAATCATCAAGAAAACTAACATAATATTTAGCACCGTTAGTAGAAACAACGGATGTTGGTCCCCATACATCGGTAAAAATTAAATCAAGAGGATAAGAAGAAACGTTGGAAGAGGACTTAAATGGCAAGTCATGACTTTTTGCCATTTGACATTCGGGGCATACTGAGTGCTTTTTATTAGACTCGACTGGAACATTGATGAATGAGAGGACTTTATTGACAACTGGTGTTGATGCATGTCCAAGACGACGATGCCAATCACGATGAGAAACATGAACGGTAGAGAAAGCTTGTGGACGGCGAGACTGAGATGTGAATTGGTAGAGTCCATTAATGAGATGGCCTTAATGATGGACCTGCCCCGAGTAATCCTTTACAAGAAAGAATTTGTCATGAAATTCAAAATAGACATGATTATCAATGCAAAACTTTTGGACAGATAACAAGTTCTTATGAATTTCAGGAACTAGAAGCACTTGATTAAGAACAAAGATAGAATTGGATGTAGAAATTTTAGAGGAACCAGTTTTCGAGATTTGCAAACCTTGGCCATTGCCTACTTGAACCTGATCTGTACCTTGATAGTCATCATTCTGAAGGTTCAGATTGTTGAGGTCATTAGTGACGTGATGCGTGGCACCAGTGTCAGCATGCCATTCGGTATCCTAAGTGCCAGTAGGAGCAGCGACCATAGCTTGATTATTTTCTGGTTTTGGATCCTGGTAAGACAGATCAAACCGAAAATAGCATTTCCGAGCTGAGTGTCCTGGTTTATTACAAACCTAATAGATTACTGAATTGTGATCAGTATGACGTGTGGTATTGTTGTAACCAGCACGATTAAAACGACTCCGTCCCCTAGAGCCGCCTCTGCCATGATTTTGAGAGGGATTGTATTGTCGTTGGGAAACATTGACAGAGGTAGGTTGAGTGGGAGATGACATCTGGTGGCGAGAAAGTCTGGCTTCTGTGGTGAGCAAAAGCGAGTAAATTTCCTCCAGTGTTACCTTGTCAGTGCGAGCTGAGATGGCTGCCACAAAGCTGTCATATTCGTGGCCTAATCCTGCAAGAACATAGGTGATGACATCTTCACAACTCATAGGTTGTCCTACAACAGCTAATTCATCAGTGAGTTTCTTAATAAAGAGAAAATATTATGTGGCAGACTTGCTGCCTTTTGTTGCTGTTGCTAGTTGTATTCGGATCTGCATAGTTTGTGCACGAGATCGGGATGAAAAATTTTCATCCAAAGCATGCCACACAGCAAACGAAGTAGTATGATTTACTACTTGAGCAAGCACTCCTTCAGTGAGAGAAGAGATGAGGGTACTAAGGATAAGATTATCCTGGCATATCCAATAAGAGTAGGCAGGATTGGGTGTTTCAAAGATGACATGAGTTTCTGGATGGGAAACAGAGACAGATTTAGGAGGTTTGGGAATGGTACCATCAAGATATCCAAAGAGGTCTTGGCCAAGAAAATATGGCACCATTTGTGCCTTCTAAAGAATGTAATTATCGAGGCTAAGTTTGACAGTTACTATGTTAGACATAGTAAGAACAGAGGGAGATTGAGAGGGTTGAATATTAACGGTGGTAAAGGAATCAGAAGAAGAGGAAGACATGGCTTGTAGACGTTGGTCTTTTGATGGCTAATCTGATACCATGTAAAAGAATACAAAATACAAAATGTTTGAATGAATTCTATTTTCTGATATTCCAGGCTTGCGGTTTACAGCAATATATATAAAAACAATTGTGACCGATTTCCTAAATATTTGCAACATGTGAACATAGTTTAAATGTCTATACAGCTATACAATTATCTCTAAATTTCAGCAAGAATCTCGTGGAATAATTGCTGCATTATCTTCGGTTACATGTAGGTATAGCAGACATGATTTCCTAGTCTTCGGCAAGATCTTTATTGGAATGATTCTCCTGATTTGCAGCAGTGATTTCATCTTTTCAGATGAAATCACTTGATCTTCTACACTGTAGATAAGTGGTAGTGATTATACATTATTGCTTAATATCATATATTTATATTGTGTTAAAATTATTTTGATTTCTACAAGCATATATTTTGAAATTATCTGTTTAGTTTTTATCACCAATTATATATATAAAAAAATTCCAACAGCTAAAGTCGTTATAATATTATTAACAAGTAGTTATCAACTAGTTTAGTTTGTAGAGACGCTTGTTATTGTAAAAGAGACTAAGGATCAAACCCTATCACTCTAGGATGATTTGAAAAGTTCTACCGACATAACCCGTGCGGAAAATTTTGGAGACCTGAGCTAAAGTGCCTTGATTTTGATTTTGTAATGCTAGCTTACATTAAATTGAAAATTTTGAACTAGTAAATGTTCTTATTCTTAAATATGCACTCGGTAACATGTTTCTTTGAAATCGATAATTGGATTTATGGTATATATATATATATATATATAGAAACATGAAATTGATAATTGGATTTATGGTATATATATATATATATATATATATATATATATATATATATATATATATATATATATATATATATATGAGTGAATTGCATGCACTTCTCATAACAAAAAAATGGTGATTTGCATGTAATTAGTCGGTGTGGTCTCAGTTGTTTGTATTTAATCTTTTGTCTCAGTTTTGACTTAAAAAATTTGGTACGTTTGTACCTTTCACCATCTTGTATTTAAGTAAGCACAAATCACTTATTTATGTTGTCATTCATATTGTCAAATATATTCTATGTTTGGCAATAAGGGTGATCTTTTGGTCTAAGCATGTGAGTTATTACAAAGTATCTTCATTTTCTCTGTTGAAGTTCATTTTCTCTATGAGTTGTTGTTGTGAGTTTTAAATTACTCGCAAGCGCACAAGTCGTTTGCAATATAGTGTGTGCAAGTGCGAGGTCGAATCCACAGGGAATTGCATTGTGAAAATATATTTTTATCTAAACTAAACCTATTTTAACCTAGTTCCGAATTTTGAATTGTATTTTGCAAAGAATAAAAACTAAACTAAATTGAATTGAAAGAAATGATAAAAATACTAAGGTTTTTGAATCCATCCCACCAAAATAAAGCATATATTTTCATGTTTTGTATAAAAGTAATCTACAAATAATTCCATGAATCCACCATTATACAAATCACAGCGAGTACCCTAATTCAACCAAATCATCTAATGTATCCCTTTAGAATCACAATGGATATCCAATTTACTTTGGATGATGAAACACAATGAATATCCAATTTAAACAATTTAAACACAATCAATCATAAGAATTTACTCAAACAATTGAAACAGAAAATTAATACAAAAAATATCAGAATTGTTCGAACATGTCTGAAAATATTATGTCAAACAATGGCGAGGCTTCATCTTCAACCTTAGATGAAGGTTTTAGCCTCTTATGATTGTGAAACTAAATTCCACAATTAAAGTGCTAAACATAAAACTTTAAACTCAAAAGAAATAAATTAAAACTGACTATACATTGAGAGAAATTCTACTCGCAGTTGTTGTGCGGCGTTTCCCCCCTTAGTAGCAAAGCCTTGGAGATCCCTCAGATTTCTCGTAGAAGTCGTCTGGATTGCACACCAATTTGATGAAGTGAAATGGGGCTTTTATAGGGGAACTCCATGAGTGCAATGTGTTTTCAATCCGATGTGGGATGTGGGATATAGAATGTGTTTCCAACCGATGTGGGATGTGGGATTTAAGCCTTCACATGTCCTTCAAAACTTCTGCCCATACGGAAATCACGCAGAGCCTGACCTTTGTCTACTAAAACTGCCATAACTTTCTCTAGAAAAATCATGTTTGCGAGCCGTAAAATTCCCTAGAAAATAGACATCCGGATCTTTCTGTGCATATATGGCTCATCTCCTGGTTCTTCCTGAATCATTAGAGTTTAATCCGCAAAAATCACTTCTGCCACGCTGAAATCACGCATAGCCTGACTTTTATCTACTAAAACTACTATAACTTTCTCTTAAAAAATCATGTTTCCGAGCCGTAAAATTCTCCAGAAAATAGACATCCGGATCTTTCCAAGCGTATATGGCTCATCTCTTGGTTCTTCCTGAATCAATACAGTTTAATCCATAAAAATGACTGATCTGTACGTGCAATTCTGGTAATTTAGTGAAACTTCTTTCCAAGTGCTTGTAAACCTGTAAAACAACAAAAAAAACAACTCAAAGTACAAAATTCCTAAGCTAACAAATGTAAATTAAGGGGCCAAAATATGCAATATTTGGCACTCATCAAATACCCCCAAACTTACATTTTGCTAGTCCCTTAGCAAAACAAAATAATAAAAAAAAACTAAATTAAAAACAAAGAATACAAAGATAAATACATCATTCATGGTGTCCAAAAATTTAAGTAGCACACAAAACCATGATATTCATTCATGAGCAAGCTTAAATATAAACCCATCTTCGTAATGAATAGGAATTTTAAAATCTAATTACTTACAAAAGGCAAGCTAAGGCATCACAAGTCCGACTCAGTGTAAAGTGAATTAGCATATAAAGATGAGGCTTCCAAATAACTTCAATGTGTAATGTCTCCATGTCTCAAGATTCATAGAATTTCTCTTCAGAATGAACAACAATTGCATAGTTTTATACTTTTCTTTCTTTTATTATGAGACTCTGCTATGTTTAGTTCTCTTAAACTTTTTAATTAACCCATGTAGCGAGTGTTGAGTCAATGACTCCCAAACTAGATGGTTTTAGGGCATTAGGTGTAAAGACACTCCTAAGGACTTACTAACTCGAGTAAAAAATGATATGAAATTAACTGGCCTTAATACTACCAAGTAAAATTCTTGCCTTTTGATGTGCTGCTTACTAAGGCAAGAGGTCCAGTTACTCAGTGGAAAGTTTATAAATGATCATTATGACTAAATTTCTCATCTTTTGATGTGAACACTCACTGCTTATTGAGGCAAGAGGTACAGTTACTCAGTGGAAAGTTTATTAATGATCAATCAAAAACTTCTTGTGAGATTTAAATTACTCGCAAGCGCACGAGTCGTTTGCAATATAGTGTGTGCAAGTGCGAGGTCGAATCCACATAGAATTGCATCGTGAAAATATATTTTTATCTAAACTAAACCTATTTTAACCTAGTTTCGAATTTTGAATTATATTTTGCAAAGAATATAAACTAAACTAAATTGAGTTGAAAGAAATGATAAAAATACTAAGGTTTCTGAATCCACCCCACCAAAATAAAGCATACATTTTCATGTTCTGTATAAAAGTAATCTATCAAATAATTCCATGAATTCACCATTATACAAATCACAGCGAGTACCATAATTCAACCAAATCATCCAATATATCCCTTTAGAATCACAATGGATATCCAATTTACTTTGGATGATCCGCTGTATCCGGCAGATGAAACACAATGAATATCCAATTTAAACAATTTAAACACAATCAATCATAAGAATTTACTCAAACAATTTAAACAGAACATTAATACTAAAAATATCAGAATTGTACGAATATATCTGAAAATATTATGCCAAACAATGGCAAGGCTTTATCTTCAACCTTAGATGAAGGTTTTAGCCTCTCATTATTATGAAACTAACTTTCACAATTAAAGTGCTAAACATAAGACTTTAAACTCAAAAGAAATAAATTTAAATTGACTATACATTGAGAGAAATTTCACTTGCAGCTATTGTGCGGCGCTTCCCTTCCTTAGTAGCAAAGCCTTGGAGATCCCCCATATTGCTCGCAAAAGTCCTCCGGATTGTACACTCAACTGATGAAGTGAAATGTGGTTTTTATAGGGGAACTCCATGAGTGCAATATGTTTCTAATCCGATATGGGATGTGGGATATAGAATGTGTTTCCAACCGATGAGGGATGTGGGATTTAAGCCTTCACTTGCCCTTCAAAACTTCTACCCATGCTAAAATCACGCACAGCCTGACGTTTGTCTACTAAAACTGCCATAACTTTCTCTAGAAAAATCATATTTATGAGCCGTAAAATTTCCCAGAAAGTAGACATCTGGATCTTTCCAAGCATATATGGCTCATCTCCTGGTTCTTCCTGAATCATTGCAGTTTAATCCGCAAAAATCACTTTTGTCACGCTGAAATCTCGCACTACCTGACCTTTGTCTACTAAAACTGCCATAACTTTCTCTAGAAAAATCATATTTACGAGCCGTAAAATTCTCCAGAAAATAGACATCCGGATCTTTCCAAACATATATGGTTCATCTCCTAGTTCTTCCTGAATCAATACAGTTTAATCTGCAAAAAAGACTGATCTGTACGGGCAGTTCTGGAAATTTAGTGAAACTCTTTTCCAAATGCTTGTGAACCTATAAAACAACGAAAAAAACAATTCAAAGTAACAAATTCCTAATCTAAAAAATGTAAATTAAGGGGCCAAAATATGTAATATTTGGCACTCATCAAATACCCCCAAACTTACATTTTGCTAGTCCCTTAGCAAAACAAAATAAAAAAAACTATATGAAAAACAAAGAACACAAAGATAAATTCATCATTCATGGTGTTCAAAAATTTAAGTAACACACAAAACCATGATATTCATTCATGAGCAAGCTTAAAATATAAACTCATCTTCGCAATGAATAGGAATTGTAAAATCTAACTACTTACAAAAGGCAGGCTAAGGCATCACAAGTCTGACTCAGTGTAAAGTGAATTAGCATATAAAGATGAGGCTTCCAAATAACTTCAATGTGCAATATTTCCATGTCTCAAGATTCACATAATTTCTCATCTGAATGAACAACAATTGCATAGTTTTATTCTCTTCTTTCTTTTATTATGAGGCTCTGCTATGTTTAATTCCCTTAAGCTTTCTAATTGACCCATGTAGCGAGTGTTGAGTCAATGACTCCCAAACCAGATGGTTTTAGGGCATTAGACGTAAAGACACCCCTAAGAACTTACTAACTCGAGTAAAAAATGCTACCAAATTAAATTGGCCTTAATGCTACCAAGCAAAATTCTCACATTTTGACATGAACACTCACTGCTTACTGAGGCAGGAGGTCCAGTTACTTTGCAGAAAGTTTATAAATGATCATTATGAGCAAAATTCTCACCTTTTGATGTGAACACTCATTGTTTACTGAGGCAGGAGGTCTAGTTACTCAGTGGAAGGTTCATTAATGATCATCATGAGCATTTTTTTTTCTCTTTTTTTTCTATTTTTTTTTCTATACCAAAGTGTTCATCCAATAAGTCATCCAGTTTCAGTTAAGCCATGGAAACATACACATGAAAATCACATGTCATCCCTCACACAAGTATGTGCTATTGTGCTCGTGTCATATTAGATAAAATATGTGAATTTTGAAATGCCTAAAGTAAGTAACTAAACTTTAAAACTCTATTATCAGATCATGTGTTCAAAATTTTAAGCTCACTAATGAAATCACATCACAGTATTTGTTTAGATCAACTAAAATTTTAAAACAATCATGAACATGCATTTATCTTTTTAATAATATATAAAAAAAACTGGGACAAAATGTGTGTGAATGTGTCTCCCATACCCCCAAACTTAAAGTACACAGTGTCCTCAATGTGTGAATAACATGGAAAGAGCTGACCTGGGAGATAGAGAATTAGCTGGACTGGCATGGCTCATAGCATACCCCCAAACTTGAACTGAAGTACGCGTTGTCCCTGTAAAACAATTGCCAAAGTAATACTGGAAAACAAAAAATACTAAAAATAAACAGTAACAAGAAATATGAAAAAAAAAACAATAAAAGATACGCTGTGGGTTGCTTCCCATGAGAGCTAAGTTTAGCATCTTCAGCCAAACTCACAACTTGCACAAGAGCCTGGCGATCTTGCTAAAATCCTGGATAAATTGCTTGTAGAATTATGCATTGCCTAGAAAAGAACGAACCTGCTTCACCGTACATGGGGGTGGAAGGTTAGAAATCAGGTGCTTCACTTTGTCGACCTCAATCGCCTGATGAGATATGACGTGCCTAAGTACAATACCTTGCTTTACCATAAAATGACGCTTCTCCAAATTAAGCACCAAGTTCTTCTCCTCTTAAGCAGCAACTAAATCTGAAGCTATCATCACAGGCAAAGACTCTATTGGACATAAAAACTTATACTTAAGATTGTCTGGAAAAGGCTTAAGTTCTTTCTTGGGGGGGCTCAGGTGCTGCAGTCTCCTCCGTCTCACTGCTCTCCTGAGGAATAGACTCCAAAATGGCATTCGCTTGCTCAAGTAACTTATCCAAATCCAAATCCTCTCCAAACTAAGCAAAGCATGCCTCCAGGGGGTCCTTAATACTGGATTCATCCACAGTCTCCTCTGTCTCACTACTTTCCTGAGGAGTAGACTCCAAAATAGCATTCACTTGCTCAAGTAATTTATTCAAATCCAAATTCTCTCCAAACTGAGCAAAGCATGCCTCCAAGGGGTCATCAATGCTTGATTCATCCATCATTTTTTTTATTTAATTTTTAATTTTTAATTTTTTATAGGCAATTGCAAATAGAAAAAAATAAAATAAAATAAAATTGCAAAAATAAAAAATGAAACAAAAATGCTAACTAAACTAGTAGAAAAATAAAATTAATTCAGATAAAAATTTAATTTTCATAAACAAAACAACTCCCCTGCAATGGCGCCAAAAACTTGTTGTGAGTTTTAAATTACTCGCAAGCGCACGAGTCATTTGCAACATAGTGTATGCAAGTGCAAGTCGAATCCACAGGGAATTGTGTCGTGAAAATATATTTTTATCTAAACTAAATCTATTTTAAACTAGTTCCGAATTTTGAATTGTATTTTGCAAAGAATATAAACTTAACTAAATTGAGTTGAAAGAAATGATAAAAATACTAAGGTTTCTGAATCCACCCCACCAAAATAAATTATATATTTTCATGTTCTGTATAAAAGTAATCTACCAAATAATTCCATGAATCCACCATTACACAAATCACAGTGAGTACCCTAATTCAACCAAATCATCTAATGTATCCCTTTAGAATCACAATGGATATCCAATTTACTTTGGATGATCCGCCGTATTTGGCAAATGAAACACAAAGAATATCCAATTTGAACAATTTAAACAAAATCAATCATAAGAATTTACTCAAACAATTGAAACAGAACATTAATACTAAAAATATCAGAATTGTACTAGCATATCTGAAAATATTATGTCAAATAATGGCGAGGCTTCATCTTCAACTTTAGATGAAGGTTTTAGCCTCTTATGATTATGAAACTAAATTCCACAATTAAAGTACTAAACATAAAACTTTAAACTCAAAAGAAATAAATTAAAACTGACGATACATTGAAAGAAATTCTACTCGCAGCTCTTGTGCGACGCTTCCTCCCTTGGTAGCAAAGCCTTGGAGATCCCCAAGATTGCTCGCAGAAGTCATCCGGATTACACACCAATTTGATGAAGTGAAATGGGGATTTTATAGGGGAACTCCATTAATGCAGTGTGTTTTCAATCTGATGTGGGGTGTGGGATATAGAATGTGTTTCCAACTGATGTGGGATGTGGGATTTAAGCCTTCGCATGCCCTTCAAAACTTCTGCCCATGCGAAAATCACGCATAGCCTGACCTTAGTATACTAAAACTGCCATAACTTTCTCTAGAAAAATTATATTTGCGAGCCGTAAAATTTCCCAGAAAATAGACATTCGGATCTTTCTGAGCATATATGGCTCATCTTCTGGTTTTTCCTAAATCATTAGATTTTAATCCGCAAAAATCACTTCTGCCACGTTGAAATCAAGCACAACCTGACCTTTGTCTACTAAAACTGCCATAACTTTCTCTAGAAAAATCATATTTATGAGCCGTAAAATTCCTCAGAAAATAGACATCTAGATCTTTCCAAGCATATATGGATCATCTCCTGGTTCTTCCTGAATCAATATAGTTTAATCCAAAAAAATGACTAATCTGTACAGGCAATTATGACAATTTAGTGAAACTCCTTTCCAAGTGCTTATAAACCTGTAAAACAACGTGTAGACTGAGATTTTAACCCAGGAGTGGGGGGTGAATTGGGTTTTTAAAAATCATTACTAATTAATCACAAGTTTATAAAAACAGATAAACCAACAAGCATGTAAACAAGTAATGTACTGTAAACAAAAGAGTTTAAGGTATAAATGATGCAAACTCAGTTTATAATGGTTCGCAATATTGGATTTGTTCCGACCCTACATCCACTCACTTCAAGGAACCTTCTTGAAGCAATCCACTAAAAATCTTTAGTCGTGCAACTTCACGGCTGTTGCACAAACCTTACAATCAATCCCTTCCTCTTGGAAGCAAATCCCTTCCTCTCGGAAGCTAATATCTTCCTTTCGGAAGCTAATCCCTTTACAATAAATGCTGTAAAGTAAATGGTAGAGAGACAACAATGAAAGCTTATACAACTGAATAATGTCTCTCTTTCAAGGTAAAGCTTGAAGAATGGCTCAACAATAAATATTTCAAAGCTTTTGTGTATCAATGAGTAAAAACTTGATTAAATGTATAATCTTTCTTTTTTGAAATGCTCAATAGAGTGGGTTTATATAGCCTTGTATTGATATGGCCATTTTGTACTGACTTGGATGTTTTGGTGCATTTTGTGCTGAATTCTCGCGTCTCAATGGTCATTTTTTTGAATTACCAGTCGACTGGATCTTAGTACCAGTCGACTGGGTCAGGTGAAAAGTCTCACCTTTAAGACTATGATTGGTACCAGTCGACTAGGTAGTTCTTACTAGTCGATTGAGGATAGTCTGTCTAATATACCAATCGACTGGTTGTTGGATGATTATCCTCATAAATAAATAGGCGAATAATCACACTCGGTTTTACTTGCAAGTGCATAAGGTCAACAGTGTAGTATAGTGTGCGAATGCAAGATCATCTCCACAGGGATTGGTAAAGTTCAATTTAGAATTATATTTGCAATATAAAAAGATAGAAATAATAAAAGAGTTGATTATGATAAAGATAAAATACTAAAGATAAAGGCGTAGGGACTTGATATCCACTACTAATTATGCTACCACAATAAAACAGTATGCCAATGCTTTACTCATGTCATGAATACCTAATGTTTGTCAACCTAAGGGCATGGTATCTACTCCTTAAGCTATTGATATCCCTAAGCAACGAGTTAGGCATGGTATCTACTCTAACTCTTTTCTTCCTTAAGGGATTCAGCATGGTATCTGCTTGAGTTGTTCCTTAAGAAAACATAAGTACTATGGAAATCGACAACCACATGAGACCTAGGGTATGGTATCTACTCCCGGTTTCCCATGTTGATTAACCCGGGTATCCGGGTAAGATATCCTTTGTTACTAATGTTAGACCCAGGACTCGGTCATCCAAATTGATCTAACTAATAAGTCCATACCACATGCACATATTGATCAGACATATACATATGAGGAATTTAAATAAAAGCAGGTATTAATCAAGTTAAGCAACACAACATAAATATCGCAAAGGCGCCAATACTAAATTTATTGAGTAAACATAATTAGGGCTTCAACCAAGCCCTTACTAAAAGTTAAGTATACATAATAAAAGTAAAGGAAAGAAGAAACTCGAGAGAAGAGTCGTCAATTCTCCTCCACAGTTTCCTTCTCCAAGCTAAAAGCAAAAGATAAAAGAAGGGATCTAAGAAGTCATCCCCCCCAAGAGGTGATGCCTTTTGTGTGTGATTTACAAGTGTATTTATAGGTCTTTGAGAAGTCATAAGAGGCTCATGAGTTCCTAAACTTTCCTAAAACACAAAACTCCTTTATTTTCAAAATAGGGTTATTTCCAAAACAGGGTTCTGCAGTTTACTATGTACATGTGCGCTCGATCGCATATGTGGTGCGCTCGATCGCAATGTTGCGCTCGATTGCACAGAGGAGTGTGCTCGATCACAATCTAGCTAGCAGCTGCTCCAGGATTTCCATATTTCTTCCTTTAAGTGCCAAAAATGCTTATTTTTCTCCAAGACCCTATAAAAACGTGTAAAACACAAAAGTGAAGTAAAATAGACTAAAATATATAGATAAAGAACTTAACAAATGTAAATTAAGAGGCTTAAATATGAATATTTAAGCTCCTATCACACCCCCAAACTTAAATATTGCTAGTCCCTTAGCAATACAAAACCAAAAACTAAATGAAAAAAAAAGACGCAAAGATAAATCCAATGCTCATGGTGTCCAACAAAAGTTTAGGTTTCACACAAAACTATGATGCCCATTCATGAGCAAGCTTAACAAGTATAAACACATCTTTGCAATGAATACGAGTTTTGAACGCAAATCACTTTCATGAGGGAGGTTAAGACATCACAAGTTTGACTGAGTGTGTGGTGGACTAGCACATAAAAGATTGGGTTTCCAAATAATTCTAATGTGTAGTGTTTCGATGACTTAAGATTCACCAAATTTCCTATTAGAATCAACAAAGATGGCATAGATTTTCTTCTTTTCTTTTATTTGTGAGATTTTTGCCAAGTTAGTTCCCTTAAGCTTTCTATTTGACTCGTGTAACGAGTGTTTAGCCACTGACTCCCAAACTAGATGGTTTTAGGGCATTAGGTGTAAAAATACCCCTAAGGGCTTACTAACTCGAGTAAAAAAGGCTACAAAACTAACTGGTCTTAATGCTACTGATCAGAATATTCCATCTTTTGACGTGATACTCATTGCTTACTGAGGCAAGAGGGCCAGTTACTTAATGGAAAGTTCTTTTTAATGATCTTTAGGAGCATTTTTTTTTATTTTTGAGCAATAACGAACTTTTTCTATTTTCTTATGCCACTGTGTTAATCTAATAGGTCATCTGGTTCACAGTCAAGCAAAAGAAACATACAAATCAAAATTACATGTCATACCCCACACAACAATGTGCTAATGTGCTCATGTTTAGTTTAAGTCGAACTTGTGAATCCTTAAATGCCTAAAAGAAAGTGATTATGGTTCAAAACTTAATTATTGGCCCATATGTTCAAGGTGTTAAGCTCACTTATGAAGTCAAATCATATTGTTTGTTTAGAACACCCAAAAATTTTGGAACGGAATGAACATGTATTTATCTATGAAAAACAACAAAACAAAAAAAAAACTGGGATAAGGTGTGTGTGAATGTGTCTCCCATACCCCCAAACTTAAATTACACATTGTCCCCAATGTGTGAATAATAAGGAAGGAGCTGACCTAGGAGATGGAGAACTAGCTAGGTCGGCATGGCTCATAGCATACCCCCAAACTTGAACGGATGCACACATTGTCCCTAAAAAAGAAAAACGAACGTAAAACGGGAAAATAAGAAGTAATAAAAATAAATAAATAACAATAAATACGTAAAATAATAAAAATAAAAGGATAAGCAGTGAGGTGCCTCCCATGAGCGCTATGTTTAACGTCTTCAGCCGGACCAAACTTTATTTTTCCCCAAAACTAAGAGTGGCAGCAGCTAGCATAGGAAGTGTCTTATTCTCTCCCATATAAGCATAAGATAAGTGCTCGGGCAACTGCTTGAATTCCAAGTTAGGTGCCTGTACAATAAAAGGGGGAAGAATAGTATTAGTAGGCCTAAGAATTTCAAATGGATCGGTGTACTTACTTGGACGCTTTGGAAAGGTCTCTAGAAGGTGCATAGTTTCAATGATGTCATCAGCAACATCCTTGCATTTGGGCTCAATATATGATCTTGGGATATTATAGGTAAGAGTAGTTTCTACTGGATCAACGTGATGGACCTGAAAAGCTTCCTCAATAACACTTTGCGTCATGCATATATTAAAACATTTTATATTATCTGGGGGTAATTTTAATGCATTATATCTTTTGATTTCAACCTTCTCACTATTTACCTTCTCCATCTCACTTACCTTGGATGTGGATGCTTGTGTAGGCTCATCAGTTTCGATGATCTTATCATTTGTTAGAGTTGTCACGGTATTTAGTTGCTGATGTCCTCTTGGAGTAGGTAGTGGTTGGACTGGAAGTTCACCCAACTTTCTTTCACTTAACTCCTTAGCCAATTGCCCCATTTGTTCCTCGAGTCTTTGAATGGCTTGCTCATGTTTTGTAGTGGTTTGTCGTTGCTCAATCATGAACTTTTCTTGTGAAGTCATCAGTTGCCTCATAAGATTCTCTAGGTCACTATTTTCTGATTTCGGCACTGGTTGGGCTGCTGGTTGGAAGTGTCGTTGATGTCCTTGAAGATTCAAAGTATTTTGAGTGTTGCTCCATGAGAGGTTGGGGTGGTTCTGCCATCCAGGATTGTAGGTATTTGCATATGCACTGTTCAGTCCCTCATAATTTGCTTGCTCTTGATCCTTGCTTTTAATTCCTTGTCTAACTCTCGAGGAGAATTGTTGGGTGTGCTCACTTAATGTCTCAAACAACTCCATGGCTTCTTCACTAGTCTTCTCCATTAACATACCTCTACAACCGGAATCCACTATACCTTGATTTATGCCATTCAAACCCTCATAGAAAGCTAGGACCAGCTCATCTTGAGGTAAGTTGTGATGTGGACATTTGAGTAGCAACTCGTTGAAGTGTCCCCATGCCTCGAAGAAAAGGTCTCCATTCCTCTGTTGGAAGGATTGAATCTCCTTCCTCATCTGCCTTGTCTTTTGGGCTGGAAAAAATTTCCTTAGAAATCTATTGGATAGCTCTTCCCAAGTATGGATGGAATCTGCAGGCAATGAATGATACCACATTTTAGCATTATCTTTTAATGAAAAAGGGAAAAGAATTAACCTGATTCCCTCATGATCTAGGCCCCGAATATGCTAGAACTTGCAGAGATCACAGAATTCTCGAAGATGCAAGTGTGGATCCTCAGCAGGTGTACCCCTAAAATGAGTCAAGACACTGAGTATCTGCGGAGATATGTAATAATTTTCTTCCATCTTAGGTTGATATGCAATGCATGAAGGATGGTTGAGGTTCTGTGGAATGAAGGATTGTTTCATAGGTCTCCGTTCTGGTGGTAGTTAGTTGTAAAGTTGTTCCATTGATGCTTCACCCTCAAATTCTTCTTCTATCTCCTTGAAGTTGTTTCTAGGCCTCTTTCGAATGATCTGCTCACTCTCTATATCAAGTGGAAGGATGGTTGGGTTCCTCACTCGAAGCCCTTGTATGAATCAACAGGAATACCTTAGTGCAGCAGCTTCAGTACTGTTGCTCGGGTAGTCTCTGAACTATTTGCGCTCGAGCGCTCTAAGCACTGCGCTCGATCGCAGACTTGCGCTCGATCGCACAAGGCACTACGCTCGATCGCAATGAGGACAGAAACTCCTCCTCTGCACACATGAACAGAAAACGAAAAGAAGGAATAAATCTGATTTTTGATAAAAATAAAAATAAAACAGAACAGAATAAAATAGAATAAATTAAAATAATAATAAAAAAAACTAACGAAAATAATTCCAAAAAGAAATTTAGCACAATCCCTGGCAACGACAACGGCGCCAAAAACTTGTTAAGCGAAAATATACCTAAATAAATGGGTAAATAATCGCACTCGGTTTTACTTGCAAGTGCACAAGGTCAACAGTGTAGTATAGTGTGTGAATGTAAGATCATCTCCACAGGGATTGGTAAAGTTCAATTTAGAATTATATTCGCAATATAAAAAGATAGAAATAATAAAAGAGTTGATTATGATAAAGATAAAATACTAAAGATAAAGGCGTAGGGACTTGATATCCACAACTAATTATGCTACCACAACAAAACAGTATGCCAATGCTTTACTCATGTCATGAATACCTAATGTTTGTCAACCTAAGGGCATGGTATCTACTCCTTAAGCTATTGATATCCCTAAGCAACAAGTTAGGCATGGTATCTACTCTAACTCTTTTCTTCCTTAAGGGATTCAGCATGGTATCTGCTTGAGTTGGTCCTTAAGAAAACATAAGTACTATGGAAATCGACAACCACATGAGACCTAGGGCATGGTATCTACTCCCGGTTTCCCATGTTGATTAACCCGGGTATCCGGATAAGATATCCCTTGTTACTAATGTTAGACCCAGGACTCGGTCATCCAAATTGATCTAACTAACAAGTCCATACCACATGCACATATTGATCAGACATATACATATGAGGAATTTAAATAAAAGCAGGTATTAATCAAGTTAAGAAACACAACATAAATATCGCAAAGGCGCCAATACTAAATTTATTGAGTCAACATAATTAGGGCTTCAACCAAGCCCTTACTAAAAGTTAAGTATACATAATAAAAGTAAAGGAAAGAAGAAACCCGAGAGAAGAGTCGTCAATTCTCCTCCACAATTTCCTTCTCCTGGCTAAAAGCAAAAGATAAAAGAAGGGATCTAAGAAGTCATCCCCCCCCAAGAGGTGATGCCTTTTGTGTGTGATTTACAAGTGTATTTATAGGTCTTTGAGAAGTCCTAAGAGGCTCATGAGTTCCTAAACTTTCCGAAAACACAAAACTCCTTTATTTCCAAAATAGAATTATTTCCAAAACAGGGTTCTGCAGTTTAATGTTCATGCCCATACATGTGCGCTCGATCGCATATGTGGTGCGCTCGATCACAATGCTGCGCTCGATCGCAATCTAGCCAGTAGCTGCTCTAGGATTTCCAGATTTCTTCCTTTAAGTGCCAAAAATGCTTCTTTTTCTCCAAGACCCTATAAAAACGTGTAAAACACAAAAGTGAAGTAAAATAGACCAAAACATATAGATAAAGAACTTAACAAATTTAAATTAAGGGGCTTAAATATGAATATTTAAGCTCTTATCACTGGTATGAAGCACCTAGTCGACTGGGGCCACACTGTCCTATATACCAGTCTTCTGGTATAAGTACCCAGTCGACTGGGTTGCCCATCAACCCAGTTTTGAAATGTTTTAAACTTAAAAAAGTTTGATTGAAAAGTTCTGTTAAAATACTTTTTCAAAAGGAGCCATAAGACAAGCTTTTTACCTTAACAAATGAGATTTACAACTTGTTTCATTACCATAAACCTATACTAGATCTTTTGTCTTGACTTGGAGTTTGATTCAGGTTGAGTTCTTGCACCTTGATTTCTGACTGTATGCTTTTATCGCTTAATACACTTAGATAGCACTGTTAGTATAATAAGAGTTATGTTTTGTCATCATTAAAATATAGAAGAGGGTTAACAATCTCCCCTTTTTTATGATGACAAAACTAATGAGAGAAAACAGTTTTTAGAAACTAAGTGTTTGACTTTTTGAAAAAATTGGGCAGAGTTTCCTCTGTTTTTTAAATAAAACCAACCTGTAAAAAATATAAAGAACAATTTATATGCCACCTAACCAATAAACTCAACATATATAATCATATACCAAGACCTTTGGAGCAATGCTCCCCCTAAATCTATGCACTAGATTGAGTTTACAGATATTTTTCTCATTTTTCTCCCCCGTTTTGACAACAGTAGAAAAATGGGATAGTAAACCAAAAAAAAGCTATATAGATACCATAGACATGAAGAGTATGCATAAAGAAACTTTTACACAAAAATTTGGCATCATTTGAAGTTTGAAAGCCTTCCTGAGAAGAACCGGAAGTTTTCATACATGCAAAAGCAGTTTAAAGCATTTATCTGAATATAAAGAGATATAAAGCATGTAATAGTATTACACAAATGTAAAACAAGTATATAAATTATGTCTAAGCATAAACCATCATCATATACATCACCAGTCTAGGCTTCGGAGAGTCGAAACAGAAGTACAAAATACAGTAAATGATGAATATATGTCCGTGCTAAGAACAATGAAAAACTACATCAATATGTACATCAAAAGGAAGATAGAAAAAAATGACTCAAGGAGTTAGAGAATCAGAGCCACCATGAGCAAGATATTGAAGCTCAGCTAGAGAGCCCTCGGTATGCTCACAGTGCAACTCGAAGTCATCCCGAAGAGAGCGAAGGTCGTGATGCATGGCGTCGACTGTAGAGCTCAAACTTCGAAAGCCAGACTGCATGGTCAGCTGGAGGCTCGTGACAGCCTGAAGAAGATTGCCATATCCAGCCTGACTAGCACTCGAGTCACCCATAAGAGATGCTCAGTCATCTGTATCCATAGCAGCAGCAGCATTTGGACCCTCGTCCTCATCATCACTACTCTCGTCCTCTCCTGTCCGAATGTGCTTCCCAGCCTTGGAGTGGATAAAGATGTCTCGGACTGTGCATCCCATCTTCTTCAGCGAGGAGACATTGATGATATCCTTGAGGCCGATGTCCTAAGCTTTGGAGGCAGGGAGAGACACTCAGAAGTGCTGGAGGATGAGCGTGATGAGCATCCCGTAGGGACTCTCACACTTACTGTGTATCCTGTGAGCGTTGCCAAAAACTAGGGAGTCTTTCTAGGAGGAATATGATGCCCCTCAACCCTATTCTGATTGTTGAGATTTTTGACGTGTGGGGCATTGATTTTATGGGACCGTTCTCAAACTCCTTTGGCAACTTGTACATTCTAGTTGCTATGGACTATCTGTCCAAGTGGGTGGAGGCCATTGCGTGCAAAACCAATGACCACAGAGTTGTGTTCCAGTTTTTGAAGGACACTATTTTTGCTCGATTTGGTACGCCTCGAGCAATCATAAGTGATGGAGGTAAGCACTTTTGCAACTGAATTTTGAGCAGTTGATGAAGAAGTATTTCATCACACACAAGGTTTCCACCCCATATCACCCGCAGAAGAGTGGACAAGTGGAAATTTCTAATCGTGAGATCAAACACATCTTAGAGAAAACTGTAAACCCTAGTAGAAAGGATTGGTCTCTGCGATTGACTGATGCACTGTGGGCATATCGGACAGCCTTCAAGACGCCAATTGGCATGTCTCCCTATCGTATTGTGTACGGAAAGGCAGGTCACCTTTCAGTTGAATTAGAGCATAGAGCCTATTGGGCTATCAAGCAGTTGAATTTCAATCTTTCTAAGGCTGGCTCACAACGGAAGCTCCAACTCAATGAATTGGAGGAGCTGCGGAATGATGCATATGAGTGTACCCGATCATACAAAGCACAAATGAAGAAAACTCATGACCAAAACATTTTGAGATGAGCTTTTGAGCCTGGTTAGAAAGTTCTTCTTTACAATTCGCGCCTGCATTTTTTTCCAGGCAAGCTCAAATCTCGATGGACAGGCCCATTTATTATTCGGTCGGTTTTTCCTTATGGAGCCATAAAGATTAAGGATCCCAAGAATGGTAACACTTTTAAGGTAAATGGACAAAGGCTAAAACCATTCTTGGAGTTGAGGAGTCCGGACATTGAGACGATATTGTTGGAGGATCCCATTTACTCAGATTGAATATCGTCCACTAGGGAGAGTCTGGCTGAAGACTTTAAACTTAGCGCTCATGAGAGGCACGCCACAGCTTATCTTTTCTGTATATTTCTTAATTTTTATGATTAATGTTTGTTTCCAGTATTTTTTGTTTTCCAGTTTTTATTTTTCAAGGACAATGCGTACTTCAGTTCAAGTTTGGGGGTATGTTATGAGTCATACCAGCCCAGATAGCTCTCCATATCTCAGGTCAACTCTTTCCATATTATTCACACATTGGGGTCAATGTGTAATTTAAGTTTGGGGGTATAGGAGACACATCACACACTTTGTCCTAATTTGTTGTCTTTTCGTCGTAAAGATAAATGCATGCTCATGATATTTTGAAATTTTGGTTGATCTAAACATGTTCTGTGATGTGATGTCATAGGTGGGCTTAAAATTTTGAACACATGATCTTGTGATAAAGTTTTAAAATTTAGTTACTTACTTTAGGCATTTGAGAATTCACATGTTTGATCTAATCTAACACGAGTACATTAGCACAAATTGTGTGAGGTATGACATGTGATTTTAATGTGTACGTTTCCTTGTCTTAACTAAAACTGGATGACCTGTTGGATAAACACTTAGGCATAGAAAAGCATAAAAGAAAAAAAAATTTATATATATATACATGTATATATATATATATACTACTAATGATCATCATCAATAAACTTTCCACTGAGTAACTGGACTTCTTCCCTCAGTAAGCAGTGAGTGTTCACGTCAAAATGTGGGAATTTTATTCATAATGATCATTGCGAAATTTTTTACTGAGTAACTGGACCTCTTGCCTCAGTAAGCAATGAGTGTTCACGTCAAAAGGTGAAAATTTTGTTGGGTAGCATTAAGGTCAATTTAGTTTCGTAGCCTTTTTGACTCGAATTAGTAAGTCCTTAGGGGTGTCTTTACACCTAATGCCCTAAAACCATCTGGTTTGGGAGTCATTGACTCAACACTCGCTACATGGGTCAATTAGAAAGCTTAAGGGAATTAAACATAGCAGAGCCTTATATATATAAAAAAAATAAAATAAAAAAAGAAGAAAATAAAAACTATGCCACTTTTGTTCATTCCGATGGGAAATTTGGTGAATCTTGAGACATTGAGACCTTACAGATTGGAGTTATTTGGAAGCTTCATGTTTGTATGCCAATTCACTTTACACAGTGTCAGACTTGTGATGCCTTAACCTGTCTTTTGTAAGTAATTAGATTTTAACATTTCTATTCATTGTGAAGATGGGTTTATCACTTTAAGCTTGCTCATGACTAAATATCATGGAGGTGTGTGCTCCTTTAATTTTTGGATAACATGAGTAATGAACTTATCTTTATATTCTGTGTTTTTCATTTAGTTTTTATTTTGTTTTGCTAAGGGACTAGCAAAATATAAGTTTGGGGGTATTTGATGAGTCTTAAATATTGCATATTTAAGCCCTTTAATTTATATTTGTTAGGTTCTTAAGTTGTATTATTTCACTTTATTTTATGTCTTTTTTGTGTATTTTTATAGGTTTGTGGAGAAAATGAAGCATTTATAGAGAGATCAAGCTTCAAGAGCAAAGAGGATGCATTAGTGCGATCGATCACACGAGATATGCGATCGAGCGCACCTGCGCTGGAGCGTTCTTGCCTACGAACGAGCGCAAGGTCAACATCCCACATCGAGATATTTGCAGTTCAGTGCATCTGCGATCGAGCACACCAGACATGCGATCGAGCGCACTTGCGATCGTGCGCAACAGACATGGGATCGAGCGCACATGCGATCGATCGCACCATTCTGTGATCGAGCGCACATGCGATCGAGCGCACTCAGGGCAGTATCCCACATCGAATCTGAAACCTACAGTGCTCCGAGACTCCCCCTATATAAACACCATTTGGCCTCATCATTCAGTGTACAATTCCAGGGCCACTTTGGTACAAACCAGTGGACTGTCTGCTAGTATTCTGGTGGATCCTGAAGGCTTTGCTACCACGAGGGGAAGTGCCACCCATTAGCGAGTGGAATTTCTCCCATGTAAAGTTATTTATTTCTTTTTATTTAGTTGTTTTAGTTTAATTTTTAGCACTTTCATTATGAATTATAGTTTCATAGTTATGAGTGGCTAAAATCTTCAGCTAAGGTTGAAGATGAAGCCTCGCTGTTGTTTGGCATAGTAGTTCAGATTGCTTGTACAAATCTGACATTTTTTAGTATAAATGTTCCGTCAATTATTTGAGTTAATCTTGTGATTGATTGAGTTTAAATTGTTATGTTGGATATTCCTTGTGTTTCATCTGATAGATACATCGAATCGTTTTCAGTTAAATTGGATTTCCTTTGTGATTTGTTGAGAGCGGATACATTGGATGCTTTTGGTTTAATAAGGATATTCTTTGTTTTTTGTCATATAGTTGGATTCATGGAATGTTTTGATAGGCTATCTTTAGAACATTGAGTTATATGCTTAACTTTGGCGGGGTGGATTCAGAAACCTTAGTCTTTTTCTTAATTTTTTAAAAATCAATTTAGTTCAGCTTTTATTTCTTTTGCAACATGTAATACAAAATTCGAAACTAGGTTAAGATAAGATTAGTTTAGATAAAATTATATTTTCACATCACAATTCCCTGTGGATTCGACCTCGCACTTACACAACACTATACTGCAAACGACTCGTGCGCTTGCGAGTAATTAAAACTCACAACAACGTAAAACTTAGCGCTCATGGGAGGCAGCCCACAACATATCCTTTTATTTTTATTGTTTTTCATATTTCTTTTTTTCTCTTGTTTATTATTATTATCTTGCTGTTTTCCAGCTTTATTTTCGCATTTATTTTTCAGGGACAAATATATGAAGCAGTCCAAATGGTGGAGCACAATTTTCAGCTTCTGTGGACCTTTGGCTACAAGGGGAGTCTCATTTACTCTTTCTTTTACATTGAGGTCAATGCAATTTTTAAGTTGGGGGTGGAGGAAACACTTCTCTTTGTTTCCATTTTCTTTATTTCCATTTTCTTTATTTCTATACATTTTTCTTTTTCCATTGAACTACTTGGTGTCATTTTCCCTCTCTTTTTGTTTTAAGCATGCTTTGTGGTTGCCTTGGAGTTAATTCATATGTCAATGATATAAACTTAATTGAGATAGAATATAGCATTTAGAAGGAGTTAAATTTAGTTTTGGTTTGAAATTAATTTAAATATCAATCTTCATTTGGTTTGAGACTCTAGTTTGTGGTAAGATTGTATGATTAGTCTGTAACATCTAGAGAAATTTTATGTGTGATTATTTTGTGAATATTTTTGCGGTCTCGGCAAGCTCTAGAACTTACTTGATAATCACTTGAGGCGAATTCCTAGAATGCACACTACTTAGGATATGATGTAGGCCATTTTTGAACCGTTTGAGCCTTTCAAACCTACCATTGCTATATTTATCACTAGTCACCTATTTGAGCCTTTTTCTTAAAAAGAAAAATTGAGTCTTGTTTCTTTCGATAAACCATTTACTTACCTTTATGAGCCGAAAAATATTTGTATCCTTACCTTTCTTTTAAAAGAACTTAGTTATACACATGTTGTGAGAAGTACTTAAAGGAGTAAGGGGTGGAAATATGAAAAAAATATCACTACCACAACCCAAGTACATTAAAGGAGATAAGTTGGGGGTTGTGGAAAAGAAAAGAAAAAAATTATGAAAAAGAAGGTGAATGGTTATGTGCCAAAATAAAAATAAAAAATGAATTATGGCAAAGAAAGAAGAAAGAAAGAAAAGAAAAAAAATGGTGATTTGTTGAAAGAAATGCTCGAAAAATGGTTGAAAGAGTTGGGTGTTGAAGTAAAGGTTATCAAGTGCTTAAAGTGATTGTGTTTAAAGCTAAGAGATTGAGTTCTTTTACTTGTGAATCCTTCCCGTTCTTCCTTAGCCTTTACCTTAGCCTAATGTTACAAGCTTATTAAAGACCTTTTGATCCAATGTAGTATGATTTTTCTACAATAGTGGAGAGTGATTTCAAAAGTGAGCCTATGGAGCTTGTTTTTGTGATTGATGTTGCGCAATTTATTATGTTTTTAGAGGCCAAGACTTGTATTCATGAATGTTATACATAAAATCATCCGGGTGTTCGGATTAATGGTTTGTGGTAAGATGGATGTTAAGAGTCAATAACGATTTTAATATTGATGTTTGGATTACTTTTGGACTTGGGTCAAATTTAATGATTCTTTATGCCATGTGTTATGTGCAATTTTTGAGATAAAATGTGAATTACTCTTGGTTAACACTAATATTGCTTTTCATTAACTTTTATTCCCACCGTAGAATTCATCTCTTGTTTTCATTTGAATTGCTAGGGACTAGCAATAAGCTAGTTGGGGGTTGTGATGAGAGTCATAAAATGTATCTTAACAGTACTTAATTGTTATCATTTTAGGGTTGAACTAGGTTTTAATTGCACTTTTATACGTTAACAACTCTAAAGTATCATTCTTGGATCATTGATCTATTTTCGGTGCATTTTCAGGTACTTTAAGCTCAAAAGAGGAGGAAAAGTTATCATTGCTTATGGAATAAAGACTCGAGGAATACTTGGGTGAAGGAATGCTTCCGGAAGGACAAGATGGAGGGCTTAAAAGAGCAACAGCTGCTGCCCGTACTGGAAAGAAGTTTCACTAAAATTGCCAGAATTGCCCGTATAGATCAATCATCTTTGCAAATTAAACTGTATTGATACAAGAAGAACCAGGTGATGAGCCATATATGATTAGAAATATCCGGAAGTCTATTTTCTGGAGAATTTTACGGTTCATAAAAATGATTTTTCTAGAGAGAGTTATGGCAGTTTAAGTAGACAAATGTCAGGCTGTGCGGGTTGTGCGTGATTTCAGCGTGAAGGGCATGTGAAGGCTTAAATCCCACATCCCACATCGGATTGGAAACACATTGCACTTGTGGTATTTGCCTATATAAGACCCACTCCACTTCAGCTTTGGGCATCAATCGGAGCTCATCTGAAACCATCAGAGAGTGAATCCAGAGGGCCTTTAGGACGAATCTAAAGTATAATTTTGGAGGGCAAGCTGAGGAATCTCCGAAGCTTTCGCTACCAAGGAGGAGATGATCGTTGAGAGGCCGAAGGTAACTCAAGGAAGCATGAGCTCCATGGCCGGCTAGTCTCCAAGCAAGGCGAAGGAATGAATCCCTAGGTGTAGTTGTTCTTATTTTCCTTTATTTGATTCAGTTGTAGTTTGGTATTAATTTCATTAAACATTATTATGTTTTATTCTTTAATTTAATTAGTAGATTTCTTATTAGTCCGGTGACTGCATGCTTCTTTTCCATATAAGTCTAGTCATGCTCTTCTTATGTGTATTTATTTGGGTGTGATTGAGTCCGGTAGATCTCTTTTATAAATTTGTCCATTGCTACGGTATTGTCATTTAGATATATCGTCGTCTTTTGATAATTTATAAGTTAGGTCATGTGTGCTTGAAAGTAAATAATAATTCATATCAATTATATTAGGGTTTATACATGCGCTTTAATTGAATATTAACCGATTGCCTGTTTGGGATGTGAAACTTGCAATCGAGATAAAAACAACTGAATCAAGTTAGGATTAGGGCAACTAACCTAGGGAGGATTTCCAAAACCTTGTTTTTTCTTTATTATATTATCTATCAATTATTTACACAATTTTCACACAATCAACAAATCAGATTTTGTCACTTTAACTTTTATCGTTTGTGTTGAGGTTTACACCTTCTTTTGTAATTAGTTTGTTTCCATGTGGAATCGACACCCCAAAGCTGTACTACAATACCGCGTTATGTTTTGGGCGTAATCAGGCACACTAGAAGAACTTTCTATGCCACTTGCGATCGAGCGCACCCTCTTGTACGATCGAGTGCAATTGAGGCAGAGAGCTACCCGAGCAGTAGTGCTGAACTGCTGCACTGAAGCTATTTTTTTTTATTCATGCAAGGGCTTCGATCTAGGAACCCTACCATCATTCCACTCGACATAGAGATTGAGCGGACCATTCGACAGAGGTCTAGAAACAACTTTGAGGAGAATGAAGAAGAATTCGAGGGAGAAGCACCAATGGAATAGTTAGAAAACCAACAACCACCTGAGCGAAGACCTATGAAGCAATCCTTCATCCCACGAAACCTCAACCAGCCATCATGCATTGCTTATCAACCAGAGGCATAAGGCAATTACTACATATCTCCGTAGATACTCAGTGTCTTGACTCATTTTAGGGGTACACCTGCTGAGGATCCACACTTGCACCTTCGGGAATTCTTTGACCTCTGCAAGTTCCAACACATCTAGGGCCTAAATCAAGAGGGAATCAGGTTAATTCTTTTCCCTTTTTCATTAAAAGATAAAGCTAAGTTGTGGTATAATTCATTGCCTGTAGATTTTATCCATACCTAGGAAGAACTATCCAGTAAGTTCCTAAGGAAATTTTTCCAGCACAAAAGACAAGGCAGATGAGGAAGGAAATTCAATATTTCCAACAGAGAGATGGAGACCTTTTCTTTGAATCATGGGGACACTTTAATCAGCTGCTTCTCAAATGTCCACATCACAACCTACCTCAAGATGAGCTGGTACTAGCCTTTTATGAAGGACTAAATGACATGAATAAAAGTATTGCTGATTCAGGTTGTGGAGGTGTGCTGATGGAGAAGAGCAGTGAAGAAGCCATGGAGCTGTTTGAGGAATTGAGTGAGCACACCCAACAATTCTCATCTAGAGGGAGACAAGGAGTAAAGAGCAAGGGCATGTATGAAGTTAACTTAATTGGTGGAATTCTAATTCAGATAGCTGCGATGGAAAGGAAGCTAGATATGCTTGTAAAAGCCATGACTGCTCAGAACGCCTCACCAAGTCCACAAGCCACACAACGCCAAGTATGTGCTTTATGTTCTCAATTTGATCACACTTTTGAGACTTGCCATTTATATTCATCTACAGATCCCGAGCAAGCGAACTATATGGGACCAAATAGTGCATATGCAGATACCTACAATCATGGATGGCGAAACCACCCCAACCTCTCATGGAGCAACAATCAAAATGCCCTGAACCTTTAAGGGCAACAAAGGAACTTCCACCAAGCAGCCCAACCAGTTCAAGAGTTAAGGAAGAGTGACCTAGAGAGTATGGTAAGGCAACTAATAACGTCACAAGAACAGTTTATGGCAAATGGAAGGCAAATTCAAACTGAGCAAAGACAAACAATTGCAAAGCATAAGCAAACCATCCAAAGATTGGAAGCACAAATGAGCCAAATGGTTAAAGAGCTAAGTGGATGAAGGCAAGGAGAATTTCCAACCCAAACAAAGCCTAATCCTGGAGGACATCAGCAACTGAAGGCCGTTACAACTCTCAAAAATGGTAAGATCATAGGAGTTAATGAGCCAGCACAAGCATTTCCAGCTAAGCCATCCACATCCAAGTTAAGTGAAATGGAGAAGTAGAATGCACCTCCCTTCCCTCAAAGGTTAGTAAAGCTAAAGAAAGATAAATTGTTTGATATTTTTGAAACTTTGAGAAAAGTAGAAATTAACATTCCCTTATTAGATGCAATTAAACAAATTCCTTCTTACGCTAAATTTTTAAAAGATTGCTGCACTAATAAAAAGAAGTCTCAGGAGCATGAAACAGTGGCTCTAACTGAAGAGGTAAGTGCGGTATTGTTAAGAAAACTACCACCAAAGCTAAAAGATCCAGGTAGTTTTACCATTTCTTGCAGGATAGATGACCAGTTTTTTGAGCGTGCACTATTGGATTTAGGAGCAAGTATCAATTTGCTGCCATACACGGTAGTTGAAAAGCTAGGTTTGAGGGAGCTCCAACCAACATCCATCACTTTACAATTGGCAGACAGAAGCATCAAAAGACCAAAAGGTATTCTTGAGAATGTCCTGGTAAAGGTAGGTGAATTTATTTTACCTGCTGATTTTATTGTGTTAGACATAGAAGAATCTCCTATGCCAATACCTCTGCCCATCATCTTAGGAAGACCCTTTATAAGAACTATAGATACAATAATTAATGTGAAAAAGGGTATTGTAAGTATGATGGTGAATGGTGAGACAATAGAATTTAAGATATTTGATGCATTGAAATTACCCCAAGATGATCATGTGGATGAATGTTTTAATGGATGAATGATGCAAAGTGCTATCAAGCAAGCTTTTCAAGTCTATCACACTGATCCATTAGAGGCCACCCTCACCCATAGCTTCACAAGTTCAGATGTTAAGCCAGAATCTGAAGATATTACTGATGATATCATTGAAGTTGTGCACCTCCTTGAAGCCTCTCCAAAGCATCCAAGTAAGTTCACTCCTCCATTTGAAACTCTTGCGCATACTGATACTACTTTTCTCTCATCTATTGTCCAGGCACCAAACTTGGAATTGCAGCAGTTACCAGCAAAAAATCATATAGTCATGGCACATGGACACAGAGTCACACCACACTCTGAAATTACAGTGCAACCAAGAGATGAAGATTTAGCACTCTAGACTGTCCAATATGCAACACTATTAAGAACAATTGAGCCACATGCAGTGGACTTTAAGTACTCCCTGCCAAAAGACTAAAGTTAAAGCTGCTATAGAGAACGCTTGAGCAGTTTCGACTTTGATAAACATGTAGCTCAAGCGCCTCTATTGAGATCAGTGGTACTGAGGCCACTGAGTACGAACTTTCTGCCATAAGTGCGATCGAGCGCACTTCATAATGCGATCGAGCGCACTCAGGGCAGACAGTCACGTGATAGTTTTAAACACATTTCCACATTTTACTCCCATACACTCAATCACACACTCTCTCTGACATTCACCACCCACATTCACCATCCACCACCATCACATCCTTGACTACCTACCTCCTGCACTCGGTACCTCCTCGACTGCACCCACATATGATCAGTAGTGAGAGGATACCCCATCTGGCTGAAGATGTAAAACTTAGCACTCATAGGAGGCACCCCAGACATATCCTTTTCATTTTAATACTTTTCATTTGTTTATAATTATATTTACATGTCTATTATTCTTTTTTTTTTCGAAACAACGTTTATTTCTCTTTGTCAGGTACTTAGTGCGTGCATCCAGTTCAAGTTTGGGGGCGTGTACAAGCAAGCAAGTAACCTAGTTCTCCATCTCCCAGGTCAGATATTTCTATGCCACACACACATTGGGGACAATGTGTATTTTAAGTTTGGGGGTAGTGGGGATATGAGATACTATTACACACACACTTGAAACACATGCACACACTAAGTCCCAGTTTTTTTTTTTTTTTTTTAGGAATGATAAATGCATGTTCTTTTGGTAAAAAAAAATTTTGGTTGATTTAAAAATTTGATAACACTTCATTAGTAAGCTTAAAAACTAGAACACATAGTCTTGTATTAGGAATTTTACAAAGTTAGTTACCTACCTCAAGGCACCTAAGAAATCACAAGTGTGATTCAAATTTGCACAAACACATTTAGCACGCATTTGTATGGGGTATGACATATAATTCTCTTGTATATGTTTCCATAACCTAACTGTAATCGGATAGCTTGTTAAAAAGAACACTTTGGCATAAGAAAAATAAAGAAAAATGTTCATCATGCAAAAAGAAAATTGAAAGCTTCTAAGTGATCATTAAAAACTTTCCACTGAGTAACTGAGCCTCTTGCCTCGGTCAGCATTGAGTGTTCATGTCAAAAGGTGGGAAGTAAGCCTTTAATGATCATAATAAAAATTTCCACTAAGTAACTGGGCCTCTTGCCTCAGTAAGCATTGAGTGTTCATGTCAAAAGGTGGGAATTTCATTTAGAAGCATTAAAAACCTGTTAGTTTCGTAGCCTTTTTGACTCGAGTTAGTAAGTCCTTAGGGGTGTCTTTACACTTCATGCCCTAAAACCATCTGGTTTGGGAGTCATTGGTCAAACACTCGTTACAAGGGTCAAATAGAAAGCTCGATGGAACTCAACATGGCAAAGATAGTATGATAAAAGAAAAAGAAAGAAGAAGCAAGTATTATACCATTTTGTTCTCTTTGATAAAAAAATTCGATAAAGGTTTGGGCACCGAAACACTATACACTAAAATTATTTAGAAACTCCATCCTATATGTGCTAAGTCATCACACACGAATCAAGCTTGCAGTGCCTTAAGCCAGCTTTAGGTAAGTAACATGAGCTTTTGAAAATCCTTTTTCAATACAAAAATGTATTTTTATTATAAGCTTACTCATGAACGGTTATCATGGTTTTATGCACAACCCAAATCTTTGGCTATCATGGAAGTGAATTTATCTTTAAAATTTTGTTCTAACATAGTCTTTAGTTTTGTATTGCTAAGAGACTAGCAATATGTAAGTTTGGGGGTGTGATACGTGCTTAAATAGTCATATTTAAGCCCCTTAATTTACACTTGTTAGACTCTTTATTTATACATTTTAGTAGTTTCTACTTCATTTTAGTGTTTTATGTGTTTTTCATAGGACTTGGACAAAAAGATGATAATTTGGAGCTTTTATAAGCAAAAGTCAAGTTCTACCATCCAACAAGGTGCGCGCGAGCGCACCTCCCTTGAGATTGAGCGCACAAGAGCACTAGTGCACTTGCGCTCGAGCTCATCCTGTATACGCTCGAGCGCAATCACTCAAGAGGCGGTAGAGCCAGATATTGAAAGAAATCTCCATACTCCAAATAGGAAATTATGGTTTTGAGACACCATAAAGACCCTATAAATCACCCTGTAAAACATATAAACCATACTTTTTGTTCTAGATTCGAAGTAGCAAGCTTAGGAGAGGAAGTGACGACTCGTCTCTCGAGTCTTTTTCGGTTTTAGTTTTATGTTTTTATTTCACTATGTTTAGAATATTTAGTTTACTTAGTATGTGTAACTAAACTCCTATAGGGCTCGATTGAAGCCCTAGTTATGCTTTTCCACATGTTCATTCATTGATTATCTTTGCTTTAGCCTTGTTAGAATATTTAACTTGATTAATACCTGTTTGTATTTAAATTCCTCATGTGTGTGCCTGATCAATGTATACATGTGGTATGGATAAGTTAGTCGAATCAATTTAGATGACCGAGTCCTGGGTTTAACTTTAGTAACAAGGGATATCCACACCGGATTCCCGGGTTAATCAACATGGGAAACCAGGAGTGGACCAAGCCCTAGGTCTCATGTGGTTGCCGATCTCCACAACCCTCATGCTCTCTTAAGGAACAACTCAGTATACACCCATGTTGAATCCCTTAAGAGAGAAAAGAGTTAGAGTATACACCATGCCTAACTCATTGCATATGGAGATCAATAGCCTAAGGTGTGGACCAAGCCCTTAGGTTGGCAACCATTAGATATTCATGATAAGGCTAGAGCATTGATACTTTAGTTAGTGGAAAAGTATAATTAAGGTGGATATCATAGTCCTATGTTCTCATTATTGTTATTTACTCACAATCAATTTTCTATTTCTCTTTTTAACTTGAAGAAACTAATTCTAAAATGAAATTCACCAATCTCTGTGAAAATAATCTCGTACTTGCACACTATGCTACCACAGACCTTGTGCACTTGCAAGTAAAACTAGGACGGTTATTTGCATATTTATTTAGGTAGATAATCGCTCCAACACTTCACTTAGAGGTTTAAAAAGAATGTCAGCTATTTGATCTTCTAAAGGTATGAATTCTAGTCTTATATCACCTTTTTGAGCATGGTCTCTTAAGAAATGATGTCTAATTTCTATGTGTTTAGTTCTAGAGTGCTGAATAGGGTTCTTGGTTAGGTTGATAGCACTAGTATTATCACAATGTATTGGGATACTTTTAAAGTTCATGCCATAGTCTTCTAGTTATTGTTTCATCCGCAGCATTTAGGCACAACAGCTTCCAACTGCAACATGTTCCGCCTCGGCGGTTGATAGTGCAACAGAGTTTTGTTTCTTGGAAACCAAAAGGTTAACATTGCACCTAAGAATTGGCATGTTCCACTTGTGCTTTTTCTATCTAACTTACATCCAGCAAAATCAGCATTTGAATATCCTACAAGCTCAAAAGATGAATCTCTATAGTACCATAATCCTAGGGTTTGAGTTCCTTGTAGATATCTAAGCATCCTTTTTACTGCAACTACATGTGATTCCTTAGGATTAGCCTGAATTCTAGCACATATGCATACACTGAGCATTATATCAGGTCTACTTGCAGTTAAATAAAGTAATGCTCTTATCATGCTTATATAATATTCTCGATATGGTCATTATGAATTTTTGGTGATGCTATTTGGTTTGAACGCCTCCGCAGCTTATAGAATTGATTAATAGAGTATTCAGACCCTTTTTGGATAAATTTGTTATAGTCTACATCGATGATATTTTGGTGTATTTAAATAGTGAAGAAGATCATGCTAGACATTTGGAAATAGTTCTGGGAACTCTTAGAAAGGAAAAATTGTATTCTAAGTTTAGCAAGTGTGAATTTTGGTTGAAAAAAGTGACCTTTTTAGGACATGTAATGTAAGAGGAAGTCATGGCTGTAGACCTTCAAAAAGTTGAAGCAGATTTGAATTGGAAGAGATCTATGAATATAACTTAAATCATAAGTTTCTTGGGATTAACTGTGTATTATCAAAGATTTATTAAAGACTTTTCACTCATTACAATACCTTTGACCAAGTTGACAAGAAGAGAGAAAAATTCATATGGTCAGAAGATTGTGAATAAAGTTTTCTACTATTAAAGTAAAAGTTGACAATGACACCTATGTTGATCCTACCTTCAAGTGACGAGGGGTTTGTGATTCATAGCGATGAGTCACCAAATGTTAGGTTATGCCATAATGCAACATGGAAAGGTTGTAGCTTATGCTTCTCAATAGTTGAAAAACCATGAAAAGAATTGCCCTAATCATGATTTTGAGTTGGCAGAGATAGTTTTTGCATTAAAGATTTAGAGACATTACCTTTATGGGGCTAGTTATGAGATATTTATGGACCACAAGAGTCTTAAGTATTTACCCGATCAAAATGAGTTGAATTTAAGATAGAGGTAATGGATGGAATTGACCAGAGATTATGATTGTACTATACATTATCATCCATGGAAGGCTAATATGGTGGCAGATGCCTAGAGTTGGAAATCTAGCAACTTTAGAGACTTATAATTCGATGTTGATAGAAGAATTAAGAAGTCTAGAAGTAAAGCTTGAAGCCGGTATCGGTGGAGGATTAGTTGCCAGCATGGTGGTAAAATCATCAGTGATAGGTTATTTGTTGGATGCTCAAAGAAAAGATGAAACATTGATGGTAATTAATAAGAAAGTGTTAGAGAACAAGCGAACATACTTCATAGTGAGATAAGATGGAATGGTAATGTTGGGGAATCGAATTTGTGTACCAAATGAAGTGGGCTTAAAGAAAGAGATATTGAGGGAAGCTCATGACACTGTTTATTCCATGCACTCAGGGAGTAACAAGATGTATAGAGGACTTAAGCAAAATTACAGGTGGTCGAGCTTAAAGAATGATGTAGTGGAGTATGTATCTTGATACCTAGTATGTCAGAAGGTGAAAACTGAATGCAAACTCCTAGCAGAGTTATTGCAACCTCTTCCCATACCAGAATGGCCATGGGAAAGAGTGACCATGGATTTTATTACGGGACTTCCCCGCACTCAGAGAGGCTTTGATGCTATTTAGGTTATAATTGACCGGTTGTCCACATATGTGCACTCTTTTCATTTCAATAACTTAGTCTCCTGAGAGATTAGCGGAATTTTGTATGGTAGAAATAGTGAAGCTTCATGGTGTACCATCGAGTATCGTGTCAGACCATGATGCATGATTTACTTCTCGATTCTAGAAAGGGTTCTAATAGGCTATGGGTACTCGGTTGTATTTTAGCACCGCTTTTCATCCTCAAACGGATGGTTAGTCAGAGAGTACAATTGAAACTTTGGAGGATATGCTACGAGCCTGCGTTATGAACTTCTCGGGTAGTTGGGATGCATACTTACCACTCATGGAGTTTACTTATAACAATAATTTTCAAGACAGCATTAGGATGGCTCCTTTCAAAGCATTGTATGGTAGACGATGTAGGACTTTAGTATGTTGGTAGGAAGTAGGGGAAATGTAAGTATTTGGTCCGAAAATAATAGAACTAACCACATAAAGAATCGAACAGATATGGGAACATCTAAAGATAGCTCAAAGTAGACAAAAAAGTTATGAGACAAAAGAAGGAGGCCATTGGAATTTCAAGTTGGTGATCGAATACATCTTAAATTCCAGCGGTTCGTGGGACTCCACCCTAGCAACCAGTTTGGGGGCTCTAGCATCCTTGGTTTTTAAAACTTCAATTTCCTTAGTTAGGACCTCTAAACGGGCTTTAAAGCTATCATCTTCCTTAAGTTGATAAATTCCAGCGGTTTGATTTCTCTTAGTACTTTCCATAGCATTCGATCCCATCCAAGAGTGGGCTTTTTCCGATAAGTCATCTAGAAAATCTATGGCTTGGTCGGGATCTTTCTAAAGAAAATCTCCATTACACATCATTTCTATGAATTGTCTTTCCCTACTTAGAAGTCCATCATAGAAATAGCTAACTACCCACCAACTCTCATACCCGTGGTGTGGACAAGAATTCAAAAGGTCTTTGAAACGTTCCAAACTTGATATAAGGTTTCACTTTATTTTTTTTTGCAAAGTTTGATATTTGTCTCTTGAGGTTATTGGTCTTATGGGTTGGGAAATGCTTTTGGAAGAAGACTTGGGTTATCTCATCCCAACTACCTATAAACCTAGGCCTTACTGAGTACAGCCAAATCTTGGCCTTTTCCTCAAGCGAAAAGGGGAAAAACCTAAGTTTGACGGTGTCTACCATATCAGCCCTACTTTGAAAGGTTGTTACTACTTCCTCAAATTCCTTAATATGGACATAGGGACTTTTGATGAGAGTCATAAAACACATCTTAAGAGTACTTATTTGTTAGCATTTTAGGGTTGATCTAGGGTTGAATTACACATTTATACCTTAACAATTCTAAAGTGTCATTATTAGATCATTGACTTATTTCGGTGCATTTTCAGGTACTTTGAGTTCATAAGAGATGGAAAAGCGATCGTTGCTTAAAGAATGATGATTCGATGCATACTGTAGTGAAGGCATGATTGCAGAAAGACAAAATGAAGAGAACAAAGGCTGTGCACCATGACCTGGAAGGGCTGAACCACAGCCTCCAGAACCATGTCTAAAAAGGACCTCAAAGACCATCAGTGTGCGCCGCGACCTGGACCAATCTGAGCTGCAGCCTGGCAAGCTGAGCCACGGTCTGGCAAGCTGAGCCACGACTTGGACCAGCTGGGCTGCAGCCTCCAGAAACTCCAAGAAAGCCAGCCAAAAGACAAGCCACGTCCTAGACTAGTGTGTGTCGCGGCACAAGCGCAATGCCCTGTTTCTTAATTAGGGTTTTAATGATAGTTTAGACCCAAAAATACCCTTGAACCTTTTGTATTATAAATAGATCACTTAGGATTTGATGAAGGGAGGTTTTTGGGAGGCTGGAAACGGAAGAGAAAGCTTGACATTCTTCTCCATTACGGTGTTCAAACATAAGCCCCATGGCCAACTAATCTCCAAGCAAGGCAAATGGATGAATCCCTAGATGTAGTTGTTCTTATTTTCATTCTTGATTCAGTTGTAAGGATTTATTTTTAAAAAATTATTTATGATTTACTCTTTGATTAAACAAGAAGACTTTAGGTTCATGTGACAGCTACAATTTATGTTCTTCTTATCTTAGATTTTCTTAATCCGATGATGCACCCTTCTCCTCCATACAAGTCTAGTCAAGCTCTTCTTATGTCAAGTTGTTTGGATGTGATTGAGTCTGGTAGATTTATCTTTTAGGTTTGTCCATTACTGCGATATTGTTATTGAAATATATTGTCGTTTCTTGATAAATCTATAAGATAGGTGATGTGTGCTTGAATTGAAATCAATGAGTGATTTGTAGCAGTTACATTAGAATGTTAATGTGTTGTGATTGAATATTTACCGATTATTTGTTTGGGATGTGAAACTTGCAATCGAGACAAAAACAACTAAATCGAGATTGGAATAAGGAAACAAACCTAGAGAGGATTCCCGAAACCTTGTTATTTCTCATTTATATTCGTCATTATGTTTACACAATTTTCTCACATTACTTTATTATTAAAACTTAGATTCTTTCTTTTAGATTTTATCGTTTCATATTAAAGTTTACACTTTCCTTTGTAGTTCGTGTGTCTCACTGTGGAATCGACACCCCAAAGCTGTGCTACGACTACCGCGTTATTCTTTGGGCGTAATCAAATTTTGGCATCGTTGTCGGGGACACGCACTTAAGTACAAGGAAGATTGTCAACTTTAAGACAAGATGGTAATATTGTTCTTTGCTTTTTGTTTTGATTTTCTAATTTTTCTGCTTTATTTATTTCTAATTTTTCTGTTTTATTTATTTGCCGTCTAATTCCTTTGGTGTATGCTTAGACTGAGAGATTCACGAGGTAGATTCATTAAAAGACCCGAAATAGAGTTACCCTCTCCTTCCATGTCCATTAGTGAAACCTCGCCTAGAGCAAACCATAGTGCACACCCAATTTAGAATTTAGAGGGTTTTGTTAACATGGCCGACAATCATAATGAGAATGTTGCTAAGACACTTAAGGACTATTTGCATCCTAGCTGAACGACCACACCATCATGTATCATATTCCCCCCTAATGTTCAACAACCTGAGTTTAAGTCGGGCATGATCCAGTTGCTACCAACCTTCCATTGATTTAAGAATGAAAACTTCTATATCTATATTAGGGAATTTGAGGAAGTAGTAGCAACTTTTCAAAGTAGGGCTGATATGGTAGACACCGTCAAACTTAGGTTTTTCCCCTTTTCACTTAAGGAAAAAGCCAAGGTTTGGCTATACTCGTTAAGGCCTAGGTCTATAGGCAATTGGGATGAGATGACCCGAGTTTTCTTCCAAAAGCACTTCCCAACCCATAAGACCAATAACCTCAAGAGACAAATCTCAAACTTTGCACAAAAGGAGAGCGAAACCTTATATCAAGTTTAGGAACGTTTCAAAGACCTTTTGAATTCTTGTCCACACCATGGGTATGAGAGTTGGTAGGTAGTTAGCTATTTCTATGATGGACTCCTAAGTAGGGAAAGGCAATTCATAGAAATGATGTGCAATGGGGATTTTCTTCAAAAAGATCCCGACCAAGCCATAGATTTCCTAGATGACCTATCGAAAAAAGCCCACACTCAGACATGACCAAATGCCATGGAAAACACTAGGAGAAATAAACCCACTAGGACTTATCAACTTAAGGAAGAGGATAACCTTAAAGCCCGTTTAGAGGCCCTAACTAAGGAAATTGAAGCCTTGAAAACCAAGGATGCTAGAGCCCCTGAAACGGTTGCTAGGGTAGAGTCCCTCGAGCCTTGTTTCATGTGTAATGGGGTAGATCATTTACCTAGGGATTGTCCAGCTTATTTTGAGATGAAAGGAGAGTGTAATGCTTTAGGCATACCCTTTAGGAAACCAGACTCACCCTACTCTAACATCTACAATCTCGGTTAGAAGAATCACCCTAAATTTAGTTGGAGATCCGATATGCAACCTCCTGCCCAATCTAGGACCTATTGGAGATCCGATATACAACCTCATCCCCACTCTAGTACCTAATGGTAATCGAAAGCAACCTCATCTAATACACCTCAACAATCTTTGCCTTTAGAAGATATGTTTAAGTCATTTATGCAGGTATATGCCAAGAGTGTGGAAGAGCAAGGCTAGATAAATCAATAGTTGCTAGAGGAGCAACAAACGATCAAAGAGGAACAAAAGGTGATAAAGAGTCAACTCACCAAGTTGACTAGTTTCTTGACGGTTCAAGAGCAATGTCGTTTTCGTTCACAGCCACAACCTAATCTAAGGGGACAACATATGGCACAAACCTCCAATCCTGATAATCAAAATGTTAAAAAGGTTAATGACATAATCACTCGCAACAAGGATGAAGCCCCTAAGGAACAAGATGCCCATAATAATTCTTTACCGGTGCCTTTCCCTTAAGCACTCCTTAAACCTAATGAGAGAAATTCAGTATTAAAATGTGAGATTCTTGAACAACTTCAGCATGTTAAAATTAACCTCCCTTTTCTTCATGTCATAAAACAGGTTCCCAACTATGCTAAAGTCATCAAGGATCTATGCACACTCAAGATGAGGCACAATGTGAAGAAGATGGCATTCTTAACGGAGCAAGCAAGTGCAGTAATTGACAGCAAGACATCGCCCAAATATAAATATATGGGTTATCCAACGGTGGCTTGCCAAATTAGAAACAAATCTTGTGGCCAAGCATTGCTAGATTTGGGTGCTAGTGTGAACCTCATGCCATACTCCATGTACTTGCAGCTCGGTCTAGGTGAGATCAAACCAACCTCCGTGGTACTTTAATTAGCAGATAGATCGGTAAGAAAACCAAGAGGTATTATGGAAGATGTTTTGTTGCAAATGGATAATTTTTATTATCCTGTTGACTTTTTCGTTTTAGATACCGTTTCCATTGTGAATACGGAGTCAAAAATTCCGTTGATACTTGGAAGACCATTCCTTGCCACCGCTAATACCCTTATTAATTGTAGGAATGGCCTAATGACATTATTATTTGGAAATATGACTCTAGAGATAAATTTTTTCGAGTCTCAAGGCAGCCACATGAAGAGGATTAGTACATTAAAGATAATTCTAACTCTTTGGAATTCACTCTTAATAATTTTGAGTTCGATGATTCTTCAATTTATCCCCATGTCATTAATGTTATTGATGTTTTTGATAAGTCACAGGGATTTATTAAGAAACCATGGAAACCATGTTTTGAGGAGTTACTTAAGAGAAGTCACATGGATATGGGAATCACATACTCTACTGCTGATAGTAAATGGGCAACACCAAGAACACTTGAGCCATATGTGGTGGACTTTAAGTATTCCTTGCCAAAAGACTAGCACTGAGGCCACTGAGTATAGAGCCTCATCTTCCTCACCACAATGAGGTTAGCAGTGAGAGTGGTGCAATGTCTGGCTGAAGACGTAAAACTTAGTGCTCATGGGAGGCACCCCACAGCATATCCTTTTATTTTTATTTTCTTGTTTATTATTAGTATTTTGTTGTTTTCCAATATTACCTTCGTATTTCTTTTTTAGGGACAAATATACGCATCATTTCAAATGGTCGTGCACAATCTTCGGCTCCTCGCACCTTTAGTTAAAGAAAGTAGTTTCCTTAACTTTTGCTTGCACATTGAGGACAATGCTTATCTTAAGTTGGGGGTAGAGGAAACACATTTCTTATTGCATACATTGAATTGTTGGGTGTCACCTTCCTTTTCTTTTTCCTTTTAATTCGTTTGTTTTGTTTTTTGTTTTTTTATTTGTTTGTTCTTAGCATTCTTTGTGTTAGCCTTGGAGTTAATTCACATGTCAATGATATGAGCCTAATTGAGATAGCATATAGCATTTAGAAGAAATTAAATCTTGCTTCGGTTTGAGAATAATTTAAGTGTCAATCTTCATTTGGTTAGAGACTCTAGTTTGCGGTAAGATTGCATGATTAGTCTAAAACATTTAGAGAAGTTTTATATGTGATTGTTTTGTGAATAATTTTGTGACCTCGACAAGCTCTAGAACTTATTTGATAATCACTTGAGGCAAATTCTTAGAATGCACATTACTTAGGATATGATATAGGCCATTTTTGGACCGTTTGAGCCTTTCAAACTTACCCTTGCTATATTTATCGCTAGTCACCTGTTTGAGTCTTTTCTTGAAAAATAATTTGAGTCTTGTTTCTTTTGATAACCCATTTACTTACCTTTATGAGCCTAAAAATATTTTATCCTTTCCTTTCTTTTAAAAGAACTTAGTTATACACATTTGTTGAGAAGCACTTAAGAGGAGTAAGGATGGAAATATGAAAAAAAATATATATCACTACCATAACCCAAGTATATTAAAGGAGATAAGTTAGAGGTTGTGGAAAAGAAAAAAAAAGAAAAAGAGAATCAAAAAGGAGGTGAATGGTCTTGTACCAAAATAAAAAAAGAAGTGAATAATGGCAAAGAAAGAAGAAAAGAAAAAAAAAAGTGGTGATTTATTGAGAGAAATGCTCGAAAAATGGTTGAAAGAGTTGGGTATTGAAGTAAGGTTATCTAGTGCTTAAAGTAGTTGTGTTTAACTTAAGAGACTGAGTTCTTTTACTAGTTTAATCCTTCCTGTTCTTTCTTGACCTTTACCTTAACCTTAACCTAACGTTACAAGCTTATTAAAGATCTATTGATCCGATGTAGTGTGATTTTTCTACAATAATGGAGAGTGATTTGAAAAGTGAGCTTATGGAGCTTGATTTGTGATTGATGTCATGCAATTTAATATTTTTTTAGAGGCCAAAATTCGTATTCATGAATGTTGTGCATAAAATCATCCGAGTGTTTGGATTAATGGCTTGTGGTAAGATGGATGTTAGGAGTCGATAACGATTTTAAGATTGATGTTTAGATTACTTTTGGACTTGGGTAATATTTAATGATTCTAAATATTGTGTGTTACGTATGATTTTTGAGACAAAAAGTTGAATTACTCTTGGTTTAATGCTAACATTACTTTACTTTGTTTTGATTTCTAAATAAAGAATTCATTTCGTGTTTTTCGCTTGAATTGCTAGGGACTAGCAATAAGCTAGTTGGGGGTTATGATGAGAGTCATAAAATGCATCTTAATAGTACTTATTTGTTAGCATTTTAGAGTTGATTTAGGGTTGAATTACACATTTATACCTTAACAATTCGAAAGTGTCATTCTTGAATCATTGACTTATTTCGGTGCATTTTTAGGTACTTTGAGTTCAAAAGAGATGGAAAAGCGATCGTTGCTTAAAGCACGATGATTTGATGCATACCAGAGTGAAGGTATAATTGCGGAAGGACAAAATGAAGAGAACTAAGGCTGTGCATCGTGACCTGGAAGGGCTGAACCGCGGCCTCCAGAACTGTGTCTAAAAAGGACCTCAAAGACCATCAGTGTGCGTCGCGGCCTGGACCAATCTGAGCCGTGGCCTGGAAAGCTGAGCTATGGCCTGGACCAGCTGGCCCATGACCTCTAGAAACTCCAAGAAAGCCAGTCAAAAGCCAAGCAGTGGCCTAGACTAGTGTGTGCCGCAGCGCAAGTGCGATGCCTTGTTTCCTAATTAGGGTTTTAATGATAATTTAGACCCAAAAATACCCTTGAACCTTTTTTATTATAAATAGATCACTTAAGGTTTGATGAAGGGAAGTTTTTGGGAGGCTGGAAACGGAAGAGAGAGCTCGACATTTTTCTCCATTATGGTGTTCAAGCATAAGCCTCATGGCCAACTAATCTCCAAGCAAGGCAAAGGGATGAATCCCTAGGTGTAGTTGTTCTTATTTTCATTATTGATTCAGTTGTAAGGATTTATTGTTAAAACATTGTTTATGAATTACTCTTTGATTAAACAAGAAGACTTTAGGTTTATGTGACAACTGCAATTTATGTTCTTCTTATCTTAGATTTTCTTAATCCGGTGATTGCACCCTTCTCCTCCATATAAGTCTAGTCAAGTTCTTCTTATGTCAAGTTGTTTGGATGTGATTGAGTCTGGTAGATTTATCTTTTAGGTTTGTCCATTACTGCAATATTGTTATTGAAATATATTGTTGTTTCTTGATAAATCTATAAGATAGGTCATGTGTGCTTGAATCGAAATCAATGAGTGATTTGTAGCAATTACATTAGAATGTTAATGTGCTGTGATTGAATATTTACCGATTGCTTGTTTGGGGTGTGAAACTTGCAATCGAGATAAAAACAACTAAATTGAGATTGGAATAAGGCAACAAACCTAGGGAGGATTCTCGGAACCTTGTTATTTCTCATTTATATTCTTCATTATATTTACACAATTTTCTCACATTACTTTATTATCAAAACTCAGATTCTTTCTTTTAGATTTTATCTTTTCGTATTAAAGTTTACACTTTCCCTTGTAGTTCGCGTGTCTCTTTGTGGAATCGATACCACAAAGCTGTGCTACGACTACCGCGTTATTCTTTGGGCGTAATCAGCTTTCATTCTCAAACCCATGGAAGGTTTGTAGCAATTGGATCATGTCTAGCTTAAACTCAGGTTGTTGAACATTAGGGGGGAACATGATACAAGATGATGTGGCCGTTTAGCTAGGGTGCAAGTAGTTCTTAAGTGTCCTAGTAACATTCTCATTGTGATTTTCGGCCATGTTAACAAAATTCTCTAAATTCTCGTTTGAGTGTGCACTATAATTTGATCTAGGCGAGCTTTCACTATCGGCCGTGGGAGGAGAGGGTAACTGATGAGTGCAAAATATTGCATATTTTGGCCCTCTAATTTACATTTGTTAGCTTAGGAATTTGTTACTTTGAGTTGTTTTCGTTGTTTTTCAGGTTTACAAGCACTGGGAAAGGAGTTTCACTAAAATTGCCAGAATTGCCCGTACAGATCAATCATCTTTGAAAATTAAACTGTATTGATTCAAGAAGAACCAGGATATGAGCCATATATTCTTAGAAAGATCCAGAAGTCTATTTTCTGGAGAATTTTACGGCTCGTAAAAATGATTTTTCTACAAAAAGTTATGGCCGTTTTAGTAGACAAAGGTCAGGCTGTGCGGACTGTACGGGATTTCAGCGTGAACAGAAGTTTTGAAGGGCATGTGAAGACTTAAATCCAACATCCCACATTGGTTGGAAACACATTTCTACATCCCACATCGGATTGGAAACACATTCCACTTGTGGTATTTGCCTATATAAGACCCACTCCACTTCATCATTCAGTGTATAATTCCTGAGCCACTTTGGTGTTTACCGGTGGACGTCCGCAAGCATTCTGGTGGATCCTGAAGGCATTGCTACCACGAGGGGAAGCGCCGCCCGTCAGCGAGTGGAATTTCTCCCATGTAAAGTTTTTTATTTATTTCTTTATATTCAGTTGTTTTAGTTTAAATGTTTAGCACTTGTTATTATAGTTTTATAGTTATGAGTGGCTAGACTCTTCAGCTAAGGTTGAAGATGAAGCCCCGCCGTTGTTTGGCGTAGTAGTTCAGATTTGCTTGTACAAATCTGACAATTTTTAGTATAAATGTTCTGTCAATTATTTGAGTTAATCTTATAATTAATTGAGTTTAAATTGTCTGTTGGATTTTCTTTATGTTTCATCTGATGGATACATTGAATGCTTTTCGATTAAATTGGATTCCCTTTGTGATTTGTTAAGAGTGGATACATTGGGTGCTTTTGGTTTAGTTGGGATATTCTTTGTTTTTTGTCTTATAGTTGGATTCATTGAATGTTTTGATAGGCTATATTTTTAGAACATGTATGCTTAACTTCGGTGGGGTGGATTCGGAAACCTTAGTGCTTTTTATTATTAGATTTTAAATCAATTATATTTAGTTTTAATTTATTTTGCAAATTATCATTCAAAATTCGGAACTAGGTTAAGATAGAGTTAATTTAGATTAAAAAATTATATTTCACAACGCAATTCCCTATGGATTCGACCTCGCACTTGCACAACGCTATATTGCAAACGACTCGTGCGCTTGCGAGTAAATTAAAACTCACAACAAGTTTTTGGCGCTGTTGCCGGGGAATTGTTTGGTTTGTGAAAATTTTTTGTCTGAATTGATTTTATTTTTCTACTAGTTAGTTATAAAAAAATAAAAAAAGGAAGTTAGAAAAATTTTAAAAAAAATTTAAAAAATTTAAAAAAAAAATGTGGATGAATCCAGCGCCGGTTTCACAGTCTTTAGAGGACGCCCTCAAGGATTTCATTAAAATGACCGGCCCGTCCCTCAATGCTGCCAACACTTTCAATATTGAAAGTTGTTCCATCTGTGCTAGTCCCATGCATCTAGCACAGAATTGCCCATCAATGCCGGCTTGTGCCAAGTATCCTATGGAACAAATGAATGCTTTCAATGACTGTTGTTGGCAATCAAATGGATCTTGCTCCGAAACATACAATCCAGGGTGGTGGGACCACTCTAATTTTTCATGGGAGCAGAACAAACTGATGAATCAGGGAGGAGACCCTTACCATGCTCACAATCAATACACTCCCAAATTTCCTCCACCAATTCCAAATTATGGTCACTCAGCTTATCCAGCACCATCACCCGCTTACCAAGCTCCCATTCAAGCGCCAGCGTCGGTTTCACAGTCATTGGAGGACGCTCTCAATGATTTCATGAAAACAACTAGCCAATCTATGAGTGAAATGATGAGTGCAACAATAGAAAACACCCAAGCGATTGCCACACTAGAGAGTCAAATTGATCAAATCGCAAGTTATGTGGGTGAAGGAGAGGAAGGAGAGTTCCCCAGTCAATCTGAGCCTAACCCAAAAGAACAGTTTGTGGTGGGAAATTCTTCAACTCCAATGCATTGGCAGGAACAAGTGCAATCAACTGTCCCATACTTGTCTGGGAGACAAGTGGACAATCAAGTGGAAGAGAACCCTGCTATGCACCAAGGGCAAGAGAGTGGCAACAATGAGAAGAGAGATGCTGAGCCATCTACAGCCACTCGTATTATTAAGGATCTCTCTAGGTCGTTTTTACCTAAAGCGCCTTACCCTGAGAAACTACAAGTGCCCAAGAAAGAAGGGAAGTCTGAGGACATTATGGAGGCATGCTTTGCTCAATTTGAAGAGGATTTGGACTTAGATAAGTTACTTGAGCAAGCAAATACTATCGTGGAGTCTGCTCCTCGGGAGAGTAGTAGGACAGAGGAGACTATAGATGAATCCCGTATTGAGGATCCCTTGGAGGCATGCTTTGCTCACTTTGGAGAGGACTTGGGCTTAGATAAGTTACTCGATGAAGTAAATGTCATTTTGGAGTCTGATCCTCGAGAAAGCAGTGAGACGGAGGAAACCACAACACCTGAACCTCACAAGAAGGAACTTAAGCCTTTACTGGATAATCTTGAGTATAAGTTCCCAGGTCCAGCAAATTCTTTGCCTATAATTATAGCTTTAGATTTGGGTGATGCTCCAGAGGAGAAATTATTGGACGTCTTAAGAGAGCATAAGGAAGCTATATGCTGGACTATTGAGGATGTCAAGGGGATCAGCCCCTCGGTGGTGATGTATATGATACAGTTGGAGGAGAATGCCAAGCCATCGAGGGAGCCACAAAGAAGGCTCAACCCTGCTATGCAAGAGGTTGTGAGGGCAGAAAATATTAAGCTGTTAGAGGTAGGGATCATTTATCCCATCTCTGATAACAAGGGGGTGAGCCTGATTAAAGTCGTGCCCAAACGTGCTGAATTGACGGTAGTAAATAAAGATAACGAGTTGGTTCCAACTCGAGTGCAGTCAAGATGGAGAAAGTGTCTAGACTACCATAAATTGAATGCTACCACTAGACCCGATCATTTTAAATTCCCATTTATTGATCAGATGGTGGAGAGCTTAGTTGGGACTGTTTACTAATGTTGGGTCTGGCTGAAGACGTTAAACTTAGTGCTCATGGGAGGCACCCCACAGCTTATCTTTTCTTTTGTTTATTTATTATTTCGCATTTTTATGATTAATGTTTGTTTCCAGTATTTTTTGTTTTCCAGTTTTTATTTTTCAGGGACAAAGCGTACTTCAGTTCAAGTTTGGGGGTATGCTATGAGCCATACCAGTCCAGATAGTTCTCCATATCTCAAGTCAGCTCTTTCCATATTAGTCACACATTGGAGTCAATGTGTAATTTAAGTTTGGGGGTATGGGAGACACATCACACACTTTGTCCTAATTTGTTGTCTTTTCGTCATAGAGATAAATGCATGCTCATGTTATCGTGAAATTTTAGTTGATCTAAACATTTTCTGTGATGTGATGTCATTGGTGAGCTTAACATTTTGAACACATGATCTGGTGATAAATTTTTAAAATTTAGTTACTTACTTTAGGCATTTTGAGAATTCACATGTTTGATCTAATTTAACACGAGCACATTAGCACAAATTATGTGAGGTATGACATGTGATTTTAATGTGTATTTTTCCTTATCTTAACTGAAACTGGATGACTTGTTGGATGAACTCTTGGGCATAGGAAAATAAAAAAAAAAAAAAAAATTATCAATAAACTTTTCGCTGAGTAACTGGACCTCTTGCCTCAGTAAGCAGTGAGTGTTCACGTCAAAAGGTGGAATTTTGCTTGGTAATATTAAGGTCGGTTTAATTTCGTAGCCTTTTTGACTCGAGTTAGTAAGTCCTTAGGGGTGTCTTTACACCTAATGCCCTAAAACCACTTGGTTTGAGAGTCATTGACTTAACACTCGCTACATGGGTCAATTCGAAAGCTTAAGGGAACTAAACATAGCCGTGCCTTATTAAAAAAATAAAAAAAATAAAAAATACTATGCCTTTGTCGTTCATTTTTTATGGGAAATTCGGTGTATCTTGAGACATGGAGACCTTACACATTAGAGTTACTTGGAAGCTTCATTTTTATATGCTAATTCACCTTACACTGATTCAAGCTTGTGATGCCTTATCCTGCCTTTTGTAAGTAATTAGATTTTAACATTTCTATTCATTGCGAAGATGGGTTTACCTTTTTAAGCTTGCTTATAAATGAATATCATGGTGATGTGTGCTCCTTAAATTTTTGGATACCATGAGTGATGACTTTATCTTTATGTTCTTTGTTTTTCATTGAGTCTTTTATTTTGTTTTGCTAAGGGACTAGCAAATTGTAAGTTTGGGGGTATTTGATGAGTGCAAAATATTGCATATTTTGGCCCTCTAATTTACATTTGTTAGCTTAGGAATTTGTTACTTTGAGTTGTTTTCGTTGTTTTTCAGGTTTACAAGCAGTGGGAAATGAGTTTCACTAAAATTGCCAGAATTGCCCGTACAGATCAATCATCTTTGAAAATTAAACTGTATTGATTCAAGAAGAACCAGGATATGAGCCATATATGCTTAGAAAGATCCAGAAGTCTATTTTCTGGAGAATTTTACGGCTCGTAAAAATGATTTTTCTACAGAAAGTTATGGCCGTTTTAGTAGACAAAGGTCAGGCTGTGCGGGATTTCAGTGTGAACAGAAGTTTTGAAGGGCATGTGAAGACTTAAATCCAACATCCCACATTGGTTGGAAACACATTTCTATATCCCACATCCCACATCGGATTGGAAACACATTCCACTTGTGGTATTTGCCTATATAAGACCCACTCCACTTCATCATTCAGTGTACAATTCTTGAGCCACTTTGGTGTTTACCGGTGGACGTCCGCTAGCATTCTGGTGGATCCTGAAGGCATTGCTACCACGAGGGGAAGCGCCGCCCGTCAGCGAGTGGAATTTCTCTCATGTAAAGTTTTTTATTTATTTCTTTATATTCAGTTGTTTTAGTTTAAATGTTTAGCACTTGTTATTATAGTTTTATAGTTATGAGTGGCTAGACTCTTCAGCTAAGGTTGAAGATGAAGCCCCGCCGTTGTTTGGCGTAGTAGTTCAGATTTGCTTGTACAAATCTGACAATTTTTAGTATAAATGTTCTGTCAATTATTTGAGTTAATCTTATAATTGATTGAGTTTAAATTGTCTGTTGGATTTTCTTTGTGTTTCATCTGATGGATACATTGAATGCTTTTCGATTAAATTGGATTCCCTTTGTGATTTGTTAAGAGCGGATACATTGGGTGCTTTTGGTTTAGTTGGGATATTCTTTGTTTTTTGTCTTATAGTTGGATTCATTGAATGTTTTGATAGGCTATATTTTTAGAACATGTATGCTTAACTTCGGTGGGGTGGATTCGAAAACCTTAGTGCTTTTTATTATTAGATTTTAAATCAATTAAATCTAGTTTTAATTTATTTTGCAAATTATCATTCAAAATTCGGAACTAGGTTAAGATAAAGTTAATTTAGATTAAAAATTATATTTTCACAACGTAATTCCCTGTGGATTCGACCTCGCACTTGCACAACGCTATATTGCAAACGACTCGTGCGCTTGCGAGTAAATTAAAACTCACAACAGTAACTATATTTAAGGTCTTTTAATGAATCTATCTTGCGCATCTCTCAGTCTATGCATACAGCAAAGGAATTTGAGGGGAAACGAATAAAACAAAAAAATTAGAAAATCAAAACAAAGAGCAAAGAACAATATTACCATCTTGTCTCAAAGTTGACAATCTTCCTTGTACTTAAGCGCGTTTCCCCGGCAACGGCACCAAAATTTGATTACGCTCAAACTAACACGCGATTATTGTGTATAGCTGAGGTGTCGATCCCACGAGGAAAGCGAACTACAAGAGAAAGTGTAAACCTTAACACAAAACAATAAAATTCAAATAAGAAAATCTGAGTTTTACGAATGAAATTATATGAGAGAGTTGTTAAAATATGACGAAGAATTCAATAAAGAAATAACAAGGTTCCAGGAATCACTCCTAAGTTCGTTGCCTTATTCCTATCTTGACTCAATTGTTTTATCTCAATTACTAGTTTCACATCCCAAACAAGTAATTGGTAAATATTCAATCAAAACACACAAACACCCTAATGTAATTGCTACAAATTACTCTTTAATTCCAATTCAAACACACATGATCTATCCTATAAATTATCAAGAAGCGATAATATATTTCAATTAACAATACTATAGTAATAGACAAACCTATAAGATAAATCTACCGAAATCAATCACATCTAACAACTTGACATAAGAAGAGCTTGACTAGACTTATATGGAGGAGAAAGATACAATCACCGGATTAAGAGTAAATCCTCTCAATCTTACTTGATCAAAGAGTAAATCATAAACAATGTTTAATAATCAATCCATACAACTGAATCAAGGATAGAAATAAGAACTACACCTAGAAATTCATCTTTTTGCCTTGCTTGGAGTTTAGTTGGACATTAGGCTCATGCTTGATCACCTTAAAAAATAAGAATATGGTAGCTCTCCTAATTCCAGCCTCATTTTTCAGCAAATCCTAAGTGTTCTATTAATACCCAATAAGGTTCAAGGGTATTTTCGGGTCAAGAAATGTCATTAAAGCCTTAATAAGGTCGTGAAACAGAAACAGAGCAATCGCACTGTTGTGCGTTTATCTACCTAAATAAATAAGCAAATATTCGTACTTGTTTTACTTGTAAGTGTACAAGGTCAACTTAGTAGTATAGTGTGCAAAATGCGAGATCATCTCCACAGGGATTGGTAAATTTTTCCTTAAAACTATTTTCACAGTTTATAAAAATAAGAGAAAGAAATACTGAGTTTGAATTGATGAGGATAAAGCAAGATAATGATAGAAGCGTAGGGCTTTGATATCCACCACTAATCATGCTCAACACAATAAAACAATATGCCAATACTTTAGTCATACTTTGAATATCTAATGCTTTCCAACCTAAGGGCATGGTATCTACTCCTTAAGCTATGAATTTCCCTAAGCAACGAGTTAGGCAAGGTATCTACTCTAACTCTTTTCTTTCTTAAGGGATTCAGCATGGTGTATACTGAGTTGTTCCTTAAGATAGCATAAGATCAGTAGAAATCGACAACCACATGAGACCTAAGGTATGGTATCTATTCCTGGTTTCCCATGTTGATTAACCCAAGAATCCGGTGTGGATATCTTTTGTTACTATTGTTGAACCCAGGACTCGGTCATCCAAATTGAAACAACTAACTAATCTATACCACATGCATAAGCTAATCAGGCAAACATATATGAGGAATTTAAATAAATACAGGCATTAATCAAGTTAAACATCATTATCTAAATATCGCAAAGGCGCCAATATTGAATTAATGAGTAAACATAACTAGGGCTTCAATCGAGCCCTACTAAGAGTTTAGTTACATATTATCATAAAATAAAATAAAAAGGAAAGAAGAAACCCGAAAACACTATGGAGAAGAGTCGTCAATTCATCTCCACAATCTCTCCTCCGGGCTCGTCCGGCCTATGGCCTCCCCGAACAAAAACTAAAACTAAAAGGGAGATGATGTTTCTGTGTTTTACAAGTCTATATATAGGGTTCTAAAGGTGCCCCGAAACTCTAATTTCCAATTTAAGGTCCGGAGACTTCTTTCCAAAACTGGCTCTACCGCCTCTGGTGCGTGTGCGCTCGATCGTGAGCTTCTTGCGCACGAGCGCATGGGTGTGCTCGATCACTCTAAGTATGTGCACGAGTGCCTGTGCACTCGATCACAGGAGAGGCACGCTCGTTGGTTTGCAGATCTTCACTTTTTATTCTTTAGAGCTCCAAAATGTATTTTTTTCTTCAAAGACCTATGAAAAACACAGAAAACACGAAAATGAAGTAGAATATACTAAAATAGATAAACAAAGAGCCTAACAAGTATAAATTAAGGGGCTTGAATATGACTATTTAAGCACTTATCACGCGCCCATGCCTTGGCACAAAAAAGGGAAGTCGCGGCACGGCTGTTGAAGCACTCTTGCACTGCAGCCCAAACCTTGCCTCGCTGCGACGCAACTGCCCGATCCCAACTTCTAACTCAGAAACTAATGGTTCTGGTGGCTGCGGCGTAAACCATGCCTCACCGCGGCATGGAACCTTAAAAATGGGTTTCTCTTCATTTTGTTCTTCCGAAACCATTCCTTCACTCCAATATGCATAGAATCTTCGTACTTTAAGCAACGTTAGCTTTTCCATCTCTTTTAAAACCAAAATACCTAAAAATGCATCGAAATAAATCAATATACCAAGAATGACACTTTAGAATTATGAAGGCATAAATGTGTAATTAAGCCCTAAATCAACCCTAAATGCTAACAAATAAATACTGTTAAGATTCATTTTATGACTCTCATTAGCATACTAGGTCACAAAAGCTTGGGTCATGCCCTCCCATTTTTTCACACCAACAAGTTATTGGGTATAATGCCACTTGATAGCGGTACCAATGAAAGAGTGAGGGAAGTAGGTAGCCAATTGGTAAGGGTTCAATCCAACGAGCTTCGAAAGCCCCACATATTATCTCAAGTGGTTCTTTGGATCATCAACTCCATCAAATCGGTCCATGTCGGGCATCTTGAACTTAGAAGGCAAGCTCACCTTAGTATGAGGGGAAAGTCCATTGATGTTGAACAAATGTCCATCAAAGCTCTATGTCGTCCTCAGTGCTACTTTAATCTTCTCAAACTTGTCATTGATTATCTTTACTTCTTAGGCATCTTGAACTTAGCAAGCAGACTCGCCTTAGTGTGAAGGGAAATTCCATCGATGTCTAATAGATATCCATCAAAGCCTTGGGTTTTCCTCAATACTACTTTCGTCTTCTCAAACTTGTCATTGATTGTCTTTACATATTGGCTCACAATCTTCTTCTCATTTTTTGAGATATTCTTCCTTTCCATAAAACTCTCGATTGTCTCCACCAAATTCAACTATTTTTTTTCCTTTTCCTTCTTAAAAACCTTCTCCTTGAGACTGGTCATGCGATTAGCCATATCAGTGGCAAAAAAAGGCTATAATGCCTTTCATTTATTTCAGTTTGTCATTATTGATATCACCATTGTTAACATTTTTTGCTATTGTCTTAGATTGACTGCTTGAAACTATTTCTTCATCTAAACTTGACATTGAAATGCTGACCTCTCACTTACTTAACCTTCCACTAGGATCACAATACCAAGCAAGGGATGAGTTTTTAGATTTTGAACCTATATTGCACTTTGAGTACGAAAACAAAGAGAAAGCCCCATTTAAGTCTTAAGTTAAACGCCTTTTTTCTTTTCCACACCTTCTTACTTTAGTATTACTTTTACCTTATTGTTAGGTCTCAATTTTTTGTTGTGAGAGGCCTATCAAATATATCAAAGTCCACTTGAGGTAGGCATATCTTAGTACAAATGTTAGAAATAAAATTATGTAATGCAAAAAGATTTTATTTGATTAAGCCCAATTCAAATCTATCCAAGTCCAAACATGTTACTTCGACCCATCTTTGATCATGGATTTTCTCCTAGTTAAACAGTGTTAGATTGAGATCAATATCCATTCCACAAAAAATTAAGCCCAAGACGATTTAAACTAAATCCATTGTGCCTAAGAGGATGAGGTTAAACATGGAAAATTTTAGCTTATTTTGAAATAGATCCATTCCACTTGATCCCTAGGGTTTTTGATCATGTTTAATCAAATTCACTTATGCAAGAGCCTTTTAAATTAAAGCTCTATCAATTTAGGGTCATACTTTAATGTGAATCATCTATTGGTATCAATTTAACATTATTTATCTACGAGAGAATTCACATCAATTCGAAGCTAAATATTAATTTGAATTTGTTTTAATTCGATTTGAGTTTATCCAAACAAAATAAAATAAAAATTAACAAAATTTTAAAAAAAAAATCCAATTTTATCTTGTTAACATGTGAGATAAGATCAAACACATTCATCAAACATGCAAAGGGATAGAGAGGGTCCCTGTCTTAGAAAAATGATTTTAGGGTTTATCTATTAGGTGAGCTCCAACTTATAACTTCGGATGGCTCGATTCCTCATGGCTAAAAAGATGCCCTTATACTCCTCGAGTAAAAAAAAAATTAAGTGGACCACAAGAGTACAAGCGTGATGAAATTTCTTTGCTACATTGACATGATTGAGTAAATCACATCACACACCAAGGGTTAATGAAAGTGGATAAGGGTCACACCAAGATACCGAATTGGTAACAGGCCCCCAATCCTCTCCATCTAAGCAAAAACAAGGTTAAGTGCTAGTGTTCAAGTGAAGTGTAGCAAAAATATTTCAAGTTAATTTTTAAATATCTTTTCAAGAACACACTGAGGTTAAATCTCCCCAATGGAGTCGTCAACTATAGATACCGCACATTTTCGTCGTACCCCACAGCTCTGAGCTTAATACATAAGGCCATTTCACTTCGAGGAATGATGAATAAGTGAGGTTGCATATCGAAGTGGGTTGGTATATAGAAGGATTAGTGCCTACTAGGTCTAACACAACCTTTTATGAGTAGTAAGAAGACCCCATCATAAGTGCGCTTTTAAGTGTTATACTAGTAACTGCTTTGCTATTTGTAGTGTTAGGCCTTATCGAGGGAAATTTTGTTAAGGAACGTATCATTTAAGCATAAAGAAAAGATGATAGGTAAACTAGAGTCACCATTTGACCTTAAAGGGGGTCAAAATCCCTTATTATTGGTCTACAAGAGATTCACGGCAAAAGATTAGGGTACGAGAGAAGAAGGATTAAAGGCTTCAAGATTAAAGACTTTTCCTATCACCTAGGTTGAAACCTAGCCCTCATGTTCTTAGAAAAATATTTAATAATTAATGTAGATTATCCTTGCTACACACTAAACAAAACATCCATACTCAATCACAGTTGTATTAAACAATTTTGGCCAAACATTAATTAAAGCAAACAATAAGAGATAATAATTATGCATAGAGGCAATTAAATAATTAAAAAGACATAATTTAGAATAAGAAAATATAAAATTCACGTTGCAGCAGAGAAAACATGTTAGTCCATAAAATTAGAAGTGCAGATAATCAAAACAGAGACAGAAAAACACGAAACTGGAAAATTAAGGTTAGGTAAGCCAATCAGTCATGGGAAAAGGCTGGACAGGCCCCAATGAAGAGTTATCCGGTTCTCTTGCTACTGGTTATGGAAGATTCGGACTTTTAGCAGAAAATCCGCTTTTTACATGTTTCAATTAATTCTAAACAATGTGTAATCACGAAAAAATCTAATCTAAATGACATACAAAAATGCATTGACCTATATGACGTACAAAAATTTAATTCAAACATAAAGTATGTTCCTATATGACATTCATATCAAAATTAGATCATCGAGGTTCAAAATAAATAATTATCATGCTTGTGATTAAATAGCTAGAAAAAAATATTAATCTTTTGACGATTCGATCTCTTCGTATGTTGTGAAGGGAATAATTATACCGAATTAATCCAAGTGAAAGAATTTCACATGTGGTTATGGATTGCTCTCAGATCTTTGATTGTTTGCATTGATGGATGAATGCACATTGGATTTGATAATTGGATCACGAACTTGATATAGGAAATTTTGGTTTTCATGTATGTAAGGATTTTTGTTGTGGCTAAGGTTTATGAAAAGTTAGAGATTTTAGGGCTTAGGGAAAGATAATAGAGTTTGGAATTTTGCTAGAGAAATTATGTAGAGATTTTTGGTGTCTCTGTTAGATTGTCTCAATTGTTTATGTGTTTAGGTATTGGGTTAAGGGGTTTATATAGGAGTGGAGGAACTAAGGTTTCTTGGGGTTAAAGCTGACTTGTTAAATTAGAAAAACTAATTCCACTAACTTGTATAGGGTTTTGAGAAAGGAAAACGGGTTTTAGAACTTTAAGATGAAACAAGAAAAAAATATAGGGGACGTAGTGGGTCGGATCTTGGACTCGACCAATTGGTTGGCCCAACCGACAAGCTGGGTCAAGTTCGACTCGTTTCATTTTATTTTAATCCAAATTGATTTGGTTCAAATTTCCTTCTATTTATATTAACGGCCAACACCAAATATAAGATAATATTATCTTCATTTATATATTCTCTATACTCTAAATGCATTTTTATTTGATGATCTTTGAATATATTCTTAAATGTTGAACAAGAACTTTGTTTGGTGAGTGAAATTTCTAGACCATTGGAAAAATGAAACTATTATGGTGCTATATTTCCTTGAATCACTTTGTTTGTTGGATTAAGATTCTTGTCAAAGCGTACTTTCTCTGTATCAAGTTTGCGATTAAAAACAATAATATCTGCAACTGTTTAGTGAATATTGATGTTGTTTTTGGTTTTCTTATATGAGTATGCTTTATTGTTGTTTCTCTATGGTTCACTAAAATTGTTGTTTCATTCTCTTAAGATAATCTTAACACCTAGTTTCTCACTGAAAGCTTCAATCTTTCATTGTTTTATTGTTTTGTGATCATTTTGGTTTATGTTCATTAATGTAATCATGATTTTTTTTATACATTCTTATTAGTTACTCCTATGTACGTTCTCTTCAAGCTGGCAATAGTGGCTATGTTTTGATCTTGATAAAATATAGTGACAATTAAGCATGCTCCTATGATAGGAATCACAGGTTGACGACCAAAATGACTAAACTCATGTATCCAATGGGCTGAAAATCTAGGGTTTTTTTTATAAATATTTTTGAACGGCTAAATGAAGAATCTCTATTAAAGAGCAACACAATTCACAGTGGTACAAGCATGCAACCAACAACATACAATATTATGTAAAAGTTATTGAAAATAAAAATTGAACACTTTTCAAAAGAAGAGGATCTTGGACCTCCCTTCTCACGTTTGTTGTGATTTGTCAAATACAAACTCAACAGGAAAAAATAATAACATGATAAACAATTTCATAACATACAGGATAATGTCAACATTTGAGCAAAACTAAATCGCAATCTATTATCAACTTCTAAGTAAAAGGTTAAAAAAGAAAATTTGTTGTAAAAAGTTATGTTAATAAAATTTGTATGAAGCATATATGATAATGATACTAGTATTTTGAATCTTCAGAAGTCCAAAAACAATCTAAATAAGTTTTTTTTGGAAAGTGATATTATTACAAGTTTAAAATAAATATTAATAACCACTTGAAATGTCAATATCAGTACCGTAAATTATACATCCATATACCTTTCATTAAAAAATTAACGAGTAGTAAGTCGACGGCCAAACCATAAGATGAACAATATTTTTAAGAGAGAAACAATTTGTTTATCTATGTAAGTTGTAGGCTCTAGGAATGTTAATTAAATGGTTAAAACTGATCATTTGGATTAAAACGGTTCGGTTAATTGATGTTAAATTGATTAACTAAATAATATACATCAGTTAATCGATCGGTTGACAATTATTTTTTTAACTGTTAACTGTTTCGATGGTTTAACTAATTAAAAAATTAATTAATATTGACAATACGTTAAATATAAATATAATATATAAAATATTATAAACTAAAAAAATATTAAATATATAATATATAATAAATTTAAAAAATTTAATTATATAAAAAATATTAATTAATAAATTAAACTAATCAAAATTTATTTAATTAATTAATATTAAAATATTAAAATTAATTCAATGGAAACAATTAAATCTGAACATCCCGATGACCTTTTAGGTAGATTATTTTAGTCACGTTACCTATGGGATGATTCACATTGAAACTCATTGGCTGGTCACGTTAGAGAAGAAAAAGAGGCAAGGAAACGAATGAACAGGGATAAAATAGGGATTTCACAGCGTCTACGCAAATAATTCGCTCCGTGAACCATCTTCCCCATCTCCCCACAAAACAACCAAACAAACCCTTAGTCACACACTGATGATCTCTCCATTCCCAAGTCTCATCAGTTCCTACCAAATGAGCCAATAACTTTCTCTCCATATTGCCCCAATAAAATAGGGATTTCACAGCGTCTACGCAAAGAATTCGCTCCGTGAACCCTCTTCCCCATCTCCCCACAAAACAACAAACAAACCCTAAGTCACACACTGATGGTCTCTCCATTCCCAAATCTCATCAATTCCTACCAAATGAGCCAATAACTTTCTCTCCATATTGCCCCAATATTTTACCCTATTTACCTCTGTGTCCCTCTCCATCTCAATCATTCGAAACTCTCTTTTAATATACAACTTTCCAAGCTCGTGGATCAGATTTCGATTTTGTTCCAATTTTGAGTATTTTAATAGGTAATTGCAGTTCATTATCGTATTTCCTTTAATTTGTTAATTACAACATGTAATGGTTATACTTTTGATTAATTTGTTGATTTTAGCTCCTTTATATTATTTGCATTTCAAGTTTTGTAATTGAGCTAATTTCCTTAGGTTTGGATGGATTAGTGTTCGCTTTCTCTTTCTCTAGATGCATGCTATCTCCCTCTTTCATAAATTGTGGTTTATTATATTGTATGATATATATTTACGTGGATATATATGGTAATCTGGTTTTTGCTAAAAATATGTCGAAAAAAACAGGAGCGCTTCAAATTTGGACCAAGTTTCAGCTTTCTCTTTGTTTGGCCGCGGAAGGAAAAAAGTTCTTTACTCAGTTGCGAGTAATGCAATAATTTATTATGTGTCAGGGATTTATTTTAATTTCCTAGAAAGTGAATTAACGCAAAAACGTGAATTCTAAATCATGTGTACAATTTGAATTGATTTGTGGGATCTGATAGATAAGAAGTACATATTATGATAGTGATGTTTATATTGTAGGATGGTTCCAAGGGTTTATTAGAAACTAGTGAATATAATTATGGGCAGCAGTGAGATGGATAAATCGGCAAAAGAAAAGGAGGCTAAGACGCCACCTCCTCCTCCTAGTACCATGCAGGTCTACTTGTCTGTTTTGTTGAATTAATTAGGAATGTTTATATTTAGTTTAAAGTTATTCTTGCATTGTTTTTTGTTTTATAACATTTTTTTTGTTTTTCAGGAGCAGAGTTCAACCACTAGCATGGGCACAGTAAACCCAGACTGGTCAGGATTTCAGGTTCTACATTGAAATACCTGTATCTTGGATGCTTTTTATTTTAGTTTAATGTTGTTTTTTGATTGTTATGTGATGTATTTTTCTTTTTAAACAGGCGTATTCTCCTATACCTCCACATGGGTTCTTGGCATCAAGTCCCCAAGCTCACCCATACATGTGGGGGGTTCAGGTATATATGTTTCTGTACTGGTGTTATAGGTTTGTTGCATTAAACTATGATTCTTCGATTCGTTATCTCGATGTTATGAGATTTAAAAAATTTCAGTGGTAGGGTCACATAATATTGATTGATATCTTATTTTTGGGTCTGGATCTATGAATGGGTTGAATAAGGAATTGAGCCATTCAAAATATGTAGGCTTCTAGAGCTCAGATGAACTATTGTGTTTAGGAGTGGCTGAGCTTGACCATACTTATCAAAAAAAAAAAAAAAAAAAAAACTTATGTGCCTAACTGAGCTTGTTGATTAGCATAGTACACAATATGTTTTTATGCAGACTAATTCGATACAATGAATGCATCTTGCACCAAAAGCTTCCATTTTTCCCTCATGTGTCTTGTTATTTTGGTTACATATTTTGAGAGTTGGTACGAGGTCTTTGCGCCTGCTTCAATTGGTCAGAGGCCATTTTTGAGAATGTGCTGCTCAGATTGGCTTGTTGAGGATAAGCTTGAAGCTCAAGTTTTGTCTTGAATGGTTCAGTTGGAGGACAAAATCAAAATATTTCTTGAAAATTGAAATATATAAAAATCCAGGGATAGCTATTATAGATCATTTTTTAAGTATGAGAATAGCTCATTATCAATTGGATAGCATATCTGTTAGAAATTATAATCTAGAATGTGCAACAAATGATGTTTTAGTTTGGGAATCTTTCATGGTAACACATTGATAAAATTTTATATCCATGATTATGGTATAATAAACTCAATTATCTAGTGCTGATGCTAATTGTAATTCATATTATTCCTGTATGTACTAATAAAAAAAATATTATTCTTGTATGAAGTCTAATTGCCTGATGCCGGCGACTTGAGATTTCATCAGAAAGTTTCTCTATTAGTACCTTTTACTAGACCTAAAGATTATGCATAGGAAAACTCATAACCCACCAACTAATTTTTATAGTTTTAATTTTCTTTTTTACTTCTTTGAAGTCACCTTATGGCTGGTAACTGGTGCAGTTTTGATGTAAATTTTTAATTGCAGCATATTATGCCTCCTTATGGTACCCCACCACATCCTTATGTTGCGATGTATCCTCATGGTGGCATATACGCTCATCCATCCATGCCTCCGGTATTTTCTTATCGAACATCCTTAGTCAGCTTTTAAATTGTAAACGTATCTCCATATTCTGAGTGCTGCTAACCCTATGTGGTGTGTTCTAATCTCACACAGGGATCTTATCCTTTTAGTCCTTTTGCTATGCCTTCTCCAAATGGCATTGCTGAGGCTTCTGTGAGTTTCCCATGTTTCTGTGTCTTATATGGTTTCTTCCTCAAAATTAATGTCATTGCGTGTATGCTTATATAGAAAGTAACCTATATATTTGAATGTAGGGAAATGCTCCTGGCAGCATGGAGGCAGATGGTAAGCCATCTGATGTGAAGGAAAAGTTGCCCATTAAAAGATCGAAAGGAAGTTTGGGCAGTTTGAACATGATTACAGGAAAGAACAATGAGCTTGGTAAAACATCAGGGGCATCTACTAATGGAGTCTATCCTAAAAGGCAAGTAAACTTGCATGGTGAATGATATTGTGGATTGTAATAAAAGTCGTGCCTTTTAGTTTATGCCTAGTTTTAATGTTTACGACTGTTGGCCTCTGTGTTGGGGGTCCAAGCTACCATTTATGTTGTAAATTATGGGATAAAAAAATTCTGGGTGCTTTTAATGGGTTTCCCGGATTGCAAACAAAGAAAGGAGGGAAGAACCAAGACAATAGAGTGCAATTAGAAGAGCTTCATTGAGAACTAAAAGGAAGCCATTTGTTGAGGTTTTCCCCTTTGGTCCCCTCCCATGTAATTACTTCCTGTATAGTTCTTAATCTAAATTGCCAACATAGATTAAAAGTTTTGAGGAAGTTCCTTTGAATTTTTTCCCTTTTCACATCATCAAAGATTATTAATGGTAGGGGGAAAATTGGAAATTGAAAATCATTTTACGTCCGAGACTTCTTTGAGTTGTCATGTGTCCAATCATATCTGACTTTAGATGGTGCATATCACATCTCAATTGGGTGTATTTTGAATTGATTTGTGATCGCTACCAAATAATGTGGGTTCCATGTAACTTAGCTGATATTAGATTAATTTTGATTTGCAGTGCTGAGAGTGCAAGTGAAGGTACAAGTGAGGGAAGTGATGCAAACTCTCAGAATGTAAGTGCAGTGCCACTGTTTCTTTATTTATTTACTGATTTTTTTTTTATTCTCCCATGTTTGATTGATGTGGGTGTGTTAGGCACCCTGCAATATCCATAGCCTACTTCTGAGATGGTACTTGCTGTTTCATGAATTTATGATTTATCTGCCTGCATTGTTGGATGTGAGATTGCCACCACTTAGTTTTTGATAATAACTTCTTAGTATGAAAATTTGATGAGAATTGCCACGTTATTGATTTCTTTCCCATTCTCTGTCATTTTTCTTTTTTTCTTCTCCCCTTTTCCTTTTCCTTTCCTTTTCCTTTAATTTTTTTGAGGAATTCAGACTAGGCTGATGTTCACTTGTCATGAAGCTAAAATGCTTGTATATGCGTTGTTTGGGTGACAATATACCCCTTGCATTGTTGGATGTGAGATTGCCACCACTTAGTTTCGTAACAACTCCTTAGTATGAAAATTTGATAAAAACTGCCACATTGTTGATTCCTTTCGCTTTCTCTATCACTTTTTTTTTATTCATCTCTCCTTTTCTCTTTCTTTACCTTTTTGGGGAATTCAGACTAGGATGATGTTTGTTTGTCATGAAGTAAAAATGCTGGTAGATGAGTTGTTTGGGCGACAATATATCCCCTATGCTTTTTGTTGTGGGTATGGTTGAGTTGTTTAGCCACCAGACCTATTTGGAGAATAGCTTCTGTCTTTATCATAGGCCTTTGAGCATGTGCTTTGAAGTTGTATACATGCATGTACCATGGTTGTTAAAATCCTTAGGCGAGTTTAGTCTCATACATGTAATGATGGTTGCATTGGTATCTACACAATCTGTTGCATAGCTTTTGCTTAATCCTACAGTCGTTGCATTGGGAAATAAAGAATTTGTAAATGTTCCATTGATGAAAGTTGAAGAGATCCATTGATGAAAGTTGCAGAGAACTGGTGATTGGAGTTGGTGGCTGCTCCACCTTTTACTTTTATTCATTAGCCGGTTATGGCTTAGACAATGACAGGATGGGCTGGGGGTTCTCCTAGGGTGGTAAAATATACTATGGCTTTTGAGAAGGGATTTGAATGACACAGGTTTTGTTTAGTAAGTTGTCTAATAATGGGGTCCTCTCCATACAAAATAATCAATATGCTGAGGTGCTTTGCATTACTGATTTTGGAGAGATCCATACCGTGGGCAAGATGTCCCTGATAGTGATGTCTGTGTGTTGGCAGTGGTAGGACAGTTGGTGTTTGTGTTCTTTAACTCTTCGTTTTCTTCATTATTCTAATTTCTGGTTAGCTTAAACTATAAAAGACCTAGGATTCTCTCTCTCCTTAGATTTTTTCCTCTTTTTGGTAGCCTACTAGTTTTATGTACTTTGAGTTTTTGTGGTAAGTATCTTATATATTCAGAGTCCTTCAGCCCTGGCACATATCTGAAATTGGTTGGGGGGAGATACCAGGATCGCTGTCCCCAGTTGAGGAAAGGGAAGTCGTCGCTCGAAAAGAGAGGGAAATGTCATTATGAGGAGAGAAAAAGGCCATCGCTAGCCAGGAGAGATAAACGCCATCATTAGTTTGTGAATTTGAAACGTTAATATCTGGGAGTGAGAAGGATACATAGGAGAGATGGAAGTGGGTGGGTGACGTGGGTCTTTGCGAAAATGACAATTTTTTACTCCATGTGGCTGTATTAATACTAGTCTCTTGTCAAACTACTTTGTGGTAAACAGCCAATTAGGAAGTCACTGATTAAAAAAAAGTAATAGGTAATTGCTGGGTGGTAGGTGGGTCTCAAATTGACTTTAGAAAATTAGAATATATTAAATTTGTAAGGTAATGTAATGTAAGTAAAGAAGAAAAAAGCTTACTGTTCAAGGACCTCATCATTTCCTTTTTCTTAAGTTTATTTCCTTTTAAAATTAAGTCCCATTCTTACAGAAATAATAGATCTGTGTTTTGATTTGGTTTTATATATTTTTTCAAATTTAATATTATATATATAATGATCCGAACTAATATACTCCACATACCATGACCCCAAATAGCGACCCAACTAAGCCTACCCCCTCGTACTATGTACCGAAGAAAGTCTTGTACCGCATACCCGTACCTGTACTATAGCATACTGCGTTCTCTTTGGGGGGGTCTTTGAACTAATATAGCATGAATTCTGATTCACTCAGCTGTGAGCACAGCACATATGCTTATTTTGGTGAGGAGAGGTGCCAACCCAAGTTTCTGGAAATTGAACACAACTTGAAAGTCAAATTTCTGCATCATTACCCCTCTGATCGATATGAAAAGAAACGGTTATGTAAGGGCATCAGGAGAAGAAAGTCTGAAACTGCCTCGTTCTTTTAGGGGGGGGCTGAAGAAGCTCTAGAGTAGAATATGATTTATCATTTATTTATTTATGTTATTTTATTTTATTTTTTTGACCATTGATGTAAAAGTTTCATATTTAAACTGAGTGCAGAAAACAAAAGAAAGCTAAGAAAAAGAGAACCAGTCCTCCATATGGAAGTCTCTTATGAGAGATTAATATATGAGTATGTGTTTCTTGAAACTTGAGATTTGAAAGGCGCAATTGGTTTGTCTCAGTAACTTCGCCCTTATTGTGCATAATTGTCTTTTATCTTTTAAATAGCCGGTCCCAAGTCCAGATAAAGGAGGATGATTGTGGTAGGTTGATGTTCAGTGTAGAACTATAGTCATGTCTTATGAGCATGGACTCTATGGGCTGAGGTAGTTAAAGAACACTATCTCACCAAAAATATGGTCTTTGATTGGGAAAATTGGAGTAATGGGATTCATGTAGTCGACCCGACTAGTTTAGGGCTGAGGCGTAGTTGAGTTGAGGTGTAGTTTGGTTGTCTCTGCAGCTTGAATCTTTGAAGTGATTTTATATTTTGTTTAGATGTACATGTGGATGGCCTTCCTTCAAAATCATGGTGCACGTATCAGCCTTAGATTCCTTGTTAACGTACTTACAAGTTAAATGTAAAATTGAATTCTTTTAATGTATAATAGAATATTTGCAACTCATACTCTTAAGTTGAACAAGTCTGTGCTAAGCATTTCTCTTAATGGTGGAACCAAGAAAGAATTTCATACCTGGACCCAAAAAAGTTTCCTGACTGCTGAGTTTTATCAGTTATTCTTTTGAGAGTCCCTGACTAGTTAGATATTCGCGAACAAAGTTAATGCTTTCGTTACTGGGCTGGGCTGGGAAAATGCTATATGGTTGCCGCCTGTGGTAGCATAAAGAGAAATTAACATGGGCTGATCCTCTAGGTTGTCTGTTGTGAGTTTTAAGTGCGAAGTCGAATCCACAGGGAATTGCGTCGTGAAAATATATTTTTATCTAAACTAAACCTATTTTAACCTAGTTCCGAATTTTGAATTGTATTGTGCAAAGAAATATAAACTTAAACTAAATTGATTTAAAACAAATGATAAAAATACTAAGGTTTTTGAATCCACCCCACCAAATTTAAACATATATTTTCAGGACTTTGTTCCTACAACCGACAAGCAATCACATCCTATGCATGTTCTATATAAACGTAATTTATCAAATAATTCCATGAATCCATCGATATACAAATCACAACGAATAACCTAATTAAACCAAATCGTCCAATGTATCCGTTTACTTTAGAATCACAATGGATATCCGATTTACTTTGGATGATTCGTTGTATCCTTCAGATGAAACACATGGAATATCCAATTGAGCAATTTATAAACAAAACAATCAGTCATAAGAATTTACTCAAACAATTGAATTGAAATAGAACATTAATACAAAAATGTCGTAATAACATATATGAAAATATAATGCTAATCAATGGCAAGGCTTCATCTTCAACCTTAGATGAAGGTTTTAGCCTCTCATGATTATGAAAATAAATTTCACAATTAAAATGCTAAACATTAAACTTTAAAACTTAAAAGAAATAAATTAACACTAACAATACATGGAGAGAGAAATTCCACTCGCAGCTGCTGTGCGGCACTTCTCCCGATTGGTAGCAAAATCCTCCAGATTGCACCCCTTGGTAGCAAAGCCTCCGAGATTGCACACCGATTCCCCTGAAGATGAAGTGAAATGGGGCTTTTATAGAGAAACTCCATGAATGCAATGTGTTTCCAACCGATGTGGGATGTGGGATTTAAACCTTCATATGCCCTTCAAAACTTCTGCCCACGCTGAAATCATGCACAACCTGACCTTTGTCTACTAAAACTACCATAACTTTCTCTAAAAAAATCATATTTACAAGCCGTAAAATTCTCCATAAAATTGACATCCGGATCTTTCCAAGGATATATGGCTTATCACCTGTTTCTTCCTGAATCATTACAGTTTAATCCACAAAAATTACTTCTGCCACGCTAAAATCACGCACAGCCTGACCTTTGTCTACTAAAATTGTCATAACTTTCTCTAGAAAAATCATATTTATGAACTGTAAAATTCTCCAGAAAATAGACATATGGATCTTTCCAAGCATATATGGCTCATCTCTTAGTTCTTCCTGAATCAATACAGCTTAATTCGCAAAAATGACTGATCTGTACGGACAATTCTGGCAATTTAATGAAACTCTTTTCCTAGTGCTTGTGAACCTGTAAAACAACGAAAAACAACTTAAAGTAACAAATTCCTAAGCTAAACATATAATAACCTAAAAAAACACAGTAAACACAGAAATTAGATAAAATAGGATGAAATAACACAAACTAAGAGCTTAACAAATATAAATCATATTTAAGCACTTGTCACACTCCCAAACTTACATATTGCTAGTCCCTTAGCAACACGAAACTAAAAACTAAATGAAAAACAAAGAACACAAAGATAAATCCATCTTTCATGGTATCCAAAAATTTAAGTATCACCCAAAACCATGATATTCATTCATAAGCAAGCTTAAAAAGTATAAACCCATCTTCGTAATAAATTGGAATTTTAAAACCTAATTACTTACAAGAGGCAGGCTAAGGTATCACAAGCTCGAATTAGTGTAAAGTGAACTAGCACATAAAAATGAAGCTTCCAAATAACTCCAATGTGTAATGTCTTCATGTCTCAAGATTCACCGAATTTCCCATCAGAATGAACAACAATGGCATAGTTTTATTTCCTTCTTTCTTTATTATGAGGCTCACCATGTTTAGTTTCCTTAAGCTTTCTAATTGACCTATGTAGCGAGTGTTGAGTCAATGACTCCCAAACCAGATGGTTTTAAGACAATAGGTGTAAAAACACCTTTAAAGACTTACTAGAGTCAAAAAAGCTACGAAACTAAGCAAAATTCTCACATTTTGACGTGAACACTCACTGCTTACTGAAGCAATAGGTCCAGTTACTCAGTGAAAAGTTTGTCAATGATCATCATGAGCAAAATTCTCACATTTTGACGTGAACACTCACTGCTTACTGAGGTAAGAGGTTCAGATACTCAGTGAAAAGCTTGAAAATGATCATTATGAGCGATTTTTTTTTTTACTTCTCTATGCCAAAGTGTCCATCTAACAAGTCATCTGGAATCAGCTAAACCATGGAAACATACACATTAAAATCACATGTTATACCTCACACGATTATGTGCTAATGTGCTCATGTTAGATTAGATTAAACATGTGAATTCTCAAATGCCTAAAGTAAGGAACTAAACTTTAAAATTTTATCATCAGATCCATGTGTTCACGATTTTAAGCTTTTCAATGAAATCACATCACAATATTTGTTCAGATCACCCAAAATTTCAAAACACCATGAGCATACATTTATCTTCTCTTTAAAATGAAGAAAAGAAAACAACAAACTGGGACAAAGTGTGTGTAATGTGTCCCATACCCCCAAACTTAAATTACACATTGTTCCCAATGTGTGAATAATATAGAAAGAGCTGACCTGGGAGATGGAGAACTAGCTGGACTGGCATGGGTCATAGCAAACCCTCAAACTTGAACTGAAGTACGCGTTGTCCCTGAAAAACAAACACTAAAGTAATACTGGAAAACAAAAAGTGCTAAAAATAACAATAACAAGAAATATGAAAAACAATAAAGGAAACGTTGTGGGGTACCTCCCATGTGCGCTAAGTTTTACGTCTTCAGCCAGACTCGGCACTTGTCCCAATTAAGCATAAGGTTCTTCTAGTTGCACCGCACTAAGACCAAAGTGAGACGGTGCAGACACTCCTCAAATGATGAACCGAACACGGAGAAGTCATCCATGAAAATCTCTAAGAAACACTCTACCATGTCGGAGAATATGCGGACCATGCACTGCTGAAAAGTAGCGGGTGCATTGCATAACCCAAAGGGCATGCGACCGTAGTCAAATGTCCCAAAAGGACAGGTAAACGTCATCTTCTCCTGATCTTCGAGGTCCACAGGGACCTGGTTATATCCAGAATAACTATCCAAGAAGCAATAGTAATCGTGCTCAGCCAAGCGCTTCACCATCTGATCAATAAATGGGAGTGGAAAGTGATCCTTCTCTGTGGCAGCATTCAGCTTACGGTAGTCTATACACACTCTCCATCCTGACTGAACACGAGTTGGCACCAACTCCTCGTCCTTATTTTTCACTACCGTCAATCCAGCCCGCTTGGGCACGACATGAATTGGGCTCACCCACTTGCTATCAGAGATTGGATAAATGATCCCAGCATCCAACAACTTTATTACTTCAGCCTTCACAATCTCTTGCATAGCTGGGTTGAACCTTCTCTGTAGCTCTCTCGATGGCTTGGCATTTTCCTCCAAGTGTATCTTGTGCATGCTGATCCCCTTGATATCCTCAATAGTCCAGCCAATAGCTTCCTTGTGTTCTCTTAAAACGTCCAATAATTTCTTCTCTTGAGCCTCAATCAAATCTGAAGCTATAATCACAAGCAAAGAATCTGCTGGACCTAGGAACTTATACTTAAGATTGTCCGGTAAAGGCTTAAGTTCCTTCTTGGGGGGGCTCAGGTGCTGCAGTCTTCCTCCGTCTCATTGCTCTCCCGAGAAGCAGACTCCAAAATGGCATTTACTTGCTCAAGTAACTTATCCAACTCCAAATCCTCTCCAAACTGAGCAAAGCATGCCTCCAGAATGTCCTTAGACTTTCTTCCTTTCTTTTTTCGCTTGTAATCTCTCAGGGTAAGGTGCTTTAGGTAGAAACAACCTAGGAAGATCCTTAACAGTAGGTGTGGCTGTAGATGGCTCAGCATCTCTCTTCTCCTTGTTGCCACTTTCTTGCCCTTACTACATAGCAGGGTTCTCTTCCACTTGATTGTCTACTTGTCTCCCATACCTCAATGTGACAATCGATTGCACTTGTTCCTGCCCGTGCGTAGGAGTTGATGAATTTCCAACCTCAAACTGTTCCTTCGGGTTGGGCATGGGTTGACCGAGGAACTTTCCCTTCTCTCCTTCACCCAAGTGACTTTCGATTTGACCTATTTGACTCTCTAGCTTGGCAATCGTTTGGGTGTTTACTATTGTCGCTCTCTTTACTTCGCTGATGGATTGGTCGGTCATCTTCATGAAATCCTTGAGGGTGTCCTCCAATGACTGTGAAACAGACGCTGGCGCTTGAGTGGGAGCTTAGCAAGCAGGTGATGGTGCTGGATGGGCCGAGCGACCATTATTTGGAACTGGTGAAGGAAATCCGAGAGGGTATTGATTGTGAGCATGATGAAGGGCTCCTCCCTTATTCATCGGTTGGTTTTGCTTCCATGAAAAATTAGGGTGGTTCTGCCACCCTGGATTGTAAGTCTCGGAGTAAGATCCATTTGATCGCTAAGGCGGCGATTGTGCCCGGGTTGGTGTCGTTGATTGTGGTGCCGTTGATATTGTATGTGGTTACGGCAGCAGTATTCTTTGGCTTGGAATATGACCGATTGTATGAGCCTCGAGAGTGATATTGGTTCCCATTTGACTGATTTCCAGATGGAAGTTTAGGGCAGTCTGCAAGATAGTGACCCGGTTCTCTGCAGACTTTACATAGGCGAGAAGGACATTTGAGCAATTCATGCCCTTGTGAATGACAATACTTGCAATATAAGGGCTTCTGGTGTGTGCTCTGTCGGTGGGGTAAGTCCGATTCAGCCATAGGAGCAAAGAGGAAGGTGAACCTCCAAGAAACCAGTGATGTGACGGTCAACTGATGATGTGGCAGTCAACCGGTGATACTTGTTCCATGGGATACTCGGCAAAAGCCAGCATAGATGGACAATTATGTGCTAAATGCATAGGACTAGCACAGATGGAACAACTAACAATATTGAATGTATTGGCTGCATTGATGGACTGGCCGGTCATCTTCGTGAAATCCGTGAGGGTGTCCTCCAATGACTGGGGCTTTATATCAAAATGGGTAGCATTGGTTGGTGACAACACTATACAAGAAGGGGAGTTAGTCGCAACGGGTGCGAACAAATCCCTAAGAGATGTAGTAAAGTTCACGTTCCTAGCTCTAGGTTGCTCTACATTCTCCGGTTGATTTGCAGTCCTTAAATTGTCCCCCATCTCAATTGTCTCTCTCTCAACAAGTGCTCTCTTATTTCTCTTAAGAGTTCTTTCTAAGTCGGGATTTAAAAGTATCAACTCTAAGTTCAGGGATCTCCGACCAAGCATACACCACACAAAAAGCAATAAAATAAACTAACTAGCAAAAACAACAGAATAAAATAAATGCAAAAACAGAAAACACAACACTCACAAAATGGGCCAACAAAAATTAGCAAATCAACTTTTTTTTATATATTTATTTATTTTTTCTTTATGGGCAATTGCAAATAGAAACAAATAAACTAGAATAAAATTGTAAAAAGAAAAATGAAACAAAAATGCTAACTAAACTAGTAGAAAAATAAAATCAATTCAGACAAAAATTTAATTTTCTCAAACAAAACAAATCCCTGGCAACGACGCCAAAAACTTGTGAGTTTTAAATTACTCGCAAGCGCACGAGTCGTTTGCAATATAGTGTGTGCAAGTGCGAGGTCGAGGTCGAATCCACAAGGAATTGCGTCGTAAAAATATATTTTTATCTAAACTAAACCTATTTTAACATAGTTTCGAATTTTGAATTGTATTGTGCAAAGAAATATAAACTTAAACTAAATTGATTTAAAACAAATGATAAAAATACTAAGATTTCTGAATCCACCCCACCAAATTAAGGCATATATTTTCAGGATTTTGTTCCTACAACCGACAAGTAATCACATCCTATGCATGTTCTACATAAACGTAATTTATCAAATAATTCCATGAATCAATCGATATACAAATCACAACGAATACCCTAATTAAACCAAATCATCCAATGTATCCGTTTACTTTGGATGATTCGTTGTATCCGTCAAATGAAACACATGGAATATCCAATTGAACAATTTATAAACAAAACAATCAATCATAAGAATTTACTCAAACAATTGAATTGAAATAGAACATTAATACAAAAATGTCGGAATAACATATATGAAAATATAATGCTAATCAATGTTGAGGCTTCATCTTCAACCTTAGATGAAGGTTTTAGCCTCTCATGATTATGAAAATAAATTTCACAATTAAAGTGCTAAACATTAAACTTTAAAACTTAATAAATTAAAACTAACAATACATGGAGAGAGAAATTTCACTCGTAGCTGCTGTGCGGTGCTTCCCTCGATTGGTAGCAAAATCCTCCAAATTGCACCCTTTGGTAGCAAAACCTCGGAGATTGCACACTGATTCCCCTGAAGATGAAGTGAAATGGGGCTTTTATAGAGAAACTCCATGAGTGCAATGTGTTTCCAACCGATGTGGGATGTGAGATGTAGAATGTGTTTCCAACAGATATGGGATGTGGGTTTTAAGCCTTCACATACCCTTCAAAACTTCTGCCCACGTTGAAATCATGCACAGCCTGACCTTTGTCTACTAAAACTGCAATAACTTTATCTAGAAAAATCATATTTACGAGCCGTAATATTTTCCAGAAAATAGATATCCGGATCTTTCCAAGGATATATGGTTCATCTCCTGTTTCTTCCTGAATCATTACAGTTTAATCCGCAAAAATCACTTCTGCCACGTTGAAATCACGCACAGCCTGACTTTTGTCAACTAAAACTGCCATAACTTTCTCTAGAAAAATCGTATTTACAAGCCATAAAATTCTCCAGAAAATAGACATCTGGATCTTTCCAAGCATAAATGACTGATCTGTACGGGCAATTCTGGCAATTTAGTGAAACTCCTTTCCAAGTGCTTGTGAACCTGTAAAATAACGAAAAAAAACTCAAAGTAACAAATTTCTAAGCTAAACATATAACAACCTAGAAAAACACAGTAAATACAGAAATGAGATAAAAGAGGATGAAATAACACAAACTAAGAGCTTAACAAATATAAATTAAGGGGCTTAAATATGAATATTTAAGCATTTATCATTGTCGTTGTGCCGATCGCTTCCCTATTTATATCTACCACTTGTTTTCATTGTATGTAAAGGTGAAACGGTACAGCAAAGTGTTAGACTGAGGCAAAGTGTAAAAATCAATGCGTGGATGTAAGTTTCTTAAATTAGAATTGTAATATGATAGAACTGTAAACAAGAAAACATTGTATGGGACCTATGAATCAATAAAGTAATTACATATAGAAGCACACAATACAGATAAAAACAAACAGTTTCCTGAACGTGAAAGCATAAGCCAGAAGTTCCAGTCCTTTTATATTATTTTTATGTTTTTATATCGAAGTATAATGTGATATCCGAATGTAGAAAAGTTAAGTATTGCATGGAAACATTAAAATAGGAAATAAAGCTAATGAGAATATCAAACCTGTTTCAAAATATTTAATGTTTATACTATTAATAGTTAACAGTGTTATTATTAGGAAGAGTTAGAACTTTGAGTATGTGTAGATGTGGGCATGGTGTGTAGTGATTTAAAGGGTAAAAGGATGGGGAAAGTGTAACTTTGAGCACAGATTATTTAAGAAGCATGAGCGCAAAGTGATTCATGCTTTGTCTTTTGAGCCTAAGATGTTTTAGGATTGTGTCACCTAAAGATAATACTTAAAGTAAGTCTAGAAAGACCTGTTAGACTGTAAGGTGAGTATTAAAGAAAGCACCAAAAAGCTTCAAAACTATGCTCATTCTCGAGGTTCTATCAACTTGTTCAGGTGACTTTTTTGTTCGACATTATCTTATTGGATAGTGTTTTGTCATGGATTGTTAACATTTCTTCCTTAATTAGCTCACCTTATTTAAGGCCTTCCTCCGCTGTAGAAAAATCCCTGTTAATCTCGTTTTATTAACACATGGTTGATCTTGTGACTAAAAGAGGACTTTATTGTGTGAATATTGTTGTGGGATTCTGGCATTCGTTGTTTGTGTATTTTGCTATTTTCTTCATTTCCAGGTAAAAGAAATGTAATTTGTTTGAATTTTATTGATCTTTGTAGGAGTCACAATTGAAGTCAGGATGCAGGCAAGATTCTATGGAAGGTTAGTTTTGTTTTCTTTTCTAATGGTCTTACCGTATTGGGAGTGATGTATATTAATGGAGATTTTCTGTATGTATCAATTTCAGGTGAAGCATCTCAGAATGGTAGTTCTGCACATGGTTCTCAGAATGGAGGATCAACGACGATGAACCAAACCATGTCCATCACCCCGAATACAACAGCGGGTGCTCCAGCAGTTGTTCCTGGTCCCACGACAAACTTAAATATTGGAATGGATTATTGGGGTGCTCCAACTTCATCTGCTATCCCCGTAATTCGTGGGAAGGTTCCTTCTACTCCGGTTACACGGGATAATGTTCAATCACAACTTTGGGTGCAGGTTTGTCTTTTTAAATTCAATTGCTATTTTGTCAGGGTCTTTTTTTTTTCCTGAATTATAAACATGTCCTATGGCTCTGCCTGTCATCCGTAACTTCGTCCTGGCTGATTGAGATGTAATTTTCTTGCAAGCACTTGTAATTATTTATTTTGGAATGTTAAAAAAAAAGAGGGAAAAATTGAAATGAGGAGTTGTGATGCATAATAGGAAAGAGAGTATTTATTATTTTGGGATGTTATTCTTGGACATGTATTTTAGGAAAATTAGATTTAGGCAATTAAATAGTTATTAGAATTTGATTTACTTTCTTATTTAAATAATATTTGGTGTCGATATAAGAGCATTGATATTAAGATAGACAAACTTTGATTATGGAATAAACTTGAGTTTTGGTACATCTCTTGTCCTCTTCTCCGTGTTTTTATTCTCTTCTCCCTTTGTTCTGTTTTCTTTTCTACCTAGTCTATTTCAGTCTATTTCCTCTTGGTTAATCTCCCTGTTTCTCTCCTTTCTCAGTCTATTTCTATTTCTACCTATATGTCCAACATCAAGTTGCGCATGGTTTCATTTTGGTCCATGATACTTTTAGACGTGTGAATAAGGATCAATTTATTACTGCTGTCCAGTGCATGTACCATCTAAAATGTTGCTTGATTGCTGTGAACCTGTACTTATTTGTACTCACCAACTGATGTGCACTATTATTTACTATTCTCAATGCAGTTTTTTACTTTGTCTTTGATCAATGGAACCTTGGTAATAAGGTTGTTGCTTCAATTTAATTTTTATCATCTTTGGATTTGTGGCCATAGAGTTATTTTGATTGTTGCATATTACATTTTAGATGCTTTCTCGTGTATAGGAAACACTTAAAAGAACTATAAAGTTAAGGAGGTGAGTGAAACCAATATTTTATGTTTGGTTTTGAGGTTGAGTCATAAAAAATGCGAGCCAATGGTGTTTCCTCATGTATTTGTATATCTGTAAAGTTCATTTTTGCATGTGTGCGTGTGGATGTCATGATGTCCAATGTTAATGCAATGTATAAAACAACTTGCACAGTATTTATGTTTGGCTTTTTTTTCGGCTGTTAATGTTATGTATTGATTGTATGATGGTGTGTAGAATATTTGCTTTCCAGGGCTTTTTTTTTTTAAAGAAATACTCCAGTCTTCTAATGCTGACTGTATATTGGTCAATGCCATTATACCTTTTGGTTTCATCAGTTCATATTCAATGTTATTTGTTACTGAATTGGTCAGTAGAAGCATTGGTAAAAAATTGCGTTGAAATCTGTCTCTCATTGTTGCTTGATACCTTGATCTCTGTCAGGGTTCCGATCTGAATAGCATGAAATTGATTTATGTGATCCACTCTTTAGAAGGCTAGTATTATTTTATAGGTTAGTGCAATTCTTCATCAAATTCATTATTTTATTGTTATACATTAGTTCTTCTTGCATTTAGGATGAAAGAGAACTTAAACGACAGAGAAGGAAGCAGTCAAACAGAGAGTCTGCTCGCAGGTCCAGGTTGCGTAAACAGGTAATTATTACTTAAATATGCTAATTTTGTCTGGCTATCTTGCATCACATTCTCCCATATCAATTCTTTTGCCGTTCATGCATGCTATTGAGTCAGGCTGAATGTGACGAGCTGGCCCAGCGTGCTGAATCCTTGAAAGATGAAAATGCCAATCTTAGAGCAGAAGTGAATCGGATCAAGTGTGAGTATGAGCAGCTTCTTGCGGAGAACACCTCTCTCAAGGTGATGTTCTAGTCTTGGTTTTACTTGGTAAACATTGTTACCAGCTCCTTGCTGCCCTTCATGGCACGCACGAGCATGTACTGAGGAAGGGTTAATATATAGCAAGAGATTGTTGTTGTGGTTTCTAAAATGAATGTTGTTATCTAGCAATAGGACATGGTTATTTCTGATTCCTTGCTACCTTTGAAATTTTCCTTGAGAAATTTTTTTCTGGCAATCTTACAATATGATGAATGTTCCAAATTAGAGTTAATCATATAACAGATTTTATTCTTTCATTGTTGGGTTATGGAATAGTTTAAGAACACTGAGGGACATTCCGAAGAAATGTAATTTTTGAATTCTAAAATGATATTATTCATGCTATGATATTTGTTCATCTTACTGCAAAGTGGATTAATTTGAACTCTGTAGAAACGTTGTACATGGGTTGAAAACCCCCAACCTCAAAACGTGCTTTTGATAGTAGGCATGAAATTTGGTTTTATTGCAGGAGAGACTTGGAGAAATTCCGGGACACGAAGATATCAGATCTGGCAGGAACGAGCAACATTTGAGCAATGATACACAACAGACTGTACAAACTGAGCTTGTGCAGGGTGGTCACTAAGGATATGTTGATCTGCTTCATTACTCATTCAGGGAGTATAACCTAACCAAATTAGAAACAGGAAGTTCCTATTTTGCATAGCGTGTAGTTTTGTAACTTCAAATTTTATCATAGCTGACCTTTCGTAGTTTTAGGTTCTGTTTTATCTTTCAACATCCTTCAATCCTGATTCACTGGGATTGATATGTAGAAGTGTGAAGTTGTGTGTGACCCTTTTCTGTTAAAAAAGAGGTAGTGTTCACACATATTGCTTAAGCTTGTCTGTAATCAAATATGATTGATGAATGTGCAACTCCCAAGAGAATCATTATGCTATTCATTACCTATCTGTGCAAGTGGCTGATTTTCTTATGTTTGGTTTTATTTTATTTATCTGGGTTAATGATAATCATCATAAATTTATTGGACTGTCTGGAGCATTAAAAGTTTACCTGGGGGCGAGTGGATATGCTCAAAGGGTCCTTACATTCTGATTCTAATTTATTAGTTGTGTGCCTTATTTGTTTTATTTTTTTTCTTATTATTCTTTATAATCAGTTCAATGCAATGCGAAAAGAGAGATTCAAACATGAGGCGTTTAGAAGGGGCTGTGGTTATCTAAGGGTTGTGCCCTTGTTCTCTAATCGTTGGTTACTTGTTTTCAACCATGAGAAGAGAATGCACAAGATTTAAAAGACCTTGAGAAGAGAAAAGTAAGAAAAAAGTTAAAAAAGATTGAGATTACAAATCACAAGCCTCTTAATTTGAGATGATTAAGTAAAATATTTTTTTTTCTTTGTATTTTTATTAACATCTCTTATCTTATATTTTTTTCTTTTACTTTTTTTTTACAATTTTCTTTATATATACATATTTGAGCACAATTACAATTGAGAGAAATAATTAATGTATAAATGAAACAAATAATCCAAATATTGTAGGAATTGAACTTAAAACTTAGTCTCAGTTCTCAATCTCGTCTTTTTGTTACAATGAAACAAGGCCGCATGAGCAAATGTTCATTTAAAAAATATTAAAATTAAATAATAATTTAGACATTATATAATGTCCAAAAAAGGGCAAATTGAGTTTTATGAAAATAAGGAAGAAAAGTGAATTTAGTTGGGTTTAAATGCAAATTATATCCTCAATTGAGGGATTAGTTACACTTTTCACCATCAGTTTTATTTAATAGTAATTTAAACCTTCAATTGAAAATTGGATGGAATAATACCCTCTCATCAATTTTTCGACGAAAATGAACATGTGAGAAGCATATGCTTCATTTAAACTTTACAAAGTCATCAAATGAAAGACACATCAATCATTTATTGGAGAAAAAAAAGAAAAAAAATTATGCAAAAAAATTTCACATGTGATAAACATGTCCCTCAAAGAGAAACAGGCAATAAAAAATGAAGTTGCTTCAACACACACAAAACAAAATTAAAATTATATCCAAAATTTGATTTACTATTACCCATAATACTAAAAGAGCCAAAAAAAAAAAAATTTCTCAGTTGTGTTAAAATTTTTTGTGCTGATTTGAATTAAATACAAAGAATAATTAAATCATAGCGAGAAAAGAAAACGGTGAAAAAAGAGAAAAAAAAGGGTATTTGAGAGTAGGAATGGCAACAAGGTGAGGAATGGGTAGGATTGGATCACTCATCCCCATCCTCGCTAAGCTCACGGAGAAAAAAATTCTTTATCTCCACCTTCGGGGATGAAAGCGGGGAAATTTTTTTCTCCATCTCGGTTCTCCATGGAGAATCGGGTCCGCGTGAGAAATTTTTCATAACAAAACCCAAGTTATAAGACTACATAAAATTTGAATTATTTTAAATCAATAGCCCATTAAAAGAAGACTTTTAAAAGCCCAAGATGGGTAAGGCCTAAAAGTTTAACACTTTTACTTGTTAAAGCCTAAGTTGATCTTGTGACCATTAAGAAATAGAATGCTATAAAAGAGAAAGTACAAGTTGTATTTATAAGACATGAATTTAATAAATTATCATTAAGACATGGATTATCATTTAAGTTAAAATTTTATAAATTTGAAGTGAGAATTTAATAAAAAAAACATGAATCTAAGATGAAAAATATAATATATTATTTATAAGATTACAAGAATTTGGGGTGAAGACCTATTTCACTATCCCTACCAAAGGGAAAATTTTTCTACATCCGTGTCCCTATCCCCAAACGAAACAGAAATCTTTCTCCAAATCGAAACAAGATGATACCAACCCACGGTTTTGAATAAAATTACCTTCTCTACGTAGGAGGACAAAGTCTTTGGCTTTTTTAACGGTCAATTCAAGAAGATTCGGATTGATTGAGGCCAACCCATTGGGGTCTTGCAGTTACCTTTGGAGAAACTTCACTAGAGCCGCTACCTAAGCCCCACCTCTCCCCCCAAAAAAATCCAAACCTATATCCCAAATTTGATTTACAATTACCCATAATTTTAAAAGAGCCAAAAAAAAACTTCGATCGTGTCAAATTTTTTTGTGTTGATTCGAATTAAATATAAAGAATAATTAAAATAAAACGAAAAAAGAAAAATGGTAAAAAACAAAGAAAAATGACAGTACTTGAGAGGACAAAATCTTTGGCCTTTTTAACAGTCAATTCAAGAAGATAAGGATTGCTTGAGGCCAATCCATTGGGGTCTTGCAATTTCCTTTCGAGAAACTTCGCTAGAGCCGCTGCCAAATTGATCGTCATTGATCGGGATAATTTTTTGCCTAAATGAGAAACATACTTCTCGTATGTGCAATTTTTTTCAGTATAATTATTTTATTTTTATTTTTTTTCCAACGAATGGTTGATATGTGTCTTTTAATTGATGATTTCTAGAACGACACATACCTCTCACATGTTTATTTTCGACAGAAAAATTAACTGACGATACTAATTGCATCTAATTTTCAGTTGGGAGTTTAAATTACTCCTAAACAAAACTGATTTAAGCCATTTAGTTATTATGGTTTAATAACTTCAAATTAATGTTCTAATACTACAAACGGCTTTCTGAATTATGACTTAAAAAATAAAAATAAAAAATCCAATTTTAAAAGTGATGTATGACATGACATTACAGCAGATAAGTATTAATTTTTTTATCTTCAATTTATTAATTTCTCCATGAAGAAACTAAAAAAGAAATTATGATTTGTGTTTATTGACTGCTTAATGTTGTAATAGTAGGAGCTCATATTTATAGTGTATGTACATAAGAGTTTCCTAATTACATTAGAATTAGATTTCTTAATATTATTTACACTAGGAAATATATATATATATATATGTATATATATATATGTATATATATATATATTTACACGCCCCCTCAATCCGATTGAGGTGGGACCATAGAGAGATTGTTTTATGTTGAAGAAACCGATGTGCATCTCTTTGGGCTACTTTTTCATGAACAAAATGAAAATCTATCTCAATGTGTTTGGTGCGCATGAAAAACTGGATTAGCGGTAAGATAAGTGGTACCAATGTTATCACAGTACACTCGAATTAGACGAGCCAAGAATACATGTAGGTTGTTTCTTTGCTTTCCAAGAAATAATATTCGGTCTAAGAAAGACTACATAACCTGTGGTGGACCGACGACTGTCAGGGTAGCCTACCAAGTCTGCATCTGCGTAGCAAGAAAGAGAGAAATCCTTTGCAGAAGCAAGACGTAAACCATGATTAATAGTACCACATAAATATTGAAAAATGCATTTGAGAAGATGAAAATGAGTTAAGTGAGGAGTATGCAAAAACTAACTAGCCAAATTAACAGCATATATAATACCATATCAGGTCATGGTTAAATACTGAAGACCTCTAACCATACTCCTAAATACAGAGGGATTTGTTAGTAGTTCACCCCCATGTTGTGAAGGTGCGGACTGGGAAGGTAGAGGGGTTTTGTAGAAGACATAGAAAATTTAATTAAAAGGTCTTTGGTTTATTCAGATTGAGAGAGAAACAAATCGGTGGGCTGAAGAACCACTTCAATTCCAAGAAAATAATGGAGATCACTAAGATCCTTCATAGCAAAGTGGTTAGATAAAGTATGAATAAAATGAAAAATTAGGGTGGTATTATGTAACGACACATCCCGGGTTGGCCACCCCCGAGATGGTGTCATCACATTTTGAGAATCCCAGCACGACACATATATGCAACAATAGAAATAGTACTAACATAAATTTTTTACTTTAACCCTCAACTCTCAACAGAGGAAGTATATAAACTTGATATTAACTTAAACATAATATACAACGTAAAATGCATGAATATTTACAAATAAAATTTTTTAAATTTCATTTTCTCATTTGTCTGAGGATGTTGACACGTACGTGGCTTACAGCAAATGATTTCGTCCGACTCTCAACCCACTAGGCTAATTGTCATGTCTGCTACTTGAAATCATTGTACAATGAGGGATGAGCTTCACAAGCTGAGTGAATTAAATTTACTAGAAGTATTCAATTTGTATAACTAGCCCTTTAATATTTAAACATTTATTTCTCATATGACTGGATAATAGCAAATAGTCTAACATTTAAATAATTCCTATCAGATCATATTTCTATGTCTTTTTCTCACTGTAACTGTCTCTCTGTGAGATTCATTTATTTATAAATAAATGCACAATATCAACAACATTTCAGTAAAAATATTAACATGTAAAACAGATGCAATGCATGAATTATTATTATTAAGGAACATCTTCCCATATGTTGACATGTTTTTATTATCTTAGACAGACCGGCCCCCTCTCAGTTCTTTTATTTTCAACACACACCGGCTGTCACGGTGTCCCTTTTATTTTCAGCACACACCGGCTGTCACGGTGTCCCTTTTATTTCCAGTATTTACCGATAGTCACGGTTTTTCAATTAGACCGGCCCCCTCCCGGTGCTTTCGGTTCTTTTATTTAATGCATATGCATATGAACAGTGATATAAAATATGCATATGAACAATAATATAGAAACCACATGAATTCAAAATATTTAAATTTAGCTATCATGTCTTTCCCCAAATTTTTGCTTGATAAATTTCACTAATTTCTTCTTCTCATATATCATATTAATTTATTAACCAAAACTCGTTAAGAATTTTATTTATCACCATCATTATTAAATCGATTCATTATTCTAATAATATTTCTTTTCACATAATAATTTACTACATGTCCAATATTCATATCATACCTATCAATCTAATTTCTATCTACTACCAAAACATAAACTAATAATTTATTTTAATATTATCACTAGATATTTCTTTTTTATTTAGATTACTTAAAGTAAATCTAAATCACCACGTAGCACTTAAAGCTACCCATGGATCACCTCCTTGCCTTTCTTGTTCCTCTCAGTAAGTTCCCTCGGTTGCTAGTCTTCAACATCTGACATAATATTTACATTAAATTTCTAATTATTTCTTAAATTCTTCATAAATCACACCCTTCGAAAATTTCCACTTTGAATTCCGAAAAATTTCATGTATGCTAAAAATTCAAAAATAAACATTACATTATTACCTTATATTTTTCTGATAGCTTCTCGCGACTCTCTATAAAATTCCTCCATAAACCCCTTCAAAATTTTGCTCTTTCAATATTTCTTTCAGTCCCCAAATGTTTAAAAAAGTATAGTAATTGAAGGAAACTAAATGAAATTTTGTAGGTATAATTTTCGTTTACGTATAAGTGTGTATATGTATAAGTTTTCCTGCAACAAAAATCTTTGTAGCTCACCAAAAATTGGCATCATCAGCTGCCTAAAATTTCTCCCACAACTCTACATTTTGAGCCTCCAAAAACAAAACTTGGCAGCAGGTGCTGCCACCTATTGCTAGCAGGTGCTGCCACCTATTGCCATGTTTTGCTTTTTTTTTTTTTTTTTTTTGGCTTCTTCTTGCTTTTGGGACCTTTTGGACTAGATATCCAAAATTTTTTTAATCAAAATTTGACTTTTTGTAGTTAAATATATATGTATTATTTTAACTCTATGTCATATTTATTAAAGTACTTCTTTACTCTTACATTACAAATACGGGTATTACAATTCTACACACCTTACAAAAATTTCATCCCCAAAATTTCCTTACCTAAAATCAAGAAAAGAGTTGGGGGTATTCTTTCCTCATTCTTGCTTCATGCTTCCACGTGATTTCTTTGACATCTTTGTTTCACCATAATACTTGAATCAAAGGAATGACTTTATTTCTCAAGACTTGTTTCTTTCTGTCTAGGATTCTGACCAGTACTTGCATAAAAGTCAAATCTTCCTGAAATTTTATCACCTGATTCGAGCAGTGATACATGAAACACATTATGTAATTGCTTGAATTCTGGGGGCAAATCTAATCGATATGCTACTGGTCCAATTCTCTCGATCATCTCATAGGGCCCCACAAATCTCGTGCTTAACTTTTCCTTCCTTTTAAACCTCAACACCCCTTTCCACGGAGATATCTTCAAAAATACCTAATCTCTAACTTGGAACTCGAAAGGTCGTCTTCTTTTATCAACATATCCTTTATGTCTGTTCTGGGCTGCTCTGAGGTTTTCTCTAACCAGTTTGATCCTTTCAGTAGTCAAGTCTATCATTTATGGGCCATATATCTTTCTCTCTCCAACTTCTTCCCAGCATGCTGGAGTTCTACACCTTCTACCATATAAAGCCTCGAAGGGTGCCATCCCAATACTAGTTTGATATTGATTATTGTATGCAAACTCGATCAAAGGAAAATAAGCATCCCAACTTACTGAGTAACTTAATACACTTTCCCTCAGCATATCTTCTAGTATTATGATGATTCTCTCCGTCTGCCCATCAGTTTGTGAATGAAAAGTTGTACTAAATTGCAATTATGTACCTATAGCTTCTTGGAAACCCCTCCAAAATCTAGAGGTAAATCTAGAATCTTTATCTGATACAATGCTTAAGGGTACTCCATGTAATTTTACTATCTCTACTACATACAAATTACCCAACTTTTCTGGACTCTAGGTAGTTGTAATAGGAAGAAAATGTGAAGACTTAGAAAGTTTATCCACTATAACCCACAAAGTGTCATGTCCCCTTCGGGTATGGGGAAAACCAGAGACAAAACCATTCTCACATTTTCCCATGACCACTCAGGTACTGGAAGAGGTTGTAATAAACCTGCTGGATGTCTATTCTCAGCCTTCACCTATTGACAAGTCAAACATCTAGAAATATATTCCGCTACATCCTTCTTCATCCCTGCCCACCAATAATTCTGTCTCAATCCCCTATACATCTTATCATTACCCGGATGCATGGAATATATAGAATCATGAGCCTCCCTTAGTATCTCCCTTCTCATCTCCACATCATTGGGAACACAAACTCTATGCCCCAATACTACCATACCATCTTCTCTAATTCTAAACTTATTTGACTTCCCACTCAACACTTCCCGCCTGATCTTTTCTATCCCCTCATCTCTACCCTACATCTGTAATAAACAATCAATAATAGAATATTGTATTACCATATTTGCCATCAATACTTCTTTATCATTGACACTCAACTATATCCTCATCCTTCTTAATTCTATCATCAAGCTAGTATTATGACTCCCAATAGCAGCTAATCTTCCTATAGCCTTTCTACTCAATGCATTAACTACTACATTAGCCTTTCCTGGATGATAATGAATCGTACTATCATAATCACAAGTTAACTCCATCCACCTCATCTGCCTCAAATTCAACTCATTCTGGGTCAGTAAATGCGTCAAACTTTTATGATCAGTAAAAATTTCACAACCGGCTCCATATAAATGATGTCTCCAAATCTTCAAAGCAAAAATTATGGTAGTCAATTCTAAATCATGGGTCGGGTAATCCTCTCATGGTTCTTTAGTTACCTAGATGCATAAGCTATAACTCTCCCATGTTGCATCAACATGCATCCCAACCCTTGATGTGACGCATCACTATAAATGACAAATCCTTCATCACCAGAAGGAAGCACTAATACCGGGGCTGTAGTTAGTTTTTCTTTCAACAGTTGGAAACTTCTCTCACATTCCTCTGACTACCTAAACTTCACGCCCTTCCTAGTCAATTTAGTCAATGGTCCAGCAATCATAGAAAATTTTTGGATAAATCTCCTATAATAACCAGCCAACTCCAAAAAGCTTCTAATTTTAGTTACACTCGTGGGTCTTTCCCAATTCAACACCGCTTGCATTTTCTGGGCCCCTCTCGCAACACAACATGCCCCAAGAAAGATATTTCGCTTAACCAAAACTCGAACTTAGAGAACTTCGCATATAATTTCTCTCTTCTCAAAATCTCCAACACTATCTCCAAATGTTGCATATGCTCCTTCTCATTCTTGGAATATACCAAAATATCATCAATAAGCACAATCATAAATCTGTCCAAGAATACTTTATAATCCCGATTCATAAGGTCCATAAATGCTACAGAAGCATTAGTTAACCCAAATGGCATCACCAGGAACTCATGGTGGCCATAACATGTCCTAAAAGTAGTCTTAGGTACGTCGCCCTCATTTATCCTCAATTGATGATAACCCAATCTCAGGTCTATTTTAGAAAACACTATAGCTCCCTGTAACTGCTCGAATAAATCATATATCCTAGGCAAATAATATCTATTCTTGATGGTGATCTTATTCAACTGTCTTATAGACTGAGGTTTCAACCCAAGAGGGGGGGTGAATTGGGTTTTAAAAACTTTTTGCAGATTAAAACACAAATTTATAAAACAAATAACACAACAAGCATATAAACAAGTAATATGTGCTGTAAATAAAGAGTTTAAGGAATAGAGGATGCAAACTCAGTTTATAGTGGTTCGGCAATATCGGAATCTTTCCGACCCTACATCCACTCTGTTAAAGGAATCTCCTTGAAGTACTCCATTAAGAAACTTAGTCGTGCAACTTCACGGGTGTTGCATAAACCTTACAATCCCTTCCTCTTGGAAGCAAACCACTTCCTCTCGGAAGTAAAAACCCCTTCCTTTCGGAAGCAACTCTCTTCCTTTTGGAAACAAATCCCTTTACAATAAATATTGTAAAGAAAACAGTAGAGAGACAACAATGGAAGCTTATACAACTGAATAATATCTCTCTTTCTAGGTAAAGCTTGAAGAATGACTCAACAATCAAATTTTCAAAGCTTTTTGAGTATCAATGAGTAAAAATTATTTTAATGTATAAAACTCTCTTTCTAAAAGCTTAATAGAGTGGGTTTATATAGCCTTGAGGAAATATACCCGTTTGTAACTGATTTTGTCCATTTAGGTACAATTTGTGTTGAAATCTCGCGTCCCAACAGTTATATTTTTTGATCTACCAGTCGACTGGGTCTTAGTACCAGTCGACTGGGTCTTAGTACCAGTCGACTGGATCCTATTTAAAAATCATATTTTTAAGGCTGTTAAAGGTACCAATCGACTGGGTATGACTTACCAGTCGACTGGAAACCTTCTACAAGGATTACTAGTCGACTGGGTAGTTCTTACCAGCTGATTAGGAAGTCTCTTACCAAAACACCAGTCGACTGGTATGAAGCATCCAGTCGACTGGTATAAGTACCCAGTCGACTAGGTTGCTTTAACAACCCAGTATTCATGTCTTGAATAGATTTTGACTTTAAAAACATTTGTTTAAAAGGTTATGTTAAAATACTTTTTCAAAAAGAGCCATTGGACAAGCTAATTACCTGAACAAGTGAGACTACAACTTGTTTTAATATCATAGGCCTATTCTAGTTCTTATGTCTTTACTTTGATGTTTGATTCGGGTTGAGTTCTTGCACTTTGATCCTTGGTTGAATGCTCTTATTGCTTAATACACTTAGATAGCATCATTACTATAAAAAGAGTTGTGTTTTGTCATCATTAAAACAAAGGCGAGGGTCAACAATCTCCCCCTTTTTGATGATGACAAAACTAATGAGAGAAAACTGGTAAAAAAACTAAGTGTTGGTTTTCTGAAAAAAAATCAAGCAGAGTCTCCTCTGTTTTTTGAACAAAACCAACCTGTAAAAGATCAAAAGCAGTTTATATTCAACCCAACCAAGCAACTCAACATATAAAAACATATCCCAATATCTTTGGAGCACTGCTCCCCCTAAATTTATGTAGTATCTTGAGTTTTCACATTTTCTTATTTTTCTCCCCCGTTTTGAAAATAGTAGAAAAGGGGGCTGATAACTAAAAAAAAAATAAGCTATATAAACACTATAGTCATCAATAACATGTACCAACAAACTTGTATGCGAAAATTTGACATTCGGAGTTTAGAAGACTTCCCGAGAAGAACCAAAAGTTTTCATACATGCAGAAACAGTTATAAAGCTTTTAACGAATATAAAGTGATATAAAGCAGGCAACTAAATTTCATTTACGTAGAACGAGTACATGACACAGGTCTAATCATAAGGGATCATCATATATATAAAAAGTCTATACACGAACAGGCTTCGTAAAGCCATGCAAAAGTACAAAATGACATAAAAATATGAAATATGTCCGTGCTAAGAACAGTGAAAATGTCTATGAAAAAAATACATCTCGAAAGAAAGATAGTAATACGAATCATGGAGCAGGAGAGTCCGAGCCATCACGAATGAGATAACGAATCTCAGCCAGTGAACTCTCGGCGTAACTGGAAGTCATCCCGGAGGGTCTCAATGGAGGAGTTTAAGGTCTGGAATCTTAGTCGCATGGTCAGCTGGAGGCTCGTGATAGCTTGAAGTAGATCGCCGTACCCATCCTGACCAGCACTTGAGTCACCCAGAGGAGGTGCTCAGGCATCTGTATCCATATCAGTAGCAGCAGCAGCATCCTCGTCCTCATCATCACTGTTGTCATCCTCCCTAATCCGTATGTGCTTCCCAGCCTTTGAGTAGATGAGGCCGTCGCGGACCATGCATCCCATCTTTTTCAGTGAGGAGATGTTGATGATGTCATTTGGCCCGATATCCTGAGCCTCGGAGGCAGGGAGAGGCACTCGGAAGTGCTGGAGTATGAGTGTTATGAGCATCCCGTAGGGAAGACACCCAGAGTCGCTCGCTTCGCCATTAATCATGTTGGCGAGCAGCAGGGGGTATTTATTGAAGTGGTGCCCAGTTTTAAGGCACCAAATCAATACTATATCTATCTTAGATAGATACCCCCAACTCCCTAGTCTCGAGTGGATGGCCCAACTCATGATGAGGTTGAACAATTTCGAGTCTAGGGGCATGTCACTACGTGTATGAAATGTAGTGGGTCGGTGTACATAGTTAGGGTCGCCCCTAACCATCTGACACGCCTCATCAACATCGAAATTGTCTAGCCATCCATCTAGACTCCATTGGATCCCTCCCACAAGGATCCTCAAAATGCTCATTAAGAGGTCAGTATTGACCTCAAACTCCACACCCATAACACTAGTTCTGAATCTCAGAGCCAGTGGACTGGGTTTCACTAAGTTCGCATAGAACTGGTGAATCAGTCGTGGGTAGTATTTTTCATGTACCTTGACCAGTGGGGTCAAGTGTATTGCCTCGAAGGCAGGTAAAATATCGAAATTACCATGACGAATAGAGTCAAAGTCGACAACTCTACCCGTCATGATTTTCTTGTTGCGAATGATTGAATTATACCTGGCCTTCGTTGCAGGGCTGGAAAACAGAGACTCATCAAGCTCTGTTATGGGGTTCTTGCTTGACGAGCCCGCCACACCCTTCCCCTGTGACTCTGGATCCGTGGATTTAGTGGACCTTGGCCTTGTAGGCGCATTTGGTCCCCCAGTAGTGTATTTCACTTGGATTCTATTTGAGATTTTTGGGAAAAATGGGTTTTTGGGTAAAAGGAGTTTTTTTTGGTGGAAATAAGGGAATTCAACCGTAGAAAGTTGAAAAAAATAGTCTTAGATGAGTAGATCGATGTGTTTAGGTGTTGTTTTGATGGTTTTTGGATCAAAATGATGAGATTTTGTAGAGAGAGAAAGCTAGGGTTTTTGAAAATGGCGTAAAAATCTAAAAAAAATGAACAACCTATTTATAGAATCGCGATACCAGTCGACTGGGGTAAGGATACCAGTCGACTGGGTCCTTTGCAAGGATGAACAGTTTTACATACCAATCGACTAGGTTAGGGTTCCAGTCGACTGGAAGAATAGGCAGAGAGATACCAATCGACTGGGGTGATAACTAAATTTCAAAATTTTGGCTCCAAACAAGGTCTAGTTGAACTAGTCGACTGGTATTGACTTACCAGTCGACTGGGAAATTAGGCAGTGACTTTCCAGTCGACTGGGATAGACTTACCAGTCGACTAGACTCTTGAGAAAATTTTCAATTTTGAGTCTTAGCACGAAATTTGTTTATCCATACCATCTTGTGTGAGAGAGATATTAAACAAGGATTAATACTCATTCACTGGATGTCAAATATGCATAATGATGAATGATGAAGCAATTAGACATTCAATTTATCTTAATCCAACAAGCCCATTAATAGTCTAATTTTACATAAGCTAGCTTCACTTAGAGGTTTTGTAAGAATGCCAGCTATTTAATCTTCTGATGGTATAAATTATAGTCTTATATCACCTTTTTGAGTATGGTCTCTTAAGAAATGATGTCTAATTTCTATGTGTTTAGTTCTAGAGAACTGAATAGGATTCTTAGTTAGATTGATAGCACTAGTATTATCACAATGAATTGGAATACTTTTAAAGATCATGCCATAGTCTTCTAGTTGTTGTTTCATCCATAATACTTGGGCACAACAACTTCCAGCTGCAACATATTCCACCTCGGCGGTTGATAGTGCAACTGAGTTTGTTTCTTGGAAAACCAAGAGGTTAACATTGCACCTAAGAATTGGCATGTTCCACTTGTGCTTTTTCTATATAACCTACACCCAGCAAAATCAGCATCTGAATATCCTACAAGCTCAAAAGATGAATCTCTAGAGTACCATAATCCTATGGTTTGAGTTCCTTGTAGATATCTAAGGATTTTTTTTACTGCAAAAACATGTGATTCCTTAGGACTAGCTTGAAATCTAGCACACATGCATACACTGAACATTATATTAGGTCTACTTGCAGTCAAATAAAGCAAAGCTCCTATCATGCTTCTATAATATTTAGTATATACACATTTACCTCCTTCATCAAGATCAAGTTTTGTCGAGGTGCTCATGGGTGTTCCAAGTGGCTTTGAGCTTTCCATCCCGAACCTCTTTAGTAGGTCCTTAGTGTACTTTGATTGATTGATGAAGATGCCTCCTTTTAGTTGTTTTATTGAAGACTGAGGAAGTAGGTAAGCTCTCCCATCATCCTCATTTCAAATTCACCTTGCATGCATTTTGCAAACTCTTGACACATAGATTCATTAGTAGCACCATATATAATATCATCAACATATATTTGAACTAGCAAAGTGTCATTTTTGTGAGTTTTTGTAAAAAAGATTGTGTCTATCTTACCTCTTACAAAGTCATTGTTAATTAAAAAATTACTTAAGTCTTTCATACCATGCCCTTAGAGCTTGCTTCAACCCATATAGAGCCTTAGAAAGCTTGTAGACATGATTTGGAAGACTAGGATTCTCAAATCCAAGAGGTTGCTCAACATAAACCTTTTCTTGTATGAAGCCATTTAAAAATGCACTTTTTACATCCATTTGAAATAACTTAAACTTATTAAAGCATGCAAAGGCTAATAACATTCGAATAGCTTCTAATCTAGCTACGGGAGCATAGGTCTCATCAAAGTCTATTCCTTCTTATTGATTATATCCCTTAGCAACTAGTCTAGCCTTGTTTCTAATTACTATTCCATTTTCATCAATCTTATTTCTAAATACCCATTTAGTTCCAATTATTGAATAATTCTTAGGTCTAGGAACTAGATTCCATACATTGTTCCTTTCAAATTGATTTATTACTTCTTACATTGTAATCATCCAATCATTATTCTTTTCAGCTTCAATAAATGTCTTAGGTTCTACTTGAGACAAATAAGCTACATAATTGCAAATATTTCTAATAGAGGAATGAGTTCTTACCCCTTGTGAAGGATCACTATCACTTGATCAATCGGGTGATAGTTTACATACCTCCAATCTTTGGGAAGACTATCCTCTTGTCGACTTGTAGATGGTTGGTCTACTTTGAGAGTTTTCATCTCTCTATTTTTTTTGAGGTGGACACTCCTTTGGGTCAACAATGGGAGTAGGAGTTTTCAATCTTGGAATAAAATCTGCATCATCATTAAAAGAAACTTCTCTACTACTAAATGGGTTAGACTCATCAAGAGTTACATGTACAGATTCTTCTACCACTATAGTTCTCTTGTTGAAAACTCTATTAGCCTTACTAGAGGTTGAATATCCTAAAAATATTCCTTCATTGGTCTTAGAATCAAATTTACCTAAGTTAGTTTTATTGTTATTTAGGATGAAACATTTACAACTAAAAGTACGAAAATAAGAGATATTAAGCTTTCTACCTCTCCATAATTCATATGGAGTTTTGTCTAAAATAGGCCTAATTAAAATTTTATTCAAGATATAACAAGAAGTGTTTAATGCTTCAGCCCAAAAGTATTTTGGTAAACTATTTTCACAAAACATTGTTCTTGAAAATTCTTCTAGAACTCTATTTTTCCTCTCAATAACTCCATTTTGTTGAGGAGTTCTAGCAGCTGAAAAGTTGTGATCAATCCCATTTTCATCACAAAATTTTGAAAAACTTTGGTTTTCAAATTCTTTTCCATGATCACTTCTAATGCCTGAAATACAAATTCCTTTTTCATTTTGAACCTTTTTGCAAAAGTTTTCAAATCCTTTGAAAGCTTCATCCTTGTAAGCAATAAAAATAACAAAGGTATATCTTGAATAGTCATCAACAATAACAAGAGCATATTGATGTCCACCTAGACTAATGGTACTTATTGGACCAAATAAGTCCATATACAAAAGTTCCAAAGGTCTAGTAGTTGAGACTACATTCTTTGATTTAAAAGAAATCCTAGTTTGTTTTCCCATTTGACAAGCATCACATACTTTGTCTTTTTCAAAATTGATTTTGGGAAGTCTAATGACTAAATCTTTTCTTGAAATGATTTTCAGCAAGTTCATGTTCACATGACCAAGCCTTCTAAGCCATAGCCATGGATTTTCACTAATGGTAGGAAAACATTTTTCATTTTCGGAATGCAAGGATTTCAAATCAACTATATAGACATTTTCATGTCTATGGCCAACAAATTTAATCTTGTTGCTTTTGATGTCTATAACTAGACAATGAGAGGTCTCAAATGTGACTTTGTTGCCTTCGTCACAAAGTTGACTAATACTTAGTAAATTTGGCTTAAGGCCTTGTACTAGCAGTACATTATCTATGGTTGAGAAATCATTACCAACTTTTCCATGCCCGGTGATCTTTATTTTTGTGTTGTCTCCAATGGTGACAAGTCCACCGTCTCTTAGAGTTAGTTCCTTGAATACACTTTTATCATCAGTCATGTGTTTTGAGCATCCACTATCAAGGTACCAACAGTTACCCTTTTCCTTGGTGTGGAGACATATCTACATTACATAAGGATACATAATGGCATTTTTAGGTACCCAAAATTTCTTAGGTCTTTTGGGGTTAGTCCTTGAAAATACGGTTCCTTTTGGGACCCATACTTTCTTAACAGCATATAGTGATCTATAGACATGTTGATGATGCACAATTCTAGGATAATAGTTATTGAATTTTCTAGGATTTTTTAGTTTTGTATGCCTATAATGCTTAGGATAAAAGTTCCTAGGATACATGTTTCTATTATAAGGAATATGAATATACATGTCATTTCCAGTCAATGTATAATGATGATTCTTAGGATACATGCTTGCATTATCATTAGTATGCATATTATTTCTAGAATAATTATGATAGTAATTCCTAGGATATGCTCGTGAAGTGTGCAAGTCTTGGGTATACAAATTATTCGTAGGATGCACATGATGATTATTCCTAACATGTGCATAAGCATTCCTTGAATGAGCATACATATAAGCATGAGTATTTCTAGGATTCTTCAATCTTATATTAGCATTAGAATTGGTATTTCTAGACATGCTATCATTCAATGGGGGTGTGATTTTAATCTTAGAAGTAGAGGCTTCATTCACACATGAAGCTTTCATGAATAAGCCCACTTTTGATTTTTGCTTGCCTAATGGAGAGTATCCTAAACTAGATTTTCCTTCACTTAATCTTTGGCAAGAAAGAACTTCATCAAGCTTTTCTTTACCAAGCATGAGTCTACATATAGTACCATTTAATTCTAATATCTTCTTCTTTAAATTCTCATTTTCATCTTTAAAGAAGTCTTGAGAAGCATCATACAGCAATGAAGATAATTTTTCTTTCTCTTCTCTTAGACTTATTATTTCTTTAGAAAGGGTTGACACCTCTTTCTTAAGAGTAGAGTTCCTAGAATCAAATTTCTTCAATTCATCATGCATTTCATTTATAACTTCTAACAATTCTTTACTACTGCTCACAATGTTGTTTTTAGAAGAGGGAGAAGATAATACCTCATTTTCATCATCAATTGCCATAAGGCATAGGTTGGATATTTCCTCATATCTGACTTCTTTATCCGAGGATTATTCTTCTTCTTCATCATAACTCCAAGTGGTTGCAATCATAGCCTTTTTCTTGAAGCTCTTGTATGGTTTGTTTGTAGCCATACAATCGGCCTTGATGTGACCGGGCTTTTTGCATCCATAGCATACAAGTGGTTCCCTTTTTGAGGTAGGATCCTTTGTGTAAGGTTTCTTGCTTTTCCTCAAGAATTTATGAAATCGCTTGGTGATTAGAGCCATATCACCATCTTCTTCGTTGCTCACTGCCTCTTCTTCCGATTCTTCTTCTCTGTTGTATGTAGAGGCTTTGAGAGCAATCATTTTTTTTTTCTCATCATCATTGACAATGAGATTCATTTCCTCCATTTAATATGTCAACAATGACCCAAGGAGTGTCTCAACATCAAGTTTGTCAAGATCTTTGGCCTTCGTGATAGCAGTCTTCTTTGCTTTCCATGTAGATGGCAAAGACCTTAAGATTTTTCTTGTCAATTCAAATTCCTCAATGCTCCTACCAAGAAGCTTCAAACCATTAACAATAGTTGTGAAACGTGAGTGCATTTGAGAAATTGTTTCATTAGGAGACATTCTAAAGATTCATATTCAGATACTAGCATATAGATTTTTGATTTTTTAACCTCACTAGTTCCTTCATATGTCACTTGCAATTTATCCCATATTTCCTTAGCAGAAACACATGCAAAGATTTTATTGTATTCAGATATATCTAAAGCACAACGTAAAATACTTGTTGCTCTACTATTGAAGGACATCATTCTACAATCCTCCTCATTATACTCAGTTTTGAGTTTAGGCATTGTATGAATGGTATCTCCAATAGTGATTTCCTTTGATGGAATTCTAGGTTCCTTTTCAATGACTCTCCACAGATTATAATCTTGTCATTCAACAAAGATTTTAATAATATTTTTCCAATAGTTATAGTTGGAGCCATTGAACAAGGGAGGCCTAGTATATGAGTGTCCCTCAGAATAGCTATTTGCTGCCATCGGATAAACTCAAGGATATTAAGCCTAAAATTGAGAACGAGGCTCTGATACCAGTTGTAGACTGAGGTTTCAACCCAAGAGGGGGGTGAATTGGGTTTTAAAAACTTTTTGCAGATTAAAACACAAGTTTATAAAACAGATACCACAACAAGCATATAAACAAGTAATATGTGCTGTAAATAAAGAGTTTAAGGAATAGAGGATGCAAGCTCAGTTTATAGTGGTTCGGCAATATCGGAATCGTTCCGACCCTACATCCACTCTCTTCAAGAAACCTCCTTGAAGTACTCCACTAAGAAACTTAGTCATGCAACTTCACGGGTGTTGCACAAACCTTACAATGCCTTCCTCTTGGAAGCAAACCCCTTCCTCTCGGAAGCAAAAACCCCTTCTTTTTGGAAGTAATTCCCTCCCTTTCGGAAGCAAATCCCTTTACAATAAATACTGTAAAGAAATTAGTAGAGAGACAACAATGGAAGCTTATACAACTGAATAATATCTCTCTTTCTTGGTAAAGCTTGAAGAATGGCTCAACAACCAATTTTTCAAATCTTTTTGAGTATAAATGAGTAAAAACTTATTTCAATGTATAAAGCTCTCTTTCTAAAAGCTTAATAGAGTGGGTTTATATACTCTTGAGATAATATGCTCGTTTGTAACTGATTTTTTCCATTTAGGTACAATTTGTGCTGAAATCTCGCGTCCCAAAAGTCATATTTTTTGAATTACCAGTCGACTGGGTCCTCTTTAAAAATCACATTTTTAAGGCTGTTGAAGGTACCAGTCGACTGGGTATAACTTATCAGTCGACTGGAAACCTTCTGCTCAGATTACCAGTCGACTGGGTAGTTCTTACTAGTCGACTGAGAAGTCTCTGAACAAAACACTAGTCGACTAGTATGAAGCATCTAGTCGACTGGGAACATACTGACCTTTATACTAGAAGACTAGTATAAGTACCCAGTCAACTGGGTTGCTTTAACAACCCAGTATTCATGTGTTGAATAGATTTTAACTTTAAAAATATTTGTTTAAAAGGTTATGTTAAAATACTTTTTCAAAAAGAGCCATTGGACCAGCTAATTACCTGAACAAGTGAGACTATAACTTGTTTTAATACCATAGACCTATTCTAGTTCTTCTGTCTTCACTTTGATGTTTGATTCGGGTTGAGTTCTTGCACTTTGATCCTTGGTTGAATGCTCTTATTGCTTAATACACTTAGATAGCATCGTTAATATAAAAGGAGCTGTGTTTTGTCATCATTAAAATAAAGGTGAGGGTTAACATGTCTATAATCAATACACAACCTCAATGTCCCGTCATTTTTTTTGACAAACAGCACTGGGGCTCCCCACGGTGACATACTAGGTCAGATAAACTATTTATCTAGCAACTTCTGAAGTGAAACTTTCAACTCTCTCAATTTAGCTGGTGCCATTCTATAGGGTGCTGATCTTGGAATCACCTCAATAGAAAACTCAATCTCTCTATTGGGAGGCAAGCCAGTCAACTCTTCAGGGAAAACATCAGAAAAATCTTTTACTACCAAGATTTCTTCTAACTTCCTACTCTCTTTGCTAGAATCCACCACATATGCAAAATTTACAACCCTTCTTTAACAATTTACTAGCAGTTAAGGTAGAAATAAGACAATTAACAAGTATCTTACGTTCTCTCTGAAAATTAAACTCCTCCTGTCCAGGTATCTTGAACACCACATTTTTCCTAAAACAATTTACCCAAGCATGATATGCAGATAACCAATTCATCCCCAGAATTAAATCAAAATCTATCATATCTAAAGGCAAAAAATCAACTTCAAATTCTCTATCAGCAATATTAATCACACAAGCTTGATAAATTGTCTTGATAATAACCCTATCTCCAGTAAGAACCTCAACAATAATTGCATGTATCAAAGGGCTAGCACTAGCATCAATAGATTTCATATAACTACTAGATACAAAAGAATGGGTTGCACCAGAATCAATCAATAATCTAGCCGGCCTACCAATGATAGATACCATACCCATAACAACATTAGGAATGGCTTGTGCATCCTGTTGGGTCAATGCATAGACTTTGCTATCTCTGGACTGAATCTAGCTACCACATCCTCGCTCTGCTACTAATCCTTGACCTCTGCCCTGCACACTCCCTGATCCACCAACTCTCTCCACCGATCTTCTCCCAACACTTCCAACGCTTATGTTAGCAGATTTCCACGCTGGACAATCTGCAGCAACATGTCCTCCGCCACCACATACAAAGTATATCTACTTAGGGCAATTTCGAGCTAGATGCCCCATCTGATTACATCTAAAATAGGCCCTTGATCATGCATCAGATTACCACTTCCACCTGGTGGCATACTTTTTTTTTTGATCTGTAAATAAAGATTGTATTGGTTAAAACATGTACAAAAAACACTGGGCATACCCAGGGGATTTACAGTGAAAGCATATACAGAAACAAAAAAACCAGCTTACAAAGGAAGCTTAATCTTTACAAAGAGAGCTTACAATGATACTAGGAAAGCCCATGGGGATTACAATGCAAGGAAAAACAAAAGCATACAAGCTGGAGTTACATCAGCAGCCTAAACTCAGGGCAAAAAGCATACACAATTTTATAAATTACAATTTGGATCTTCTTGGCAAGACTAGAAGGTAGAACAGGAGCTTGCTCAAAAAGTTTCGCATTTCTGGCCATCCAAATGTTATACACTGTGCATGCTAGGGCAATTATTTTTACAATGGCTGGGGGGCTAGTGCCCTTAACTTTCTGAGTCCACTTGATTGCACTTTCAATTGTAGACATTTGCCTTCTACATCCAAGCCATTCTTTGATAGAGTCCCAAGTTTCCTTGCTGATCCTACATGAGAAGAAGAGGTGCTCCCTGGATTCATCTTGATCTTTGCATAGGGGACAGAGTTTGTCTTCCCCTTCAAGGTGCAGTTTATCTATAGTGAGAAGCCTATTCTGAATGGCAAGCCAAAGGATAAAAGAGTGCTTTGGGGGGCAGTGACCATTCCATACCAATGAGGCCCAGCTGACCACATTTCCTTTCTGTCTGAATGAGTTATACACCTTCTTTATGCATAGATCATCCTGGACCCTACAGTCCATAAGTCTATCCTTGGCTTGCTGGGTAGAGGATGGCTGATCAGATAAGTCATCCCTGATTTCAAGAATTCTCTTCCATAGAGGGGAGTCATCCTTCCTAGCCATGATCTCCCAAATGGATCTGTTCTTTAGGTAGTACTGTTGCACCCATTGAATCCATAAAGAGTCTTTCTTCATGTGGATGTTCTAAAGGACTCTAGTAAGGAGAGCCTTATTCCAAGATTTAAGATCAACCAATCCTAAACCTCCTTCAGACTTAGGTTTGCAAAGGTCTGCCCAGGCTACAAGAGCCTTCCTCATGCCACTACACTTACCATTCCATAAGGAGGTTCTGCACATCCTAGTAATTTTCTCCAGGATGTTACCAGGAATAGAGAATATGGCTAGCTAAAAGCACTCCACACCTTGAAGCACTGACTTGATCAGTTCTATTTTGCCAGCATAGGACAATGAAGAGCCAGCCCAAAAATTTATGTACCCAGCTATTTTGTCAATGAGGGGGGAGTAATGTGTAGCATTTAATCTTGCTGAGGCCAGAAGAACCCCCAAGTAATTAAAAGGGAGGCTGCCATCCTCCATTCTAGTGATTCTTTTGATATCTATCAGTTCCTCAACCTGGACTCCAGCATGAAAAATGTTTGATTTGGCCAGGCTAGCTTGCAGCCCAGAACACTCACTGAACTGGTTGATACACTTCATTAGTAGCCCAACAGATTTACCCTCCCCTCTAGCAAAGAGAATGAGGTCATCAGCAAATGCTAAGTGGGTGATCCTTAGTTTGTCAATTTAGGATGGTATCTGAATCCATCCTCTTCATTTAACCTCCCAAGGAGCCTGGATAAATACTCCACAATCATGACAAACAGATATGGGGAGAGGGGATCACCTTGTCTAAGGCATTTTTTACCAACAAAGAACCCATGCATACTCCCATTGATGGATAGAGAGAAGGCTGTTATAGTGACACATTCCATAATCCAATCCCTAAATTTTCCAGGAAAACCAAGACCCTCAATTAGGCTGTTCAGGAAATCTCATTCAACAATATCATACATTTTTCTGAGGTCTATCTTGATCATACATCTTGGAGAGATTCTTTTCCTACAATACTTCCTAAGAAGTTCCTAAACAAAATAAATGTTCTCTGCCATGCTTCTAGATTTGATGATAATAGCTTGAGCTTGGTTGACAATGAGGTTTAGGCATGGAGCTATTCTAGAGGCAAGGATCTTAGAAATGATCTTGTATATCACATTACAACAGGCTATATGTATGAAGTCCTCCACTCTGGATGCTTGTTTGCATTTTGGGATCAAAGCAAATGAGGTGTGGTTTAACTGTTTTAGAAGTCTCCCATTATGGAAAAATTCCTGAACTGCCTCAATGATATCTTTGTTGATTATATCCCAGGCTTTCTTAAAAAATCTGGAAGAATAACCATCAGGTCCAGGGGACTTGTCCTCCCCTATACTCCATAGAGCTTCCTTAATCTTTTCCTCATAGACATCTTTGATCAACTAGTCAGATTGACTCTCTTGGACTAGAGGGCCTGCTCTAATGACATCAAGGTCTAAAGGGCTGCAATTGGAAGAACAACCTAGGAGGTTCTTATAGAACTTGAGGAATTCCTCCTTCACTTCAGCTTTAGAGGTAGTCAATGATCCATTAGAGGAAACAACAACAGCTATATGGTTTTTTTTAGACCTTCTTTTAACCAAGGCAGGAAAGAACTTAGAGCCCCTATCACTCATGAGGAGGTATCTACACTTAGCCTGCTGAGATAGGAAACTCCTATCTGCTTTTACCAGTTGAAAAGCCTTCAGTTTCAAAGAAGCCACCATAGATTGGATCTCTGGGTCAGATGGGTTATCATGAAGCTCCTTTTGGAGACTAGATAGATTGGAGGAGGCCTCCAGTGCTCTCTCAGAAATGTGACTGAATATTTTTCATTGAGCAGTTTGAAATGAGGTTTGAGAGCTTTCAGGTTTCTACAAAGTTTGAACAGTTTAGTACCCCTCAAGGTTCTACCCTAATGAGCTCTAACTGTATCCATGAACTTATCATGATCAGTCCACATATTAAAGAACTTAAAAGATCTTCTGCCCCCACTAACATCATCCATCAAGCTTACAAGGCATGGGGAGTCATAAAAAAGACAACCAGCAGGCAGGAAGGAGGCTTGGGCTCTCAGCCCCTTTTGATACCAAACATTGTTCACCATTATCCTATCCAATTTACTCCAGACTTTGTTGTTTGTCCAGGTAAATAAGCACCCAGTAGCACTGACATTAGACAAGCCTGTTTCTCTACAACAAAAAGAGGGGTCCCTTAATTCATAGTCTGTTATAGGCAGACCATTAGCTTTCTCATTAGCAGTAAATACATTATTGAAATCCCCCAAAACAAGCCAAGGGGCTGAGCAATCATAACTAAAATTACAAAGATTATCCTACAAGAGTCTTCTAGCCACAATGGTGTTACAACCATTAACAAAACTAATTACAAATTTATGAGAAGTAATTAAGCATAGAACATTATGGTGAATAACTTGAGGGCTTGCTTCTATGATAGATAAACTGACCTTAGAAGGGTCCCACAACACCAAAATTCTGCCAGAAAGATGGGCAGAAAAGTTGTTGATCTGACTTCACAGGTTGAACTTGTTACCCATGATTCTGAGCAGCTTAATTTCATAAAGCTTGCACTCCAAAATTCCCATCACATCAATCTTCTTGCTCTTCATAAGGTGCAATACCCCATTGTGTTTCAGGGGTTTGTAAAAACCCCTGATGTTCCAGTATGCTACAATCATTGGGGAGGTTGGGAGGTAGTCCCTCCCTTCCTGATTGAATGTAGTTCTTTCAGAGCTGATCTTCCTTTCTTCTTCTTAGCTAACTGTATGCTACTCCCTTGCACTCCTATTTCCTTGGCCTTTGCACTGGATTCAGGGGGTTCATTTGGTTGGATGACCATTTTAGAGGGTTCAACATGAAATAGGCTAGATCCAGGCCTTTGGGCACATTCCCCCATTGTTTCTACACACCTAGGGCCCTCCCCCCGGGGTTGGGACTTTCCTATGCCTGCTTCACTAGGTTTTTGAGTTGTATTTCTTTTGGTAGGAGGAAAGTCAACCCCTTATCACTGGCTTATGGGCCTTCCCCCCTTGTCATTTTGAGGAGGAGCCATAGTCCCATCTTGCCTTGGTTTTTCTGTCCCCCTGCCATTCTGTTTTCTTTCTATGTCTGCCTTCCCAATAAGGTTGCATGAGTGAAGGTCATGGCCTAAGATCTTACACCTAGAATAGTACTTAGGGAGGTTTTTATAAGATATCTTTTGCTCAAAGGAGTTCCCATTAAAGAAGCTCACTAGCATAGAGAACTTAATCTTTTTTGCTACATCAATCTCTACAAGCAGCCTAGCATATGAAATTCTCTCTTTAGTGTTTGTAAACTGATCAGCATAGAGAGGTTTCCCAAGTTGGGTGCTTATCTTGCTAAGACTATTAGCAGTCCACAGCTCAAGAGGCAGACCCTTCAACTGAATCCAAATAGGGATAATGCTTATTTTCTCATTACCAAATTGAAAGAACTTAGGCATGGATTTCAAAAGTAAAGGTCTACATAGACTTGGTAGGGACCTTTTTGCAGCACATTCATACTAGTCTCAACATTTTCAAATTTGAAAACAATCACCCACTATCATGAAATTGAGTTAAGATTTTTACCTTCTATGAGTCTGTGAGCATCTTTAAGGCAGCCCTCCCTGGAAATCTTCCAGCAAAGTACCCAACCAAGCAATGTGGGTAGTCTCCAAATAGCTCCTCAATGTCTTCTTCTGTAATGCGTACTGTGTCTCCTTCACTTTCAATAGAGGAGAGTTGCAGGCCCTTGCTTTGCTTTCTGTTCTCAGCAAATAGACTAACTCAAGGGGCTTTCTTGCTTCCTTCCAAGGGGAGTTTCGCATTTAAGCCTTGCTCTTTAGTGCTGGTTCGACCATGAGCATTAGAGGGAGCCTCCTGCCTTTGGAGAGACTCTTTGGAACTGGAACCAATGTGGGGACTCCCATCCTTTAAAGAAGAGAGAGGACAGGTTCTCTTTCTCACTAGAAGAATAGGATTCAGCCTGGTTTGAGACCTCACCATCCTCACCACTATCTTCAGAGGAGCTTGGGGACTCATCCTCTAAAGCCTGGGTATCTTCTTGCATTGCTTGCTTTGCCATAGTTTGATTTTGGTTACTGTTCACCATTGAAGCTCTGTGAGAGTTTTCTTCATTTCCTAAGCCAGAGCCATCCAACTCTGGCCTTAGAGATTTTGATTCTTTCTCTCCCAAGGAGCAGGAAGAGCTTTCTGACACCTTTCTTGATCCTTTGGACCCATTCTTACTGGAGTCCTTTGGAACTTCTTCTCGTGACATAGCTACTGTAGCAACTTTGTTTTTGAAATGATTCTGGACATAATCCAGATCATTCTGCTCTTGGACTGAAAGGGGAGGCTTTCTACTAGGTTTCTTCTTTCCCATGCTAAGAGTAGCAGAAGATTTGACTCACAGAACGGGAATGGGGGAAGAGAGAAGGGCGAGAAACCATGGACAAGCACTGTAGCAGTTGAGAGCTTCTCTCTCTAGCTTGCCCGGGACTCCACCTGGTGGCACACTTACTCCTTTACCATAACTCCCAATTCCTATAGCTTGCCCCCCAAATCTAGGGGACCCACTGGTATTACTCTGAGCTACAAAAATAATAGATCCTGTCTGCCTCTGCCTTTGCACTACAGTTCTTTGTGACAAGGAACCCCCTCCTCTGGGGTGGTCTCCCGCCTTGTACACCCATATTGCTACCACTTCTAGGTCTCTTAAATCTAGACCTCTTCAACTAATCACTCCTACCTCTCAACTCCATTGATGAGTGCCAAATATTGCATATTTTGACCCCTTAATTTACATTTGTTAGCTTAGAAATTTGTTACTTTGACTTGTTTTTCGTTGTTTTACAGGTTTACAAGCACTTGGAAAGGAGTTTTACTAAATTACCAAAATTGCTTGTATAGATCAATCATCTTTGCAGATTAAACTGTATTGATTCAGGAAGAACCAGGAGATGAGCAATATATGCTTGGAAAGATCATGATGCCTGTTTTCTGGGGAATTTTATGACTCATAAATATGATTTTTCTAGAGAAAGTTATGGCAGTTTTAGTAGACAAAGGTTAGGCTGTGTGGGATTTCAGCATGGGCAAAAGTTTTGAAGGGCATGTTAAGGCTTAAATCCCACATCCCACATTGGTTGGAAACATATTCTATATCCCACATCCCACATTGGATTGGAAACACATTGCACTCATAGAGTTCCCCTATAAAAGTCCCATTTCACTTCATCAAATGGTGTGCAATCTGGAGGATTTCTACTAGCATTCTGGTGGATCTCGAAGGCTTTGCTACCAAGAGGGGAAGTGCCGCATGACAGCTGCGAGTGGAATCTCTCTATCCATGTATTGTTAGTTTTAATTTATTTTAAGTTTTAAAGTTTAAATGTTTAGCACTGTAATTGTGAAAATTATGTTCATAATTATGCGAGGCTAAAATCTTCATCTAAGGTTCAAACTAATGAGTGCCACGGTAGAAGGGCCACGGTAGTGAAACTGATCTCGTATATCACCAAACTGGTCTCTCAACTCCGTAAATTATCCCTTTGTCTTAGCCCTGAAGGCAATCAGCTCATCATACATTGATGTCATCTTGGACTTCAAAGTCCAAAGTTGTAGATAAGTGGATTGCTGCATGCTGTTGAGAACCTCTACCAACTGAGCTACCTGGATCTACTGCCCTATGCTGTGTACCAGTAGGAACACCCTGTTCCTTTTCCTCTTCATTTAAATATTCATCACTAATTCTGATGTTCTTCCCAGGCTTGGAGACCACAAAACTTTCCCTGATTGCACATCTTATCCTCTTTAGGGAAGATGCATTAATCATATTAGGTTGATCAAGGTCTCGAGACTCATTCTCAAGGAGGGAAATGTCATAATGTTTTAGGATAAGGGTAATGATCATGCCATAGAGTAAACCACCAATGTTGTTATCATGACCCACAAGCATATTACTAATGATGAGAGGTTAAAGGTTGTATAGAGTCCCAGTCTTAAGGTAATAGGATGTCTAACTTAAAAGGATTAATCCTACTACCTATTCTAGGGTTGATTGTCCAATTGATGATGAGGTTCAACATCCTAGAATATAGGGGTAGGTTAGTGTAGGTATTATAGGTTTGGATACTATAAGTATAGTTTGGGTTCCCTTTGACCACCCTATAAGCTGCCTCATAGTTGAAATTTATAGGCCACCCATTTGCTACCCATTTAATTTCTTCAGTAGGCAAATCCAAAATTTGAAGCAAGACACTAGCAGAAACCACAAACTCCTTACCTATGACCATTATTGTAAAACGAGGGGTAGAGGATAAAGGTTATTATAGGTTGGCATAAAATTAGTGGATTAGTTTAGGATAGTATTTTTCGTGGATTTTGACTAATGTTGTCCACCATAGCCTATCAAACAAGGGCTTAATGTAGAAATTTCTAAACATAATGAATGTAAAGTCTACTAATCTACCAGGTATAATTTCCTTAACCTTTGTACAAGTGTTGTACCTTTTCTTAGCATATGCACTGCGAAAAGTTGAGGCGTCCAAATCATCTCGATTCGTTTTGTTTGTGTCTCCTTCCTTTTCCTTGCCTTTGGCTTCTTGAGAAGTTTTACGTTTCCTTATGGTAGGATTGTCTCCTCTGGGATAAAGCTTCTTTAGACATTGTCGTTCAGATATTTTTGGAGAGAGAAAGTCATGAATCTGAAGGTTTTGATGAGTGGTTTTAAGTTTATATGGAAGAACTTGGACGGTTGTGACAAGAAGGTGAAGTATCTCTAGAAAGAAAAGTGGAAACAGTTAAACTTTTTAGATTTGGTGAAAAAAACTTTTAAAAATGAAGGGTCATATTTACAGAATTGTCGATTCGGTCGACTGGGTCTTTCTTCAGTCGACTGAATCAGTTAGAGAATTGATCAGTGTTGAAAAGCATTTTCATTTGATCGACTATATGGTTTATTCAATAGACTGTATGAGTTCATTTAGTCGACTAGATAAGTGTTAAGTCAACTTAATGAGAGGCAGAAAGTTAGGGGTTTTCTGGGTAGGCAGTCGACTTAATAAATTATTCAGTCACCTAATTAAAGTAGTTTTCAGAAAAACTTGAATTCCTAATTGAAAAATTGCAAGCATGTATTACTTTAAGCCATTTTTAAGTGAGGGAAACATCAAATGAAAATCAGTGCTTATTCACTTAATAGCATCTATGCAAATGATGAATGAAAATACAATCAAACACATAAACAATCAAAGTTTTGCATACCCATTAGCATTCTAATTCTACAAAAGCTATCTTCATTCAAAGGTTTAGTAAGGATATCATCAATTTGATCTTCTGTAGGAATGAATTTAGGTTTGATATCACATTTTTTAGCATGATCTCTTATAAAATGATGTCTAATCTCAATGTGTTTGGTTCTAGAATGCTGAATTGAATTTTTAGTTAAATTGATAGCACCAGTGTTATCATACAAAATTGGAATATTTTCAAAATGTGTGCCAAAATCTTATATTTACTGTTTTATCCATAAAATTTATGCTCAACAACTATCGGCGACCACATATTCTGCTTTGGCGGTCGATAATGTAATTGAATTTTGTTTCTTGGGAAACTAAGAAGTTTACATAGCATCTAGAAATTGGCATGTTCCACTAGTACTTTTTCTATCAAACCTACAACCAGCAAAATCAGCATCCGAGAACCCAACTAAATAAAAAATGAGATTTTCTTGAATATCAGAACCCTAGATTTTGAGTACCATGCAAATACCTTAAAATTCTTTTAACAGCAACAATGTGAGATTCTTTTAGTATTAGCTTGAAATCTAGCACATATGCATACACTAAACATAATATCGGGTCTACTAGCAGTTAGATAAAGTAAAGTCCCTATCATGCTTCTATACTTCTTAGTATCAATATTTTTACCTTCTTTGTCCAAATTAAGCTTTGTTAAGGTGCTCATGGGAGTCCCAATAGACTTTGAATTCTCTATCCTAAAACTCTTTAGTAAATCCTTTGTGTATTTGAATTGGTTGATGAAGATTTCTCACTTTGTATGTTTAATTTGAAGACCAAGGAAGTAGTTGAACTCTCTAATCATGTTCATCTCAAACTTAGCTTGCATGCACTTAGCAAAGTCTTGACATGTGGACTCATTAGAGGCACCAAATATGATATCATCAACATATATTTGAACTAGAAGAGTGTCATGCTTATGAGTTTTAGTAAAAAGAGTTGTCTATTTTTCCTCTTGAAAAAGCATTTTTAAGCAATAAAAAAAACTTACTTTACCTTTCATACCATGATTTTGGAGCTTGCTTCAACTTATAAAGAGCTTTAGAAAGCTTATAAACATGGTTTGGTTAGGATATTCAAAACCAAGAGATTTTTCAACATAGACCTCTTCTTCAATAAAGCCATTTAAAAATGCACTTTTTACGTCCATTTGAAAGAATTTGAAGTTCTTAAAAAATGGAAATGAAAGCAATGTACGAATAACTTCTAATCTAGCTACGAGAGTATAGTTTTCATCAAAATCAATTTATTCTTCTTGATTATAACCTTTAGCTACAAGTCTAGCTTTGTTCCTAGTTACTGTTCCATTTTCATCCAATTTATTTCTAAACACCCATTTAGTTCCAATTACAGAATGATCCTTAAGTCTATCAACTAAAGTCCAAACTTTATTTCTTTCAAATTGATTTAATTCTTTTTGCATAGCATTTATCCAATTATCATCATTTTTGGCTTCACTAAAAGTCTTAGGTTCTAATTTATATAAGAAAGCAACGTAATTACATACATTTCTCATAGCGTATGAAGTTCTTACCTCTTGTGAAGGATCACCAATCACTGAATTGATTGGGTGATAATTCACATACCTCCAATCTTTAGGAAGACCATCCACTTGTTGACTTGTTGAAGATTGATCAAGTCTAGGCTCATCTTCCCCTTGAGATATTTGAAGTTGATTCTCCTTGGGGTCAATAATAGGAGTGGTGTCATCCATTCTTGAAATAAAACCTACATCATCATCAAGAGAAGGTCTTCTACTACAAGTAGGGTCAAATTCATCAAAAGCAATATGAATGGATTCTTCAATGACTAGAGTTTTTTTTCTTCTTAAAGACTCTATAAGCTTTACTAGAGGTTGAATATCCCAAGAAAATTCCTTCATCAATCTTGGAATCAAATTTACCTAAGTTAACTTTATTGTTATTTAGGATGAAACATTTGTAACCAAAAGCATGAAAAAAAAAGATACTAGGTTTTCTACCTTTCCATAGTTTATATGGAGTTTTGTCAAGCATAGACCTAATTAAAACCCTATTTAAAACATAACATAAGGTATTTAAGACTTCCACCCAAAAGTATTTTGGCAAGTTAGTTTCACAAAGCATAGTTCTAGCAAATTCTTCTAAAGCTCTATTTTTCCTTTCAACAACACCATTTTGTTGAGGAGTTCTAGAAGCTAAAAAATTGTGATTAATACCGTTATCATCACAATATTTTGAAAAGTTTTGATTTTCAAATTATTTTCCATGATCACTTCTTATGCTTGAAATAGTAACACCTTTTTCATCTTGAACATTTTTACAAAAGTGTACTAAACCTCTAAAGCTCCATCCTTATAAGCAATAAAAATAATAAAGGTATATCTAGAATAGTCATCTACAATAACAAGAGAATATTGATGGCCACCTAGACTAATAGTGCTTATTGAACTAAACAAGTCAATATGCAAAAACTTTAAAAGTTTAGAAGTTGAAATCACATTTTTGGATTTAAAAGAGACTCTTGTTTGTTTTCCCATTTGACAAGCATCACAAACCTTGTATTTTTTGAATTTGATTTTGGGAAACCAATTACTAAATATTTTCTAGAAATAACTTTAATCAGATCCATATTTACATGGTCAAGTCTTCTATGCCATAACCGTGAGTTTTCACTAAAATATGAAAAATATTTTTCATTTTTCGTAGACAATGTTTTTAGATCAACTAGATAGATATTTTCATGCATTTGACCAACAAACTTGATCTTGTTACTCTTTGTAGAGGCCAATACTACAATGAGAATATTTAAATCACAGAATTGTATTTTTGATGTGTAATTGATGTATAAGAGGACTTTGAGATTTACTTTAAATTTTTATGACCTATGGATTGACGGGTAAATTAAACACAAAGAAAATGGAAATACTTGGTAAAGATATTCTTGTAAAAGAAGAGTTAGTAAGAACATTGGGTTTATCATAAAGAGTTCGGAAAGTTATGAAATTAGTTGGAAAAAGTGAGGAATGGCTTACAAATAAATTAAAGAAGGAAATAAGGGACAAAGAGGTAAAAGCACATGTGTTAGTGGGAGTATATAAACTCCAAGTCAATACTAAAATAGCAAACAAGTTATTTCTTCTTGGCTGAATTCGTGTAGAGTGAGAGAGAGAGAGAGAGAGAGAGAGAGAGAGAGAGAGAGAGAGAGAGAGAGAGAGAGTTAGAGGAGAGATGCTGAAAAATTTCAAAACATAGCAACAACCATCAAACAGACGATCGGAGGTCGATCGGTGGTCGGATTGGGCTAATTTTTTTGAGTAGCTTCTTAATTTCTTGAAATTCATTCTAGACAGTGGAGTTATGGAGTGAAGATTTATACATCAAGATTTTGTGGGTTCATTTTAGACCCCTATTTTTATAAAATTTTCATATTTTTAGCTCATTTTAATTTTCTCGGCTCTTTTCTAAGCTATTTTTTTTGCAAGAATTTGAGATATTTTGAAGTTCTAACATTTTGAAAGTTAAATTACACTTCTTAAACCTCATTCTATAACTTTGTTTGAGATGATTTGAATTTAAATTTAATTAATTAGATGTTTTTGAAGTTGGAAGAAATTATGAAGAATTTTTGGAAATGTTTGTTGTAGATTTATGATGTTAGACTTTGATTTAAGTTGTGGGTATTATAAAATATGAAACTTAAGACCTAAAAAAGTATGATTTGAGACCTAAAATAGTATGGGTTTAAGTGGACTTGACTTATTTTCATAAATTGGAGATTTTCCTTTGTTAAAGTTATGATTTTTCATGGAAATTTGTGGATATAAGAAACTTTTGAAATAATGAGATTTTATGATTGGGTATTGTTAAAATTTATAATCTTAGATGATAGAGAAGTATTAAGATTGATAGGTTTGTAAGTTGTGGAAAAATTAAAAGACAGTTGTAGTGAAATTGTTGGGTTGAAATTGTGAATCTTATTATGGAATTGCTTAATTTGGTGTTCAATATTGTTAAAAAAAAAGAAAATACTAGGTTTGAAGTATGAAATCCTTGTTGGAATTAAAAGAATCTCTTAATGAAATTAAATATTTAGAAAGAAGACTTTTGCAAAGTTAGAATTTTGGGCAGTTACTCTAAGTTAGAGTTTGGAAAATGAAGGGTATATGAATTTGGGAGTTTGATAATATAAAGATTTGTGGACTTTTGGATTTATGTGAGCTATGAATTTGCTTGAAGTTTAACACTTGCTAGAGAAAAATATAAAGTTTCTAATTTGGATTTTAGTGATAAAACAAGTTTGGAAAGAATTTTATAGATGGATAATTATAACTTTGTGAATTAAGTTAGTGTATGAAAAGTGTGAAATATATGAGTTTAAAATCTGGATTGGTATGGTTTTCTTGAATTGAAATAGTCATTGATGAAATTTACATTTCATTGTCTTGAAATATAAATCTCAAATTTGATAGGAAAGGAAAGAAAGAATGAGGAAAGATAGACAAAGAAAATGAACCTTATGATATTGTATTGTTATGTTTATTTCTTGTAGTTACATGATAAAAGATAACTTCTAATACATACTTCTTGGTTTGTTATATTAAATGGTATATTCTTTAGGTGTGGTGGAAAACATAGTAAAGGCAAGGAAAAAGTCCAAGAATAGAACTTTGTGCTATAATGTGAGCGTCACCTTACTCTTTGTAAGCGTGATGAATTATATTATAAAGATGTAAAGTGTAATGTTAACCATATAATAGTGTGATATATATATATATATAGTATATATATATATATATATATATATATATTGTATGTGATTTATATTTTTATGATGGAATGGATTGATGAAAATATATATTTATGAATTTTTGTGGACTTTATGTTTGATATTATGATATTATGAATACATTACATTAACATGAATTAAAATGGTATTATGGAAATGAATGAATTAAAAGTGGAATGGAAGGACCCCACCTAGTGTATGGTGTGACCTAGGTGAAGAGGATTCGAGAATGATACTGAAATGGAAGGACCCCACCTAGTGTAGGTTGTGACCTAGGTGAAGGGGATTCGAGAACAAGATTGAAATGATAGGACCTTACCTAGAGTAGGTTGTCACCTAGGTGAAGTGGATCTGTGAAACCGAGTCGAAAGTGAGGTGGAAACCGAGTAAAAGTGAAAAGTAAGATGAAACCCAGTGAATTAAAAAATGAAATGTTTGGAACCGATACATGGGGAGACGTCCCCATTGTAATATATGCATAATAATTGCATGGAATTGAATTGATATTATGTGAATGCCATTCTTGCAATAGTTTGAATTTCAAATAATCATTGAATTGTTAAATTTATTCTTGGAATGATTATTTTACTTGTGATGAGAATATATATATATATATATGTATATATATATATGTATGTATCTATATATATGTATCTATATATATATATGTATATATATATATATATATATATATATATATATATATATATAATTGTGATTTATGAATCATGAAAAAAATTGGAATGAAATTGAATTTGTTAGAAATCACCTTGACAAGATGCCTAGGTGGTGATCTTCCAAACACCCAAGTCTAGAATGACCTGTAGAAAGAATTTCAGCAATCGAACACAAGAATAGAAAATCAAAGAAAGACAGAAGACAAGCAATTTGTTATCGAGGTCCGGCAATGTGCCTACATCCCCGTGAGTTCCTCCGAACTCTCTACACTATCTCAAATGGTTCTTACAAGTTACAGCAATCCCCTTCAAGAAGCTCAAGTTATTGAAGAAACAAAGAAGATAAGAAAGAAGATTACAATGCTCTCTCTCTATACTACTCTCTCTTCTTTACAACCAGCCTCACTACAAAGAGTCCCTCTTATGTTTATGTCTCTCACACAATTCTCTCTTGTATTACTATTGATCTCAAAGAGTGTCTTGTATGTGTTGTATTCTATATATGAAAAATGAGGCTTGGGAACCCCTTTTATAGCCTTTCACTTCTTGGACATTCTTGTGAATCAATTTCCACCCTTTGATCATGATCTCCACTTAATCATAGCCCTTCATCACTTCCCAAGTGGTGCTATCATTTTAACCTTGCATTGATGCACTTAAAAGGGTCTTAAAACAGGCTGTCCATGTGTGCAGCCCTTTGCCTAGCGCCTAGGCGCTCAACAGGGGGCGCCATGGTGCTGGGCAGGGCACCTTTGCACACCTTCTAGATGCCATGGTGCTGGTGCTGGGTGCTATGGCACTAATGCAATCCTTCAACACATCATTCTGGACCCCATGGTGCTGATGCTGCTGCTGTGCGCACACTTCCCTGATTGTGTGCAGAGATGAACGCACTAGTGCGTATGGCCTTCCCTTGCTCCAAATTGATGCACACACATGTGTGCAGTCTTATAACTTGCTGAACTTTGATACTACACCTTTGGTTTGGACTTTAACCATTTTTAAACCATGGTTGGACCTGTTTGAACCTTAGATAAATAACAACAATCTATTGAATCAATCTCTTCTTGTTCAGCCTTTTCTTGAGTTTCTTGAGCTTCTTGGCCTTCATCCAAGGGCTCTACCTAGTTTGAACCCTCTTACCTCCTCTGCTCTACCTGAACCGAGTTCTCCTTGATGCGATGCTCCATAACTTTCGGTTTGGTTTGCTCACTAGCCCCTGTAGGGTTAGTGATGAGTGCCAAATATTGCATATTTTGGCCCTTTAATTTACATTTGTTAGCTTAGGAATTTGTTACTTTGAGTTGTTTTCGTTGTTTTTCAAGTTTACAAGCACTGGGAAAGGAGTTTCACTAAAATTGCCAAAATCGCCTTACAGATCAGTCATTTTTGTGGATTTTACTGTATTGATTCCGGAAGAACCAGGAGATGAGCCATATATACTTGGAAAGATCTGGAAGTCTATTTTCTGAGGGATTTTACGGCTTGCAAAATTGATTTTTCTAGAGAAAGTTATGGCCATTTTAGTAAACAAGGGTCAAGCTGAAGATGTCTAGTGCGCTCGATCGCACCAGACTTGCGATCGATCGCAAATGCGCACTCGCACATCCCACATCGGTTAAAAATGCTCTGTAGTGCGCCAATGTGCGCTCGAGCGCACCAGAGTGCGATCGATCGCACTCGGGCAGTATCCCACATCGATTTTGAAACCCATTGTGCTCCGGGACTCCCCCTATATAAACACCATCTGACCTCATCATTCAGTGTGTACAATTCCTAAGCCACTTTGGTGTTTACTGGTGGACGTCTGCAAGCATTCTGGTGGATCCCGAAGGCATTGCTACCACGAGGGGAAGCGCCGCCCGTCAGCGAGTGGAATTTCTCCCATGTAAAGTTGTTTATTTATTTCTTTATATTCAGTTGTTTTAGTTTAAATGTTTAGCACTTTTTATTATAGTTTTATTATTATGAGTGGCTAGACTCTTCAGCTAAGGTTGAAGATGAAGCCCCGCCGTTGTTTGGCGTAGTAGTTCAGATTTGCTTGTACAAATCTGACAATTTTTTAGTATAAATGTTCTGTCAATTATTTGAGTTAATCTTATAATTGATTGAGTTTAAATTGTCTGTTGGATTTTCTTTGTGTTTCATCTGATGGATACATTGAATGCTTTTCGATTAAATTGGATTCCCTTTGTGATTTGTTAAGAGCGGATACATCGGGTGCTTTTGGTTTAGTTGGGATATTCTTTGTTTTTTGTCTTATAGTTGGATTCATTGAATGTTTTGATAGGCTATATTTTTAGAACATGTATGCTTAACTTCGGTGGGGTGGATTCGGAAACCTTAGTGCTTTTAATTATTAGTATTTAAATCAACTTAGTTTAGTTTAAATTTGTTTTCTAAAATATCATTCACAATTCGGAACTAGGTTAAAATAGAGTTAGTTTAGATTAAATTATATTTTCACAACGCAATTCCCTGTGGATTCGACCTCGCACTTGCACAACGCTATACTGCAAACGACTCGTGCGCTTGCGAGTAATTTAAAACTCACAACAGTTAGTTTTCTCCAAGTAGGGAAATAACAATTCATTAAAAATAACATCCCTACTTATAATCAGTTTCATGCCCTTATTTTCTAAGGACCACAACCTATATCCCTTAACTCCATCACCATATCCTAGAAATACACATTTTCTAGACTTGGGTGTTTGGAAGATCACCACCTGGGCATCTTGTCAAGGTGATTTCCAACAAAATTCATTTAAAAAGTAATGAAATTCTTGGAAAATGATTACTCTGAGTAATGTGATTACTCGCTGAGCTTTTTAGCTCACCTCATTTTTAACATTTTTTTTAAGGAAAATTGATGAAAGAAAGTGAAGCAAATTAGTAAGGGAATTGAAGAAAAAAAAAGTTTATCTCTTGTTGGGTTTTTACTCGAGGATTCTTCATCTTAGTTATTTGGGAATTTAGCTTAATTTCTATGTCTCCATTGTTTTGGAAGATGTTTATGTTATTGAATTGCCATGGAGAAATCTTATTTAAAGATTTTATTTTGGATAAATTCTTGGTCTTAACCAAGATATATTGTAATTGAAGTAAAAGAATGTGGAACTGTGCATGATTATAGTTGAAATGTATTATATGATGGAAAGAGTGGAATTTGTATATTGTAATGCAGATTCAGGTGTACAGTGTTGAAAAGTGACGATACCGGGATGGGTTGTTACAATTTTGGTATTAAAACTTTAGGTTTAAGGTTCTGTAGTCATTAGTTGGATGGTATATGTGCATGGGGTGTGATTATGCCCAAAGACTAACGTGGTTGTTGTAGCACAGCTTTGGAGTGTCGATTCCACAGGGAAACAAGTTAACTACAAAGGAAAGTGTAAACTTTAATCCAAAACGATAAATCCAAATGAGTAAGAGAATCTGAAATTGATAGTGAAACAATTGTGTAAAATAGATTGTGAAATATAATAGGGGAACAACAAGGATCTGGGAATCCTTCCTAGGTTCGTTGCCCTAATCCTAACTTGATTCAGTTGTTTTTATCTCGATTGCAAGTTTCACATCCCAAACAGGCAAACGGCAAATATTCAATTAAAGTGCATGTATAAACCCTAATGTAATTGATATGAATTATCCTTTACTTTCAAGCACACATGACCTAACTTATAAATTATCAAGAGACGACGATATTAAATGACAATACCGCAACAATGGGAAAATCTATAAATGAGATCTACCAGACTCAATCACACCCAAACAAATACACATAAGAAGAGCATGACTAGACTTATATGGAAAAGAAGCATGCAATCACCGGACTAATAAGAAATCTACTAATTAGATTAAAAAGTAAATCATAACAATGTTTGAACACTAAAGCTCTATTACAACTGAATCAAGTAAGGGAAATAGAAACAACTACACCTAGGGATTCATCCCTTCGCTTTGCTTGGAGATTAGTTAGCCATGGGGGAGAGTGTGGCAGCCTCCCTTGAGTTTTCCAGGTTTTTGAATGCCCAATTACAAAATCTAAGTGGTCTATTTATAGTGTTCAAGGCCTAAGGGTGATTTAGGGTTTGAACAAATCATTAAAGACCTAATTAGGGTCTAACTCGGAGAACAGGGTCTATGCGCGCGCTGCACTTTGGCTTTTGTCAAGTTTCTTGTGTGTGCGGTGAGGTGCGCCTCAGCTTCTCTAGGGTGCACCTCAGCCCCTCAAGGTGCACCTCAATTGATCCAAGGTGTGCCTCAACCTGATGGCTCTTTAAGCTTCTTTTGGTCTTCCTTCTGAAGGGTGCGCCTCAGCTTCTCCAGGGTGCACTTTGAGCTGATGCTGTTCTCGAGGTCTGACCTCTGTCTACTAAAACTGCCATAATGTTCTCTAGAAAAGTCATTTTTACAAACCGTAAAATTCTCCAGAAAATAGACTTCCAGATCTTTCTAAGCATATATGGCTCATCTCCTGGTTCTTCCTGCATCAATACAGTTTAAATTGCAAAGATGATTGATCTATATGGCAATTCTGGCAATTTAGTGAAACTCCTTTCTTGGTTTCTCTTCATCTTGGCTCTTCCACGACCATTCTCTCACTCAATTATTCATTGAAGCTTCGTGTTTAAAATAATGATAGCTTTTCCATCTCTTTTAACTCAAGATACCTGAAAATGCACCGAAATAAGTTAATGCTCCAAGAATACCACTTTAGAGTTGTTAACGAATAAAAATGCAATTAAAACCTATATCAACCCTAAAGTGGTAACAAATAGGTACGATTAAGATGCATTTTATGGCTCTCATCAGGGTATAGATCCCTAAAATAAATAGAAGTTGTTTGAACTTGAGAAATGGTTATTAAAAGGTTGTGAACTATTGAATAGCATGATGAATGCATGTGTTTGGTGATAAGAGTAATTGACCTTGTGATAAATGAACTTGATGGAATGATAATTGACGTACTAATAATATAGGGTTATAATGTTTTTGTAATGGTATAATACAAATTGCTATCAGGAAGTGTGGAAAGTCTAAGAAATTGTGGATGAAGTAGTAAAATATTTGTAAGAATGATAAGAATCTTGAGAATAAAGTTGAGTTGACTTTTGTTTGGATATTGTTTGAAATGGCCTCATTGTAATGTATTTACAATTCTTCTACCGTCACACTCAAAGTTGACAAGCTTCCTTGTACTTAAGCGCGCGTTTCCCCGACATTGACGCCAAAATTTGATTACGCCCAAAGTATAACACGGTTATTTTAGTACAGCTTTGGGGTATCGATTCCACAAGGAAACAAGTTAATTACAAAAGAAGGTGTAAACTTTAACACTAACGATAAAAGTTAAACTAAAGAATATGAGTTTTGATAATGGTGTATTCTGAGAAAAATTGTGTAAATGTAAATGAGAATATAAACGAAACAGCAAGGTTCCAGGAATCCTCTCTAGGTTCGTTCCCTCATTCCACTCTCGATTCAATTGTTTTTATCTCGATTGCTAGTTTCACATCCCAAACAAGCAATCAGAAGATATTCAATCAAGCACATTTATAAACTCTAATGTAATTGCTACAAATTACTCGCTGATTTTGATTTAAGCACACATGATCGATCTTAAAGATTATCAAGAAACGACAATATATCAAAATGACAATATCACAGTAATGGACAATCAATAAAATAAATCTACCGGAATCAATCACATCCAAACAACATCAATGGAGGAGAAGGATGCAATCACCGGATTAAGAGAATCTAAAAGAAGAAGAATATAAAGTGCAGCTATCACATGAACTCAAATCCTTCTTACTTAATCAAAGAGTAAATCATAGACAAGTTTTAACAATAAGTCCATACAAATGAATCAAGAACAGGAAATAAGGAACAACAAAACCCTAGAGGTTCTTCCCTTTCCCTTACTTGATGATTAGTTGGCCATGGAGCTTAAGGTGGATGAACAATATGGATGCTCTCCTCTTGATTTCCAGCCAAAGAATACTTGGAAGAATGCTAAAATTGGATCCCAAAAACTTGCTCTCATTTTCTTGCTTAATGATGTTGGCTGCACACTCTTTAAGCATGTATTTACAGATCACAAGTAGTTAGGGGCATTTTGGTCCGAAAATTATCATTTTGCAGCCCTAGGTGGATGCTGATCTGGTGCGCCTCAGCTTCTCCAGGGTGCACTTTGAGCTGATGCTGTTATGGAGGTCTGACCTCTGTCTACTAAAACCGCCATAACTTTCTCTAGAAAAATTATTTTTATGAACCGTAAAATTCTCCAAAAAATAGACTTCCAGATATTTCTAAGAATATAGGGCTCATCTCCTGGTTCTTCCTGCATCAATACAGTTTAATTTGCAAAGATGATTGATCTGTATGGCAATTCTGGTAATTTAGTGAAACTCCTTTCTTGGTTTCTCTTCATCTTGGCTTTTCCGCGACCATTCTCTCATTCAAATATTCATTGAAGCTTCATGTTTAAAATAATAATAGTTTTTTCATCTCTTTTAACTCAAGATACCTGAAAATGCACCGAAATAAGTTAATGCTCCAAGAATACCACTTTAGAGTTGTTATCGAATAAAAATGCAATTAAAACCTAAATCAACCCTAAAGTGGTAACAAATAAGTATGATTAAGACGCATTTTATGGCTCTTATCAGGGTTTAGATCCCTAAAATAAATAGAAGTTGTTTGAACTTGAGAAATGGTTATTAAAAGGTTGTGAACTATTGAATAGCATGATGAATGCATGTGTTTGCTGATAAGAGTAATCGACCTTGTGATAAATGGACTTGATGGAATGATAATTGATGTACTAATAATATAGGGTTATAATTTTTTTGTAATGGTATAATACAAATTTCTATCAGGAAGTGTGGAAAGTCTAAGAAATTGTGGATGTAGTATTAAAATTTTTGTAAGAATGATAAGAATCTTGAGAATAAAGTCGAGTTAACTTGTGTTTGGATATTGTTTGAAATGGCCTCATTGTAATATGTTTCGTGGAATCTTATTAGTGGTTTCCTTGATGAGAATATTTAATGTAATTGAATTAATTCATTACAAAGTGGATTGGTTATTGGAAGATATAGAAAGGTGAAAAGAATAAGGGAAGCTTTTCCATTAAGTAGAGCAATTTTGCTTGAAAGATTTTGCTTTATTTTGTGAACATTGATTACTTGTTATTGAAATTTTTTTCTAGTTAAAAGACTTGAAAATATTGATAAAATTGAAGATGGAATGGTTAAAAGGAAAAAGGAATAAAAGTGTAAAAAGGTGAGTTAGGGAAGAGATAAGAATCCAAGTTTTAAAGTAAAAGTCTAAGTATACTTTGAGATGCTACGGGTATGAATGGGTAGAAAGTTGGAAAGATGGAAAATTATTTGTCTGAGAAATAGAAGTGAGAATTTTTAATGAAAAGAATAATGGTTATAAGGATAATGGATAGAGACACTCTTGGAAATCTTTGGGGTGGAAAGTTATTTAAAACTTGGAAGAAGAATAATAATCCTAACTCTTTTGTAGACTTTGGTTAAGAAATTTCAGAGACGAGATTTTTTGTTAGTGGGGAAGATTGTAGAGGCCGGTACCTCAATGAGAATATTTAAACAATGAAATTGTATTTTTGATGTGTAATTGATGTATAAGAGGACTCTGAGAATTAATTTAAATTTTTTTTATGACTTATGGATTGGGGGGTGAATTAAACACAAATGAAATGGAAGTACTTGGTAAATACATTCTTATAAAAAGAAGTGTTAGTAGGAACATTGGGTTTATCATAAAGAGTTGGGAAAGTTATTAAATTAGTTGGAAAAAAATGAGGAATGGCTTGCAAATAAATTAAAGAAGGAAAGAAGGAGATAAAGAGGTAAAATCATATGTATTAGTGGAAGTATATAAACTCCAAGTCAATTCCAAAACAGCAAACAAGTCATTTATTCTTGGCTGAAGTCGTGCAGAGAGAGAGAGAGAGAGATAGAGAGAAAGAGAGATACGGAAAAATTTCAAAACAAAGCAGCAGCCTTCAAACAGACGATCGGAGGTCGATACGTGGTCAGATTCATCTAATTTTTTGGAGATAGCTTCTTAACTTTCTGATCTTCATTTTGGATGGTGAAATTATGGATTGAAGATTTCTACATCAAGATTTTGTGGGTTTTTTCAGCTCTTTTTAATTTTCTGGGTTGTTTTCTAAGCTATTTTTCAGTAAGAATTTGAGGTTGTTTTGAGTTCTAACAGTTTCTAAGTTAAATTGGATTTCTTAAACTTGATTCTAGAACTTTTTTTTATAGATTATTTGAGTTTAAATTGAATTAATTATATTTTTTGAAGTCGGAATAAATTGTAAAAGAATTTACGGAATTTTTTTTTTTGTAGATTTGTAATGTTGGAGTTTGATTTGAGTTATGGGTATTGTAAATATGAAAGTTGAGACCTAAAAGAGTATTAGTTTAAGTGGACTTGATTTAATTTCATAAATTGGAGATTTTCCTTCGTTAAAGTTACAACTTTTTCATGAAAATTTGTTGAGATAAGAACTTTTGAAATAATGAGATTTTATTGCTGGGTATTGTTAAAATTTATAAGTTTAGATGCTAGTGAAGTATTAAGATTGATAGGCTTTTAAATTTTGAAAAAATTAAAAGATAGTTGTATTGAAATTGTTGGTTTGAAATTGTGAATCTTATTATGGAATTACTTAATTTGGTGTTGGGTGTGGTTAAAAGAATAAAATACTAGCTTTAAAGTAAGAAATCCTTGTTGGAATTAAAAGAATCTCTTTGATTAAGAAACTTTCTTAATGAAATTAAATATTTACAAAGAAGACTTTTGCAAAGTTGGAATTTTGGATAGTTACTCTAAGTTAGAGTTTGAAAAATGAAGAGTATATAAATTTGGGAGTTTGATAATATAAGGATTTGTGGACTTATGGATTTATGTGAGTTATGAATTTTCTTGAAGTTTAACACTTGCTAGAGCAAAAGGGAAAGTTTCTAATTTGGAAGAAAGTTTTTAATTTGGAGGACTTTAGTGATAAAACAAGTTTGGAAAGAATTTTATAGATGAATAATTGTAACTTTGTGAATTAAATTAGTGTATAGAAAGTGTGAAATATATGACTTTAAAATCTTGATGGTATAAAGATTTTTGGATTGGTATGGTTTTCTTGAATTAAAAGAGTTATTGAGGAAATTTACATTTCATTGTCTTGAGATATAAATCTCAAATTTGCTAGGAAAGAAAGAAAGAAAAAAAGAATAAGGAAAGGAAAGAAAGAATAAGGAAAAATAGACAAAGAAAATGAACCTTATGATATTTTATTATTATGCTTATTTCTTGTAGTTACTTGATAAAGATAACTACTAATACATACTTCTTGAGTTGTTATACTAAATGGTATATTCTTTAGGTATGGTGGAATAACATACTAACGGTAAGATTGCAACAACGTGGTGAGGAAAGAGATTTTTCCATTAATATGGTCTTTATTTGTCTACAACATAACCTTAAAGTACTCAAATTTGACATTTGAAACCTCTAATAAATTGAACAAAATCAAATCACAAGATATTTTCATATATTTTCCCCAAAATGTTATAATTTGTGTAATCAATCAATAAATAATTGTTCACACAATTACTATAATCGAGTATTTAGCATCCATAATGGATTGCAAATTCTGTAACCATGCAAACAACTAATTCCTATAATTCTATGGAATAATGATAGAAACTCCTTTTGTTGGTGCTGAAAACCTATTGCTGAGTTAGAGATTCCATGTCAAGTGTTTTGCATGAATAACGAGGAGTAAACTAAAGAGTCACCGAAGGAGAGGGAGGTGGTGCCTCCAAAGACTCTCCGATGCCTTTGTTAGAACAAGACACTGAGAAGATGGAGTACGGAGACAAGTGTTTCAGTATTGAGTTTTAAATTAGAGATGATTCTGAATTCACATACCTTGGGCTTTTTATAGTGATCTTGAGGCAAGCTGGTCATGTGCTGATTACGCCCAAAACATAACGCGGTAGCTATAGTACAGTTTTGGGGTGTCGATTCCACAGGGAAACAAGTTAATTACAAAAGAAGGTATAAATCTCAACACAAACGATAAAAGTTAAAGTGACAAAATTTGATTTGTTGATTGTATGGAAATTGTGTAAATAATTGATGGATAGTATAATAAAGAAACAACAAGGTTCCAGAAATCCTCCCTAGGTTCGTTGCCCTAATCCTAACTTGATTCAGTTGTTTTTATCTCGATTGCAAGTTTCACATCCCAAACAGGCAATCGACAAATATTCAATTAAAGTGCATGTATAAACCCTAATGTAATTGATATGAATTATTCTTTACTTTCAAACACACATGACCTAACTTATAAATTATCAAAAGACGACGATACATCTAAATGACAATACCGCATCAATGGATAAATCTATAAAAGAGATCTACCAGACTCAATCACACCCAAACAAATACACATAAGAAGAGCATGACTAGACTTATATGGAAAAGAAGCATGCAATCATCGGACTAATAAAAATCTACTAATTAAATTAAAGAATAAAACATAACAATATTTAATGAAAATAATACCAAACTACAACTGAATCAAATAAAGGAAAATAAGAACAACTACACCCAGGGATTCATCTCTTCGCCTTGCTTGGAGACTAGCCGGCCATGGAGCTAATGCTTCCTTGAGTTGCCTCCGGCCTCTCAATGATCATCTCCCCCTTGGTAGCGAAAACTTCGGAGATTCCTAAACTTTCCCTCCAAAATTATACTTCGGATTCGTCCTAAAGGCCCTCTGGATTGCTCCTAAAGGCCCTATGGATTCACTCTCTGATGATTTCAGATGAGCTCTGATTGATTCAAAAAGCTGAAGTGGAGTGGGTCTTATATAGGCAAATACTATGAGTGCAATGTGTTTTCAATCTGATGTGGGATGTGGGATATAGAAATGTGTTTCCCAACCGATGTGGGATGTGGGATTTAAGCCCAAAATCACGCTGAAATCCCGCACAGTCTTACCTTTGTCTACTAAAACTGCCATTTCTCTAGAAAAATCATTTTTACAAGCCGTAAAATTCTCCAGAAAATAGACTTCCGGATATTTCTAAGAATATATGGCTCATCTCCTGGTTCTTCTTGCATCAATACAGTTTAATTTTCAAAGATGATTGATCTGTACGGGAAATTCTGGCAATTTAGTAAATCTCCTTTCTTGGTTTCTCTTCATCTTGGCTCTTTTGCGATCATTATCTCACTCGAGTATTCATTGAAGCTTCGTGTTTAAAATGATGATAGCTTTTCTATCTCTTTTTTAAGCTCAAAGTACCTGAAAATGCACTGAAATAAGTCAACGATTCAAGAATAACACCTTAGAGTTATTAAGGTATAAAAGTGTAATTCCAACCTCGATCAACCCTAAAATGCTAACAATTAAGTACTGTTTAGATGCATTTTATGACTCTCATCAAAAACCCCAACTAGCTTATTGCTAGTCCCTAGCAATTAAAGCGAAAATAAGAGATGAATTCTATGGTAGGAGTTAAAAACAAAGTAAAGCAATGCTAGCGTTGAACCAAGAGTAATTCACTTTTTGTCTCAAAAATTGCACATAATATATGGCACATCGAATCATTGAATTTCACCTAAGTCCAAAAGTAATCCAAACATCAATCTTAAAATCGTTATTGACTCTTAACATCCATCTTATCATAAACCATTAATCCGAACACCCGGATGATTTTATGTATAACATTCATGAATACAAGTCTTGGCCTCTAAAAACATAATAAATTGTGTGACATCAATCACAAAAATAAGCTCCATAGGCTCACTTTTCAAATCACTCTCCACTATTGTAGAAAAATCACACTACATTGGATCAAAAGGTCTTTAATAAGCTTGTAACGTTAGGCTAAGGTAAAGGTTAAGAAAGAACGGGAAGGATTCAACAAGTAAAAGAACTTAGTCTCTTAGTTTTGAACACAACTCTTTAAGCACTGGATAACCTTACTTCAACACCCAACTCTTTCAACCATTTTTCGAGCATTTCTTTCAACAAATCACCATTTTTTTCTTTTCTTTCTTTCTTCTTTCTTTGCCATAATTCTTTTTTTTTGAAACATAACCATTCACCTTCTTTTTCATTTTTTTTTTCTTTTCCACAACCCCCAACTTATCTCCTTTAATGTACTTGGGTTGCGGTTGTGATATTTTTTCATATTTCCACCCTTACTTCTTTTAAGTGCTTCTCACAACATGTGTATAACTAAGTTCTTTTAAAAGAAAGGTAAGGATAAAAATATTTTTAGGCTCATAAAGGTAAGTAAATGGTTTATCGAAAGAAACAAGGTTCAATTTTTCTTTTCAAGAAAAAGGCTCAAATAGGTGACTAGTGATAAATATAGTAATAGTAGGTTTGAAAGGCTCAAACGGTTCAAAAATGGCCTATATCATATCCTAAGTAGTGTGCATTCTAGGAATTCGCCTCAAGTGATTATCAAGTAAGTTCTAGAGCTTGTCGAGACCACAAAAATATTCACAAAATAATCACACATAAAATTTCTCTAGATGTTAAAGACTAATCATACAATCTTACCACAAACTAGAGTCTCAAACCAAATGAAGATTGATATTTAAATTAATTTCAAACCGAAACTAAATTTAACTCCTTTTAAATGCTATCTGCTATCTCAATTAAGTTTATATCATTGACATGTGAATTAACTCCAAGGCAACCACAAAGCATGCTTAAAACAAAAAGAGAGGGAAAATGACACCAAGCAGTTCAATGGAAAAAGAAAAATGTATGGAAATAAAGAAAATGGAAACAAAGAGATGCGTTTCCTCCACCCCCAACTTAAAAATTGCATTGACCTCAATGTAAAAGAAAGAGTAAAGGAAACTCCCTTTGTAGCCAAAGGTGCACAGAAGCTGAAAATTTTGCTCCATCATTTGAACCGCTTCGTATTTTTGTCCCTGAAAAAGAAATGCGAAAGTAAAACTGGAAAACAACAAGATAATAATAATAAACAAGAGAAAAAAGAAATATGAAAAACAATAAAAATAAAAGGATACGTTGTGGCCTGCCTCCCATGAGCACTAAGTTTTACGTCTTCAGCCAGACACTCTTATTCCTTCCTTGAAAAACATAGGTTGAATGCATCCGCCACTGCTTCATTGCCAAATTTGGTGCTTCTATGCTTTTGGGGGGCCTCAAGGATTTCATCAGTAACATCCACAAATTCTGGCTCAATGTATGCTTTGGTGAAACCATGGATGAGGGCGGACTCAAATGGATTAAGGTGCTGGACCTTTGCCATCAATTATGTATGCTTGTGCTTGATGGCTTTCATCCAGATCCTCTGATTTTTTCGTTGTTGGGATGTGTAATGACTTACCCCTCAGTGTTTCAATGGCATTCACCTCCTTCAAATTCTTTTGTGCTAGGTGCTGACCATGGGGTGTGGACTGAGCTTGAGAAGGGAACTTACCTCGCTCAGTCACACTCAAGTAGCTCATCAACTTGGACACTTGGCTCTTTATCTCTTTATGTTCTTCAACAACCTGCACAATTAACGATTCAAGTCTTTTATTAGTCTTACACTGTGCCTCAATAAAAGCATGTAAAGTGTCTTCTAAAGAACTCCTAGAAGACATAGGTGTATGATATGGTGTAGGGGTTTGTGCAAGCTGCTGGTTTTTAGACTTCTAGTTGAAACTGGGGTGATTTTGCCATCTCGGATTATAAGTATCAGAGAAGGGTGTCAAAGGCTTCTTGTACATGCCTAAGGCATTACATTGTTCCTTATACATCCCTCTCATCTCAACAAATGTGGGACACTCTTGGGCGAGATGATCTACCCACCACACACAAAACATGGTTAAAAAGATTTTGCATTATTAGCTACGTGTGTTGGCTTTAAGCTTTTAGTCTTTAACTCATCGAGCTCCCTAGTGAGCATCTCAACCTTGGCTCTAAGGTTACCCTCTTCCTTAAGATGGTAAATTCCACCACCATTTAGGTGCCCTATAGGTCGTGACCTATTTGTGCTTTTAGTAGCACTAGGTCCAGTCCAAGTGTGAGCTTTTTCAGCAAGCTCATTGAGGTACTCTATGACCTCATCAGGATCTTTCTCTAAAAACTCACCATTACACATCATCTCTACAAATTAGCGCTATCAATATGTAAGTCCCTCATAAAAATAGCTCACTAAGCGCCAACTCTCATACCCATGGTGAGGGCACATACTCAATAACTCTTTAAATCTCTCCCAAGACTGATACAAAGTCTCACTGTCCTTTTGTACAAAGGTGGAGATTTTCCTTTTTAAAGCATTGGTCTTATGTTGGGGAAAGTATTTATTAAAAAAAAATCCGAGTCATCTCAGTCCACGACCCAATAGATCGTGGTTTAAGTGAGTATAGCCAACTCTTAGCTCTATCCTTCAAAGCGAAAGGAAAGAACTTAAGCCTCACAATGTCATTGGTTTCGTCTTGACTATGAAAAGTCGCGACTACTTCCTCAAACTCTCTAATGTGCTCATATGGGTTTTCATTATCGAAGCCATGAAATGTAGGGAGTAAATGTATCATCCCTGTTTTAAACTCTAATGGGCGAGTATTGGCTGAAAATATGATGCATGAGGGTGTGGCTGTGCGTGTAGGGTTGAGATAATCCTGAAGGGTCCTAGGGGGTTGATATTCATGTTCACTCATTTATTCGGGACTAGATGGACTGTCAAATTTAGAAATGAATTGAATTCCGACTCTAGCACAGCCCTACAAACATCTCTATGTCTTTGCATTCAAGGTAACAAAATAATGAAAAATAAATTACTATAAAAAGAAAGAATAAGATAAAATAAAATAAAATTAATGCAGTAAGCTAAAAGAGGGAACAAAATTACCACCTTTACAAACTGCTGAAAAGAAAAACTATTTACAGTTCTTCTACCGTTATGTCAAAAGTTGACAATCTTCCTTGTACTTAAGCATGTTTCTCCGGCAACGGTGCCAAAATTTGATTACGCCCAAAATATAACGTGATAGTTTTAGTACAGTTTTGGGGTGTCGATTCCACAGGGAAACAAGTTAATTACAAAAGAAGGTATAAATCTCAACACAAACGATAAAAGTTAAAGTGACAAAATCTGATTTGTTGATTGTATGGAAATTGTGTAAATAATTGATGGATAGTATAATAAAGAAACAACAAGGTTCCAGAAATCCTCCCTAGGTTTGTTGCCCTAATCTTAACTTGATTCAGTTGTTTTTATCTCGATTGCAAGTTTCACATCCCAAACAGGCAATCGGCAAATATTCAATTAAAGTGCATGTATAAACCCTAATGTAATTGATATGAATTATTCTTTACTTTCAAGCACACATGACCTAACTTATAAATTATTAAAAGACGACGATATATCTAAATGACAATACCGCAACAATGGATAAATCTATAAAAGAGATCTACCGGACTCAATCATACCCAAACAAATACACATAAGAAGAGCATGACTAGACTTATATGAAAAAGAAGCATGCAATCACCGGACAAATAAAAATCTACTAATTAAATTAAAGAATAAAACATAACAATATTTAATGAAAATAATACCAAACTACAACTGAATCAAATAAAGGAAAATAAGAACAACTACACCTAGGGATTCATCTCTTCGCCTTGCTTGGAGACTAGCCGGCCATGGAGCTCATGCTTCCTTGAGTTGCCTCTGGCCTCTCAACGATCATCTCCTCCTTGGTAGCGAAAGCTTCGACGATTCCTCAGCTTTCCCTCCAAAATTATACTTCGGATTCGTCCTAAAGGCCCTCTGGATTGCTCCTAAAGGCCCTCTGGATTCACTCTCTGATGATTTCAGATGAGCTCTGATTGATTCAAAAAGCTGAAATGGAGTGGGTCTTATATAGGCAAATAACATGAGTGTGATGTGTTTCCAATTCGATGTGGGATGTGGGATATAGAAATGTATTTCCCAACCGATGTGGAATGTGAGATTTAAGCCCAAAATCACGCTGAAATCCCGCACAGCTCGCACAGCCTGACCTTTGTCTATAAAAACTACCATAACTTTCTCTAGAAAAATTATTTTTACAAGCCGTAAATTTCTCCAAAAAATAGACTTCTAGATCTTTCTAAGAATATATAGATCATCTCCTGGTTCTTCTTGCATCAATACAGTTTAATTTTCAAAGATGATTGATCTGTACGGGAAATTCTGGCAATTTAGTAAATCTCCTTTCTTGGTTTCTCTTCATCTTGGCTCTTCCGCGACCATTATCTCACTCGAGTATTCATTGAAGCTTCATGTTTAAAATGATGATAGCTTTTCTATCTCTTTTTTAAGCTCAAAGTTCCTGAAAATGTACTGAAATAAGTCAACGATTCAAGAATAACACTTTAGAGTTATTAAGGTATAAAAGTGTAATTCCAACCTCGATCAACCCTAAAATGCTAACAATTAAGTACTGTTTAGATGCATTTTATGACTCTCATCATGTGCCTAGAATGGTGTGATCCCTAAGATCTCGCTTGTTTGTCGAAAGGCCTCTATCACATATTCGGAGGTGGTTTAGTCCCCATAATTACACTTGCACTTCTATATGGAGTCTACGAATGACGATGGTTGCACCAACTACTCATTCCATGTGTCATTCGATTATTAGAGGGGAGTTGTCTTACATGTCGACAGGCTATTGGGAGGTGGCTCGTGGGTGTGGCTATGTGTAATTCGGTTATAGGAGAAGTATCACTCCACATGTCATCCGTTTACTAGAGGGTGACTTTATTGGTTGTATCATACGCCCCCCACTTCCTTAAGTACATTTATGTTCTTTGAGGAAGTATAGTAGAGCTTTGGCCTAAGAGATATTTGGTCGACCATTTGGAGGAGCAGTTAATACACTTGGCTTTGGAGGCGTTGGGACCAGCATTTGAGTAGCAGTCAATATACTTAGCCTTAGAGATGTTGGTCTGAGCATTTAAGCAGTAGTCAATATACTCGGCCTTGGACACGTTGGTCCGAGCATCTGAGCAGTAGTCAATATGTTCGGCCTTGGATATGTTGGTTCGAGCATCTAAGCAGCAGTTAATATGCTTGACCTTGGAGATGTTGGTCCTAGCATCTGAGTAGCAATCAATATGCTTGGCCTTGGAGATCCTTTGCCTTGGTCTAGGTTGTCTACCCTTGAAGTCTTTAGTAGAATTTTCTTTTGGAGTGTTTTGTGGACTTTTGGGCTTCTTTCCTTGGAGCCCTTGGTGGGCCTTTGAGCTTTTCTTCCCTTGCAGTTCTTAGTGAACTTTTGGGATTCTCCTATTTGAGCTATTGTTTGGCTTTTGGACTTTTCTTCCCTTGGAATTCTTAGTGGACTTTTGGGTTTCTCCCTTTGGAGCCCTTGGTGGGCTTTTGGATTTTTCTTCCCCTAGAGTTTTTAGTGGACTTTTGGGCTTCTCCCCTTAGGGCCCCTGGTGGGCCTTTGGACTTTTCTTCCAGTTCTTAGTTGACTTTTAGCCTTCTCCCATTGGAGTCCCTTGTGGGTTTCGGGGCTTGCACTACGGGTCTTTTGGACCATGTTTCTGTTTTTGGGCCTTAGACGATTTCCTTGATTTTTTAGGGCCCATAAAATAACAAGCATTTGGCCTATTTATAGAACCTTTTATGAGGTCACTTAACACAGGGGCATTGGCCTATTTTTAAATGTGAAATATTGGGCTATTTAATGTGTGTAGTTACTTCGAGTGGAATGGCGGCGCTCATTATTGATCGTTTGCTTTTGCCTTGAAAAGCTGAATCGTGTCTTGGGAAATGTAACGACACCTTAGGTTTCCCCAACGCCATTTTTTCATGGCTGAGGGAACTTTGGGGAATGCAAAGGTGCCTCGAGCATATGAAACGTTGCGTCATTACGATTATCAAAACCCTTGAAGAACGTAACGGTGCCTCGGTCACACCAAACATCATATCTTCCCAATTGTAGCGGAGTTAATTCTTCTCGTTTGTCATGCCCTTATTCCTATATAAGAGTGGCTTGTTCTTATTTCTCTTCACTTCATTTTATTAACAATCAGAGAAAAATTTGAGAGCCCATAGAGTCGATCAAGAGTCTAAGAGTGTAAGCTTTGAGAATTCTTGGAGTTTGCTGAGAGATTTGGAGTGCTCGAAGTAGGGTGGAAACCTTTAGGAGTGCACTCGTTTAAAGGGAGATCGAGGTGCGGGCTGGGGAAGGGATCACTTACTCGGAGTAGGCACAGGTATTCAATCTTGGTGAGTTTTTCTGCCTTCTTTACCATGTCTTAAGTAGATAAATTACGTGATAGGCCAAAAAGTGGTAGTGAGGATAATGGTGATTTATCTAGGGTGTTGGAGGAGGCCATAGGCCTATCCTCCAGTAGGGGTGAGTCCTTAAAGGAGGTCACTACTCTGGAGGGGCCACTAGCCATGGTTCCCTACATGCCTAGGGAGAAAAAGGGAGAGGAAGAGGATTCCTCCTCTGAGAGCGAAGATGAGGTGGATGGGACCTTGGCCGAAGGGTGACATAATGGTCGAGGAGAGAATTCAATGGTCCTTTGCAGCCAACTCTATGCCCTGCCAAATGGAGGATGGGGAGCTTAAAGTCATCTAAAGGGTGTATCGTATTCCTGAGAAGTACACCCTCAGGCCAGCTAAGGTTGGAGAGAGGGCCTGCGATGCCCTCTCGAGCCGCGTGCCTTATGAACTGTGTGTTTACAAGCAGCACATGAAGGTTGGGCTCAGATTTCTTCTCTACCTATTCTTCTACATAGTGCTGAGGTTCTTTGACATTGCATTGTGTCAACTGTTACCAATTCAGTGCACCTGATCATGACCTTTATCTGTGTCTGCACGGAGGTGGGGGGTTTGATGAACATCGATGTCTTCAAGGCTCATTTCCAAATAAGCAAGCACAAAAAGACTAGATGGGTCACGATCAGTTTAAGGGTGAAGAGGGGGCTACTGAAGAGGAAACCTTCCTGATCAAGAAATGGAAGAAGTCTTTTTTCTTTGTCTAGAGCGAGAGGAGCTTCCAAGTTCCCCTCTGCTAGAGTTTGGTTCATGTGGGCAAGTGTAAGAAGTCATACATCCTGTATCGCAAGTAGGAGATATTGAGGACTATGGTTTTTGTGCCATTGGATGTGAAGGTTTTATATGACAACGAAGAGTTAGCGAGGCGTGGCTTCTGCTCTAGCTGCCCAGAGGAAAATCTAGAGCACGGTAATCTCGATGTTTGCGCTTTCCCTTTCTCCCTTTTTTGCTTTACCTTATCTTTATATTCTGCTTTTTTCATGCCTCAACCTAGCACTTTATACTTGGGTTTTTTCTGTTTTGAGTAGAGATGGAGGCCACTTCTAGAGCAAGGGAACAGGCTAGGAAGATAGCCCAAAAGAATAAAAAGGCTGCCCAGGCGGGGAAGCAGCTCACACCGGTCCAAAACTCGAGGAAGAGGCCGAAGGCCCCCTCTCCCATTCCAATTGACATGGAGAGCCCCTCTGAGCTCTCTCTTGAGTCGATGGTTGCCCTTGTTGTACCCCTTCCTGAGCAAACCCAGGCTCCATCTTCGTCACAAGGTGCCTCTTCTACGGCTGCGATCTTTACACCCAACTAGGGCTTGAAGTTTTACGACTTGGTCTTTTCCCATCCTTAGGTGGTTTGTGAGCACCTTGTCTTAGAGATCCCACCTCGAGATATGATCGAGCTCTCGCGTAAGCTATTCAAGGGGCTGTGCTAGGTGGCCGAAGCCCTGACCTCCCAAGTAAAAGCTATCACTTTTCTGTTTCCTTAAGTTTTTTTTTTATTTTTTTTATTTCCTACTTAGCTGATGACACTTTATTTTGTTTTAGTTTGGAGTTCTATCGCACTGGTGCCTAGATATGGCTGAAAAGCTGGGCAAGAGCTAGAAATGATTTGACGAGAGCTGCGAGCTCGTCTAACAGCTGCAAGTTTCCTTAGAGGGTGTTGACCGGGCCAAGGTCAAGCCCGTGTAGGAGAGGGATGCCTTACCCCTAGCTGGAGACCCCTTGCACATGGAGAGGGATGTCGCGGTTGCCTCAGAATAGCGACTGAAAGAGAACAAGGCTTAGGTCGTCAGGAGGGCTGTAGAGGAGGCTCTGATCGTCTCTAGGGACTCTATCTCTTACCAAAAGGCCAACCAGCAGTTCTTCGAAGGCTCCTTTGAGGCCAAGGAGAAGGCCAAGGCCCTCTATCTTGAGGTTGACTTCTTAGGCCTTGACCTAGGCTGCTTTGGGGATGAGGAGGAAGCTATGGCTGGTGTTGATGAGGAGGAGGAGGAGGCAGCCTAGCCAGAGACTGGGGCCGAGGTTGCGTCAGAAAGGGAGGCCGCCCTCTAAGGACTTTATCTTTCCTTGTACATTTCTTCTCTTTTCTTTTATAGTTTTCCTATTCTTTTCTTGTACTCTAAGGCAGATATGTAATCACATAATATTAATGAAATCTGTGGTTTTTTTAACTTGCTGTTAGTTTCAATTTCATTTGGGTTTTGTATTACAATCTTTATTATTAACCAAGGTGTTTTATCAGATACATTTTATTGGCAGAATCTGCGGAGGTTCTTCGTGTTCTAAGTGTGGGGGATGGGTTTGCTGCCTAACTTGTCGAGCTCGAAAGTTTTGGCCCAACATACACTCATGATGGGATACACGCCTTCCAAGTTTGGGATGAGCTTCCCTGTTTCTCGAGGGTGAGATACTCCATTTTTTTGTAGAACGAGGTCATGTAACTTGAAGCTTCTACTTTGGACTCGAGAGTTGTAGTACCTGGCTGTTCTTTGCTAGTAGGCGGCTAATCGAATCTGGGCCTTATCCTGAGCTTCATCGATAAGATCTGCGTTCATCCGTAGGGCTTCTTTGTTGTTAGCTTACTCGAAGTTATGCACTCGTAATGATGGCACCCAGACTTCAAAGAGGATGAATGCTTCAGAACCGTACGCCATGAAGAAATGGGTTTACCTTGTTGGTGTCTGAGCGGTGGTCCGATAAGCCCAAAGTACAGGAGGTGGTCGGTCCACTGCTTGTCTACTTCGTTAAGCCTTCTCTTGATGTGTTGCGCATTTATATACCTAAATAAATAAGTAAATAATCGCACTCGTTTTACTTGCAAGTGCACAAGGTCAACATAGTAGTATAGTGTGCGAAAGCAAGATCATCTCCACAGGGATTGGTGAATTTCGTTTTAGAATTATATTCGTAATGTAAAAAGATAGAAATAATAAAAGAGTTAATTTTGATAAAGATAAAGGCGTAGGGACTTGATATCCACCACTAAATATGCTACCACAATATTACAGTATGCCAATGCTTTAATCATGCCATGTATACCTAATGTTTGTCAACCTAAGGGCATGGTATCTACTCCTTAAGCTATTGATTTCCCTAAGCAACGAGTTAGGCATGGTATCTACTCTAACTCTTTTCTCTCTTAAGGGATTCAACATGGTATCTATTGAGTTGTTCCTTAAGAGAGCATAGGACCTGTGGAAATCGACAACCACATGGGACCTAGGGCATGGTATCTACTCCCGGTTTCTCATGTTGATTAACCCAAGAATCCGGATAAGATATCTTTTGTTACTATTATTGAACCCAGGACTCAGTCATCCAAATTGATTCAACTAACTAATCCATACCACATGCATACGTTGATCAGACACACACTTATGAGGAATTTAAATACAAACAGGCATTAATCAAGTTAAGCAACATAACATAAATATTGCAAAGGCGCCAATACTGAATTATTGAATAAACATAATTAGGGCTTCAACCAAGCCCTTACTAAAAGTTAAGTACACATAATAAAAATAAAGGAAAGAAGAAACCCGAGAGAAGAGTTGTCAATTCCTCTCCACGGTCTCCTTCTGGCCTCCGGCCTCCCGACCTAAAACTAAACTAAAAGTAAAAAAAGATTGAAAGATAAAAGAAGGGATATCTAATTTGTGTTTTTACAAGTGTATTTATAGGGGTTGAATAATCCTAGAAGACTCAGGAAACCTTAAATTTCCAAAAACATAAAAACTCATTTATTTCCAAAACTGGTTCTGCTACTTTACTATTCAAACCCATACATGTGCTCTTGATCGCTAGCAGAGTGCGCTCGATCGCAATGTTGTGCTCGATTGCTCTTCCTGGTGCGCTCGATCGCACTTCAGACAGTAGCAGCTCCAGGATTTCCAGATTTCTTCCGTTAAGTGCCAAAAATGCTTCTTTTTCTCTAAGACCCTATAAAAACGTGTAAAACACAAAAGTGAAGTAAAATAGACTAAAACATATAGACAAATGGCTTAGCAAATGTAAATTAAGGGGCTTAAATATGAATATTTAAGCACATATCACACCCCCAAACTTACATATTGCTAGTCCCTTAGCAATACAAAACTAAAAACTAAATGAAAAATAAAGATACATAGATAAATCCGATGTTCATGGTGTCCTCAAAAGTTTAGGTATCGCACAAAACCATGACATGCATTCATGAACAAGCTTAAAAATACAAACACATCTTCATAATGAATCCGAGTTTTAAACGTTGATTACTTACTTGAGGTAGGTTAAGGCGTCACAAGTCTGATTTTTAGTGTGTGGTGAATTAGCACATAAAGATTTAAGTTTCCAAATAACTCTAATGTGTAGTGTTTCGGTGTCTTAAGATTCACCAAATTTCCTATCAGAATGAACAAACAATGACGTAGTTTTATTTCTTTTTTTTTCTTTTATTGTGAGATTTTTTTGCCAAGTTGAGTTCCCTTAAGCTTTCTATTTGACTTATGTAACGAGTGTTTAGCCAATGACTCCCAAACCAAATGATTTTAGGGTATTAGGTGTAAAAATACCCTTAAAGACTTACTAACTCGAGTAAAAAAGGCTACAAAACTAACTGGTCTTAATGCTGCCAAGCAGAAATTCTCACCTTTTGACGTGAACACTCAATGCTTACTGAGGCAAGAGGCCCAGTTACTCAGTGGAAAGTTCTTTTAATGATCATTATGGGCAAAATTCTCACCTTTTGACGTGAACACTCAATGCTTACTGAGGCAAGAGGCCTAGTTACTCAGTTGAAAGTTTGTTTAATAATCTTTAGGAGCACTTTATTTTCTCTCTTCGCGTAATAATAATCTTCTTTCTATTTCCCTATGCCCAAGTGTTCATCTAACAAGTCTTCAGGTTACAGTTAAGCCATGAAAACATACCAATTAAAGCTACATTTCATACCCCACACAATTATGTGCTAATGTGCTCATGTCGGTTTAGATCAAATTTGTGAATCCTTAAATACCTAAAAGTGAGTAATTTAAAGTTCAAAACTCAATTATTATACCATATGTTCATGGTTTTAAGTTCACTTATGAAGTCAAATCATACTATTCGTTTAAATCAACCAAAATTTTTAGAACAAAATGAACATGTATTTATCTTTTAGCCAAAAAATTGAGACAAAGTGCGTGAATGTGTCTCCCATACCCCCAAAATTCAATTACACATTGTCCCCAATGTGTGAATAACATAGAAAAATCTAACATGGGAGATGGAGAATTAGCTGGGCCGGTATGGCTCATAGCACACCCCCAAACTTGAACGGATGCACACATTGTCCCTAAAAAAAAGAAAAACTAACGTAATACAGGAAAACAAAAAGTACTAAAAGTAAATAAATAACAGTAAATATGAACAACAATAAAAATAAAAGGATAAGTTGTGGGGTGCCTCCCATGAGAGCTAAGTTTAACGTCTTCAGCCGGACCAAGCCTTATTTTTCCCTAAAACTAAGAGTGGCTGCAGCTAGCATAGGAAGTGTCTTATTCTCTCCCATATGAGCATAAGGTAAGTGCTTTGGCAACTGCTTGAATTCCAAGTTAGGTGCCTGTACAATAAAAGGGAAAAAAAAGTATTAGTAGGCACATGAGGGTCAAAAGGATCGGTGTACTTACTTAGATGCTTTGGAGAGGCCTCAAGGAGGTGCACAGTGTCAATGATGTCATCAGTAACATCCTCACATTTGGGCTCAATATCTGATCCTTTGAAACAATGGGTGAGGGTGGTCCCCAATGGATCAATGTGATGGACATGCCAAACGTGCTCAACAACACCTTGCTTTCGTTCACTTAGCTCTTTGGCATTTTGCCCCATTTGTACTTCCAATCTTTGAATGGCTTATTCATGCCTTACAGTGGTTTGTCTTATCTCAGTCCGAAATTGCCTTTCCTCTACCATAAACTGATATTGTGAGGTTATCAATTGTTGCTGTTGAGTGGCCAACTGCATCACAAGACTCTCTAGGTCATTTGTCTTTGATTCCGGAACTGTTTGGGCTGCTGATTGGGAGTTCCTTGCGAAGTTGGGGTGGTTTCGCCATCCATGATTATAGGTATTTGCATATATGTTGTAGTTGTTCGGTCCCACATGATTTGTTTGCTCTTGATCTGTAGATGAATATAAAGGGCAAGTGTTAGTAGTGTGATCAAAACGAGAACATATAGCACATACCTGGAGTGGTTTGCCTTGTGGACTAGGTTATATGTTTTGAGTAGTCATGGTGTTTATGAGCATATCTAGCTTCCTCTCCATAGCATCTAGACAAGCATATTGAGCTTCCGTCATTGGTGCTTCTCCCTTGAATGAATTTATTGAAAAGCTTAAGTGCAGCTCGGGTACTCTCTAGAGCTTTTGTGCTCGAGTGCACACTGAACTGCGCTCGATCGCAGATATGTGCTCGATCGCACAAGGCACTGCACTCGATCGCAATGAGGACAGAAACTCCTCTGCCGCATACCTGAACAAAAATAGAAAACAAAAAGAAGGAATAAATCTGATTTTTGATAAAAAAAAATAAAATGGAACAAAATAAAATAAAATAAAAGTGAACGAAAATAATTCCAAAAATAAATTTAGCACAATCCCCGGCAACAGCACCAAAAACTTGTTGCGCGTTTATATACCTAAATAAATAAGTAAATAATCACACTCGTTTTACTTGCAAGTGCACAAGGTCAACTTAGTAGTATAGTGTGTGAAAGCAAGATCATCTCCACAGGGATTGGTGAATTTCATTTTAGAATTATATTCGCAATGTAAAAAGATAGAAATAATAAACGAGTTGATTTTGATAAAGATAAAATAAAAAAGATAAAGGCGTAGGGACTTGATATCCACCACTAATTATGCTACCACAATATAACAGTATGCCAATGCTTTAATCATCGTTCCTAAAAAGTTCGGTGTCATTGTGGTAAAGAATGACCTAGGAGACTTAGTCCCTACAAAACTTGTGACTGGGTGGCGAATGTGCTTTGATTATAGAAAATTAAATGCTGCCACCCGGAAAGACCATTTCCCACTCCCTTTTATCGATCAAATTCTTAAGCGTGTAGCTGGTCATCCTTTTTATTGTTTTTTAGATGGTTATTCTGGTTATTATCAAATTGAAATTGCATTAGAAGACCAGGATAAAACCACTTTCACTTGTCCTTTTGGAACTTATGCTTTTTTTAGAATGCCATTTGGATTGTGTAATGCACTTACCACTTTTCAACGTTGCATGATGAGCTTTTTAGTGATATGGTTGAAAATTGCATGAAAGTTTTTATGGATGACTTGACTGTTTTTGGATCTTCATTTGATGCATGCTTATTGAATTTAGAGAGAGTATTAATTCGTTGTGAGGAAAAGGTTAGTCTTAAATTGGGAAAAATGTATTTCATGGTACCTTCAAGTATTGTCTTAGGGCATATTGTTTCTTCAAAGGGGATAGAGGTTGATCAATCTAAGATTGAATTAATTTCTAAATTGCCTACGCCTAAGACAGTAAAGGATGTGAGATCATTTCTTGGTCATGCTGGTTTTTATAGGAGATTCATACAAAACTTTTCCAACATATCTAAACCACTATATGCCCTCATAGTTAAAGATGCCCCATTTGAGTGGACACAATCTTCTCAAGAGGCCTTTAAAATGCTGATTGGCAAGCTTACTTCAACAACCATAATGCAGTCACCTGATTGGAATTTACCTTTTGAAATAATGTGTGATGCTAGTGACTTTGCTGTAGGTGCTGTTCTTGGACAGCGAAGGGAGGGGGAACCTTTTGTCATTTACTATGCTAGTAAAACTCTAAATAGTGCTCAAATGAATTACTCCACCACTGAAAAAGAATTGCTAGCTGTAGTATTTCCTTTGGACAAGTTTTGTGCTTATTTAATTGGTTCTCCAATTCTTATTTTCATAGATCATGCAACCCTTAAGTATCTTCTTACAAAGAAGGATGCTAAGGCACGACTAATATGGTGGATTTTACTCTTGCAAGAATTTGACATCACCATCAAAGACAAGAAAAGGAGTAGAGAACGTAGTGGCTAACCAACTCTCAAGGCTCACATTTGAGGACACCTCTGATGACATGCCAATCAAGGATGATTTTCTCGATGAGTATTTACTCTCTGTTACTTCTCTGCCATGGTTTGCTCATATCGTAAATTATTTGGCTACTGGTGAGATACCGATGGATTGGAGCGCTCAAGATAAGAGGAAGTTCTTGACTGAGGTACGTAATTGATTACGCCCAAAGTGTAACGTGGTAGTTGTAGCATAGCTTTGGGGTGTCGATTCCATAGGAAAACAAGTTAACTATAAAAGAAGGTGTGAACTTTAGCAAAAATGATAAAAGATTGATTGAAAGAATCTGAATTGTGTGAAAATAGTGTGAAGGAAATTGTGTAAATAAATTTATGATGGAGAAACAACAAGGTTTTGGGAATCCTCCCTAGGTTTGTTGCCCTAATTCTAACTTGATTCAATTGTTTTTATCTCGATTGCAAGTTTCACATCCCAAACAGGCAATCGACAAATATTCAATTAAAGCACATATATAAGCCCTAATGTAACTGATATGAATTACTCTTTATTTTCAAGCACATATGACCTATAAATTATCAAGAGACGACTATATATCTACATGAAAATATCCCAGCAATGGACAAATCTATAAAAGAGATCTACCGGACTCAATCACACCCAAACAAATACACATAAGAAGAGCATGACTAGACTTATATGGAGGGGAAGCATGCAATCACCAGATTAATAGGAATTCTTCTAATTAAATCAAGAATAAATCATAACAATGTTTAATGAAAATAATTCCAAACTACAATTGAATCAAATAAAGGAAGATAAGAACAACTACACCTAGAGATTCATCTCTTTGCCTTGCTTGGAGACTAGTCGGCCATGGGGCTCATGCTTCCTTGAGCTGCCTCAGGCCACCAAATGATCATCTCTGGCCTCTAATTTTCTTCCTAAGAGCCCTCTGGATTGCTCCTAAAGGCCCTCTGGATTCACTTTCTGATGATCTCAGATGATCCCAGATTCTCCGATGGTCCTTAAAGTTGTAGTGGAGTGGGTCTTATATAGGCAAATACCATGAGTGCAATGTGTTTCCAATACGATGTGGGATGTGGGATATAGAAATGTGTTTCTAACCGATGTGGGATGTGGGATTTAGGCCTTCACATGTCCTTCACGCTGAAATCCCGCACAGCCCACACAGCTTGACCTTTGTCTACTTAAACTGCCATAACTTTCTCTAGAAAAATCATTTTTATGAACTGTAAAATTCTCCAGAAAATAGACTTCTGGATCTTTCTAAGAATATATCATTCATCTCCTGGTTCTTCTTGTATCAATACAGTTTAATTTGCAAAGATGATTGATCTGTATGGGCAATTCTGGAAAATTAGTGAAACTCCTTTCCAGTGCGGGCAGCAGCTGTTGCTCTTTTAAGCCCTCCATCTTGTCCTTCCGGAAGCATTCTTTCACTCCAGTATGCCTCAAGTCTTTGTGCTTCAACCAATGATAACTTTTCCTCCTCTTTTGAGCTTAAAGTACCTGAAAATGCATCGAAATAGATCAATGATCCAAGAATGATACTTTAGAGTTGTTAACATATAAAAGTGCAATTAAAACCTAGATCAACTCTAAAATGATAACAATTAAATACTGTTAAGATGCATTTTATGACTCTCATCACAACCCCCAACTAGATTATTGCTAGTCCCTAGCAATTCAAGCGAAAACAAGAGATGAATTCTATGGTGGGAATCAAAGTAAATGAAAAGCAATATTATGTTAACCAAGAGTAATTCACATTTTGTCTCAAAAATTGCACATAACACACGACACAAAGAATCATTAAATTTCACCCAAATCCAAAAGTAATCCAAACATCAATCTTAAAATCATTATTGACTCTTAACATCCATCTTACCACAAACCATTAATCCGAACACCCGAATGATTTTATGCATAACATTCATGAATATAAGTCTTGGCCTCTAAAACATAATAAATTTCATGACGTCAATCACAAAAACAAGCTCCATATGCTTATATTTCAAACCACTCTCCACTATTGTAGAAAAATCACATTACATTGGATCAGTAGGTCTTTAATAGGCTTGTAACTTTAGGCTAAAGTAAAGGTTAAGAAAAAATGGGAAGGATTCACGAGAAAAGAACTCAATCTCTTAGCTTTTAAACACAATCATTTTAAGCACTAAATAACTTTACTTCAACACCCAACTTTTTCAACCATTTTTCGAGCATTTTTTTTTTTATTTTTTTTTTCAAAATCACCACTTTTCTTTTCTTTTCTTCTTTCTTTGCCGTAATTCACTTTTCTTTTGTATTTTGGCATAAGACTATTCACTTCCTTTTTCATTTTTCTTTTCTTTTACATAACCCCCAACTAATCTCCTTTAATGTACTTAGGTTATGGTAGTGATATTTTCTCATATTTCCATCCTTACTCCTTTTAAGTGCTTCTCAACAAATGTGTATAGCTAAGTTCTTTTAAGAGAAAGATAAGGATAAAATATTCTCTTTAGGCTCATAAAGGTGAGTAAATGGGTTATTGAAAGAAACAATGCTTACTTCTTTTTCAAGAAAAGGCTCAAATAGATGACTAGTGGTAAATATAGCAATGGTAGGTTTAACAGGCTAAAACGGTCCAAAAATGGCCTATATCATATCCTAAGTAATGTGCATTCTAGGAATTCACCTCAAGTGATTATCAAATAAGTTCTAGAGCTTGTTGAGACTGCAAAAGTATTCACAAAGTAATCACACATAAAACTTCTCTAAATGTTTTAGACTAATCATACAATCTTACCGCAAACTAGAGTCTCAAACCAAATGAAAATTGATACTTAAATTATTCTCAAACTGAAGCAAGATTTAACTTCTTCTAAATGCTATATGCTATCTCAATTGAGCTCATATCATTGACATGCGAATTAACTCAAAGGCTAACACCAAGTATGCTAAAAACACACAAAAGGGAAAATGACACCCAACAATTCAATGGAATGTAATAGGAATTGTGTATCCTCCACCCCCAACTTAAGATAAGCATTGTCCTCAATGTAAAAGCAAAAGTTAAGGAAACTCCATTTTTTAACCAAAGGTGCATGGATCTGAAAGTTGTGCACGACCAATTGAACTGATGCACATATTTATCCCTAAAAAAGAAATACGAAAGTAAAACTGGAAAATAGCAAAATAATGATAATAAACAAGAAAAAAGAAATATAAAAAATAGTAAAATAAAAGGATATGTTGTGGGTTGCCTCCCATGAGTGCTAAGTTTTACGTCTTCAGCCAGACGCTCTTATTCCCTCCTAGGAAAACATAGGTTGAATGCACCAGCCACTGCTTCACTACCAAATTCGGTGCTTGTATGCTTTGGCGATGGCAAGGAATACTTAAAGTCCACCACATATGGCTCAAGTGTTTTTGGTGATGCCCATTTACTATCAGCAGTAGGGTATTTGATTCCCGCATCCATGTGACTTCTCTCAAGCAACTTCTCAAAGCACGGTTGGCAAGATGTCTTAATAAATTCCTATGGCTTATCAAAAACATCAATAACATTAACAACATGGGGATAATTTGAAGAATCTTTGAACTCAAGATTATTAGGAATGAATTCCGAAGAGTTAGAATTATCTTTGATGTACTCATCCTCTTCATGTGGCTGCCATAGGACTAAACAAACATTTACCTCTAGAGTCCTATTTCCAAATGATAATGTCATTAGGCCATTCCTACAATTAATGAGGGCATTGGCGGTGGCAAGGAATGGTCTTCCAAGTATCAAAGGAATTTTGGACTCCGTGTTTATAGTAGAAACAGTATCTAAAACCAAAAAATCAACAGGATAGTAGAAATTATCAATTTGTAACAAAACATCTTCTACAATACCTCTTGGTTTTCTTATCGATCTATCCGCTAATTGAAGCACCACGGAGGTTGGTTTGATCTCACCTAGACCGAGCTGCAAGTACATGGAGTATGACATGAGGTTTAAACTAGCACCCAAATCTAGCAATGCTTGGCCACAAGGTTTATTTCCAATTTAGCAAGCCACCGTTGGACAGCCCAGATCTTTATATTTGGGTGGTGTCTTGCTGTTAATTACAGCACTTGCTTGCTCCATTAAGAATGTTGTCTTCTTCACATTGTGCTTCTTCTTGAGTGTGCATAGATCCTTGATGACTTTAGCATAGTTGGAAATCTGTTTTATGACATGAAGAAGAGGAAGATTAATTTTAACATGCTGAAGTTGTTCAAGAATCTCACCTTTTAATGCTGTCTTTATCTCCTTAGGTTTAAGGAGTGCTTGAGGGAAAGGCACCGGTGGGCGATAAACATCATGGGCCTCTTGTTCCTTGGGGGCTTTATCCTTGTTGCTCACGGTATTAGGAATCCAGTGTGATGGTCGAGTGGGACCATCAATTATCTTACCACTGCGAGTAATTATGGCATTAACCTCTCTATTGTTTTGATTTTCAGGATTGCAGGTTGGTGCCATATGTTGTCCTATTGGATTAGGTTGTGGATGTGAAGGAAACCGACCTTGTTCTTGAATCATCAAGAAACTAGTCAACTTGGTGAGTTGACTCTTTATTACCTTTTGTTCCTCTTTGATCGCTTATTGTTCCTCTAACAACCGTTGATTTATTTTTCCTTGATCTTCCACACTCTTGGCATGTACTTGCATAAATGACTTAAACATATCTTCCAAAGGTAAAGATTGTTGAGGTGCATTAAATGAGGTTGCTTCCGGTTGCCATTGGGTACTAGAGTGGGCAGGGGGTTGTATGTCAGATTTTCAACTGAAATTAGGGTGATTCTTCCAACCGGGATTGTAGGTGTTAGAGTAGGGTGAGTGTGGTTTCCCAAAGGGTATACCTATAGTGTTACACTCATCCTTCATCTCAAAATAAACTAGACAATCCTTAGGTAAATGATCTACCCCATTACACATGAAACAAGGCTCATAGGACTCTATCCTAGCAACCGGTTTAGGGGTTCTAGTATCCTGGGTTTTTAAGGCTTCAATTTCCTTAGTTAGGACCTCTAAATGGGCTTTAAGGCTATCCTCTTCCTTAAGTTGGTAAATCCCAGCAGGTTGATTTCTCCTAGTGACTTCCATGGCATTTGGTACAGTCCAAGTGTGGCTTTTTCTGATAGGTCATCTAGGAAATCTATGGCTTTGTCGGGATCTTTTTGAAGAAAATTCCCATTGCACACCATTTCTATGAACTGCCTTTCCCTACTTAGGACCATCATAGAAATAGCTAACTACCCACCAACTCTCATACCCATTGTGTGGACAAGAATTCAAAAGGTCCTTGAAACGTTCCCAAACCTGATATAAGGTTTCACTCTCCTTTTGTGCAAAGTTTGAGATTTGTCTCTTGAGGTTGTTGGTCTTATGGGTTGGGAAGTATTTTTAGAAGAAAACTCGGGTCATCTCATCCCAACTACCTATAGACCTAGGCCTTAACGAGTACAGCCAAGCCTTAGCTTTTTCCTTAAGTGAAAAAGGGAAAAATCGAAGTTTGACAGTGTCTATCATATCAGCCCTACTGTGAAAAGCAGCTACTACTTCCTCAAATTCCCTAATATGGATATAGGGGATTTCATTCTCAAACCCATGGAAAGTTGGTAGCAATTGGATCATGCTCGACTTAAAATCAGGTTGTTGAACATTAGGGGGGAACATGATACACGATGGTGTGGCCGTCCGGTTAGGGTGCAAGTAATCCTTAAGTGTCCTAGGGGGTTGATCTTCGTGTTCACTCATTTCTTTGAGACTAGATAGATTGTTTAATAAAGGATTTGAAAAAGAATTAAATTCTGACTCTAACACAAGTCTACAACCAAATCTATCCACAACGTCTCTATGTCTGTGCATGTGAGGTAACAAAATAATAAAAATACTATATAAAAAAAAAGAAAGAGTCAAATAAAATAAAAAATAAAAAATTAATGCAGCAAGGGAAAAGAAGGAACGAAGTTGACAATCTTCTTTGTACTTAAGCGCGTTTCCTCGGCAACAGCGCCAAAATTTGATTACGCCCAAAGTATAACGCGGTAATTGTAGCACAGCTTTGGGTTGCCGATTCCACAGGGAAACAAGTTAACTATAAAAGAAGGTGTGAACTTCAACACAAACGATAAAAGATTGATTGAAAGAATTTGAATTGTGTGAAAATAGTGTGAAGGAAATTGTTTAAATAGATTTATGATGGAGAAACAACAAGGTTCCAGGAATCCTCCCTAGGTTTGTTGCCCTAATCCTAACTTGATTCAATTGTTTTTATCTCGATTGCAAGTTTCACATCCCAAACAGGCAATCGGCAAATATTCAATTAAAGCACATATATAAGCCCTAATGTAACTGATATGAATTACTCTTTACTTTCAAGCACATATGACCTAACTTATAAAATTATCAAGAGACGACGATATATCTACATGACAATATCGCAGCAATGGACAAATCTATAAAAGAGATCTATCGGACTCAATCACACCCAAACAAATACACATAAGAAGAGCATGACTAGTCTTATATGGAAGAGAAGCATGCAATCACCAAATTAATAAGAAATGTTCTAATTAAATCAAGAATAAATCATAACAATGTTTAATGAAAATAATTCCAAACTACAACTGAACCAAATAAAGGAAGATAAGAACAACTACACCTAGGGATTCATCCCTTTGCCGTGCTTGGAGACTAGTCGGCCATGGGGCTCATGCTTCCATGAGCTGCCTCGGGCCTCCCAATGATCATCTTTGGCCTCTAATTTTCCTCCTAAGGGCCTTCTGGATTGCTCCTAAAGGCCCTCTGGATTCACTTTCTGATGATCTCAGATGATCCTATATTCTCCGATGGTCTTTAAAGCTGAAGTGGAGTGGGTCTTATATAGGCAAATACCACAAGTGCAATGTGTTTCCAATCCAATGTGGGATGTGGGATATAGAAATGTGTTTCTAACTGATGTGGGATGTGGGATTTAGGCCTTCGCATGCCCTTCACGCTGAAATCCCGCACAGCCTGACCTTTGTCTACTTAAACTGCCATAACTTTCTCTAGAAAAATCATTTTTATGAACCATAAAATTCTCCAGAAAATAGACTTATGGATCTTTCTAAGAATATATGGCTCATCTCCTGGTTCTTCTAGTATCAATACAGTTTAATTTGCAAAGATGATTGATCTGTACGGGCAATTCTGGCAATTTAGTGAAACTCCTTTCCAGTGCGGGCAAACGCTTTTGCTCTTTTAAGCCCTCCATCTTGTCCTTTCGGAAGCATTCCTTCACTCCAGTATGCCTCGATTCTTTGGGCTTCAAGCAATGATAACTTTTCCTCCTCTTTTGAGCTTAAAGTACCTGAAAATGCAGCGAAATTGATCAATGATCCAAGAATGATACTTTAGAGTTGTTAACGTATAAAAGTGCAATTTAAACCTAGATCAACCCTAAAATGATAACAATTAAGTACTGTTAAGATGCATTTTATGACTCTCATCAGTAATTTTTATTGGGATGACCCCTGTCTTTTCAAGTACCGCCCTGACCAAATTTTAAGGCGTTGCATCCCTAATGAAGAGATTGCCAGTGTCTTGGAATTTTGTCACTCCTAAGCTTGTGGGGGCCACTTTTCAATGAAAAAAACAGTTGCAAAAATTCTACAGTGTGGATTTTATTGGCCCACCTTGTTTAAAGATGCAAATATCTATTGTCGCTCATGTGAAAAGTGTCAGAAGTTAGGAGCTATGTCTCCTCGTAATATGATGCACTTAAACCCAATTTTAGTGATTGAAATCTTTGATTGTTGGGGCATTGAATTTATGGGACCATTTCCTCCTTCTTTCGGATATCAATATATCATTGTGGCAATAGATTATGTGTCAAAATGGGTAGAGGCAGCAGCTTGCCGAAGCAATGATAATAGAACGGTAATTAAATTTCTCAAAGAAAATGTGTTATCTCGATTTGGTACACCACGTGCTATAACTAGTGATCGAGGTACGCGTTTTTGAAACCGTTCTTTTAAAGCTTTGATGAGAAAATATGGGGTGTTATATAAGATTTCTACTGCCTACCACCCTCAGATGAGTGGAAAGGTAGAACTTGCAAATAGGAAAATTAAACAAATTTTAGAAAAAACGGTCAACCCGGATCACAAGGATTGGTCTTTGAGACTAGTTGATGCGCTTTGGGCTTACCGTACAGCTTTCAAAACTCCCTTAGGTATGTCACCTTATAGGCTTGTTTTTGAAAAGTCTTGCCACTTACCTATAGAGCTCAAGCATCAAGCTTATTGGGCAATCAAGACTTTCAATTTTGACATAGAAGAAGTAGGTAAGCTTAGGAAATTTCAGTTGACCGAGTTAGAGGAGTTGAGAAATGATGCTTATGAGAACTCTAGAATCTATAAGCCAAAAACGAAAGTGTTTCATGATAAAAATATTTTGAGAAAAACATTTAAGCCTAATGATCGGGTGTTCTTATACGATTCTAGACTCCATAAACACCTAAGAAAACTTCGGTCGAGGTAGACCGACCCTTTTGTAGTAAAGAATGTTTTTGCCAATGGAGTGGTAGAAATAGAGGATACTAGAGATGGTCGAATTTTTAAAGTAAATGGTCAACGCCTTAAAATCTTAATCGATAGGCAAGATCCAGAAGTGGAAGACATTCCGTTTATGGATTCGGTTTATTCACCTTGATCACACCACATAGGTATGTTTTTATTTTTCTTTTGTTTTGTTTGTTTGGTTTAAGTTTCTTTCAATTTTATTTTTAGTTTCTTTAGTTTGAATTAATCTAATTTCCAGCTTAAAGGTTATTTTTATTTTGCACAAACAAGTTTTTCTTTTTAGAACTAGAAAACAAGCCTAGGTCGTGCCTAGGCCCAGCCCAGCATGCCTCACCCCCCAGAAAGCACATTAAATTAGCCCAGGTCGTGCCTAGGCCCATCTCTCTAGCGCCTCGCCTAGCAGGCCCGTCCAGCTTGCCCTACGACACACCGCGTCTAGCTTCCTCTGCGTCGCAGTGCCCAGCACTCATGCACAACACCTAGGTCTTCAAGCCGCGGTGCCCACTCATTCTGCACTTGATAAAACCCAAAATTTCAACCATCTTCTTCATTTATACTTTGAGAAAAACACAGCACACCTCACTCTCTCTCATCCTCTCTCCAAACCCTCACTTACCCATTCACTTTTACTCAAAATTTATTGTTTCTAACATCATTTCTTGAAGTATTTTGCACTAATATTGCAGATTTTGTTGGAAATTTCTCCAAAAAGCTTGGTTCTAAGAGGATTTTGGGTTCTTCAAGAAGACATCAAGTTGGTGGGTACTCTTTCTCTCTCCAACTTTGGGCATCAAGTGAGACCAATTTCTTCTCTTTGTTGTTCATTTGTGCTATTTGGGTGGTTGATTTTGAATTAATTCTATTGTTTTATATATTTGATTCAAATGGCCCCTAAGACTAAGAGACCAGGGGGGAAACAACCTCAAGAATTTGATGAGAGCAAATTTGTTAGTTTTGAGGCTAATGAGAGATATCTTAGGATGATGCAAGCTAGAAAACCCATTCATAAGAGAAGATTCACTATCACAGAGAGGGGAAACCCAACCTTGTTTCGAATGATTATTGATAGCAATGGGGTACATTTGCTAGACAACCATCTCATTCCCTCACAAATGTGGTTAGAGAATTCTACGCTAATGCAGAAGAACATAGAAATGGTAAGGTGCGGGTGAGAGGAAAAATAGTTTATTTTAGCAGCACACCTATCAATAGATTCTATGGGCTACCTGAAATAGAAAACAGTGAGTATATTGCATATACATCTAATATTAATTATGAAGAGATTTGAAATACTCTCTGTATTCCAGGCACAACATGGAAAATGTTGGGTGATACCCCTATAACCTTGCCTGGTACTTCTCTAACTGTCAATGCTTGAGCTTGGCAATATTTTGTATGTCAGAGATTGATGCCTGTTACGCACTATAGTGACCTTACTGTTGAGAGAGCTGTTATGATTTATACCATTTTGATGGGCATGACTATTGATGTGGGCCAAATTATATTTAATTCTATCATACACACTGTGTGAGAAAAGCTTGGATTGTACTTCCCTTCATTAATTACCCAATTATGCATCTAAGCCGACGTTCAGTACAATCCTGATGAGGAGGCCTAGCAACCAAAAAAGCCCATCGATGATGGCATGCTCACTTTGATTAAAGCCTTAAGGCTGCCAACTCCGGGAGAGAGAGCAATGATTGCTGCCCACCCTTGTCCCTCTAGGCATTTCACTGTTTCTAAGTGCCTTAAACGTTTAGAGATTCGTTTTGACAAGCATCAAAAATTCTTGCATGATAGATTTGATCGTCAAGAACGATTCTTGGCTAGGCAAGCTGATTATCAGGCGGGGGGTATACTCTTCTTTTGGTCAGATGTACCAACATCTAGCCTCTGCTACTGGTTGTGACATAGATCACTTTCCCACTTTGCTATCCTATCCGGGGTTCATCTTTTGATCCAGCTCTTGAGGAAGGTGAAGAGAATGAAGTGAATGAAGAGGAGGATGAAGACATAGAAGATTAGTTTTGGGTTCTATCTTGTTTGTCCCATTTTTTATTTTTTTTATTATTATTATCAATAACTGTACTAACATTTATTATGCATTTATTTTCATTATTTTATTTTTCGTGCTTTATTTCCATTTTTAGTTATTTATTTAGATTTCATGTGTTAATCTAATATACGGTGGGAATATTAATGTTACATTGCAGTTGCTTTCTTTTTTATTGTTTTGTTCTATGTTATAAATCACAATTTCAGCAAGAAGAACGGCATGCAGTTCAAAGGGTGGTGCACAATTTTCAGCTTCTATGCACTTTTGCTTAAAAGGGAGTTTCCTTTACTTTTTCTTTCACATTGAGGTCAATGCAATTTTTAAATTGGGGGTGGAGGAAACATATTTCTTTTTTTCATTGAACTGCTTGGTGTCATTTTCCTTTATACTTTGTGTTAAGCCTTAGAATTAATTCACATGTCAATGATGTAAACTTAATTGAGATAGTATATAGCATTTAGAAGAAATTAAATCTTGCTTCGGTTTGAGAATAATTTAAGTGTCAATCTTCATTTGGTTTGAGACTCTGGTTTGGGGTAAGATTGCATGATTAGTCTAAAACATTTAGAGAAGTTTTATGTGTGATTGCTTTGTGAATACTTTTGCGATCTCGACAAGCTCTAGAACTTATTTGATAATCACTTGAGGCGAATTCCTAGAATGCACATTACTTAGGATATGATGTAGGCTATTTTTGGACCGTTTGAGCCTTTCAAACTTACCCTCACTATATTCATCGCTAGTCACCTGTTTGAGCCTTTTCTCGAAAAAGAATTTGAGCCTTGTTTCTTTCGATAACCCATTTACTTACCTTAATAAGCCTAAAAATATTTTATCCTTACCCTTCTTTCGAAAGAACTTGGTTATGCACATTTGATTGAGAAGCACTTGGGAGGAGTAAGGATGGAAATATGGAAAAATATTACTACCAGAACCCAAGTACATTAAAGGAGATAAGTTAGGGGTGTGGAAAAGAAAAGAAAAAGAAAAGAATGAAAAAGGAGGTGAATGGTCTTATTCCAAAAAAGAAAATAAAAAGTGAATTATGGAAAAGAAAGAAGAAAAGAAAAAAAGTGGTGATTTATTGAGAAAAATGCTCGAAAAAATGGTTGAAAGAGTTAGGTGTTGAAATAAGGTTATCCAGTGCTTAAAGTAGGTTGTGTTTAAAACTAAGAGATTAAGTTCTTTTATGTGTTGAAACCTTCTCGTTCTTTCTTAACCTTTACCGTAGCCTAACATTACAAGCTTATTAAAGACCTATTGATCCAAGGTAGTGTGATTTTTCTACAATAGTGGAGAGTGATTTGAAAAATGAGCCTATGGAGCATTGTTTTTGTGATTGATGTCACGCAAATTAAATATTTTAGAAGCCAAGACTTATATTCATGAATGTTATGCATAAAATCATCCGGGTGTTTGGTTTAATGGATTATGGTAAGATAAATGTTAAGAGTCGATAACAATTTTAAGATTGATGTTTGGATTACTTTTGGACTTGAGTGATATTTAATGATTCTATGTGCTGTGTTATGTACGATTTTTGAGACAAAAAGTGAATTACTCTTGGATTAATGCTAACATTGCTTTACTTTATTTGATTCCTACCAAAAAATTCATTTTATATTGTCTTGTTTTCGCTTGAATTGCTAAGAACTAGCAATAAGCTAGTTGGGGGTTATGATGAGAGTCATAAAATGCATCGTAACAGTACTTATTTGTTAGTATTTTAGGGTTGATCGAGGTTTGAATTACACTTTTATACCTTAACAACTCTAAAGTGATATTCTTGGATCATTGACATATTTCGGTGCATGTTCAGGAACTTTGAGTTTAAAACAGATGGAAAAGCTATCGTTGCTTGAAGCACAAAGATTCCATACATATTGAGGTGAAGGAGTGGTTTCGAAACTGCTCCACGCCGCAGCACAAAAGGACTAAGCTGCAGCCTCCAGAAACATTCAAAGGTTGCCACCACCAGTGTGTGCCGCGGCTTGCACCAGGCAGGGCCGCGACACCCAGAACCTCCACATGCATCAGTACCAGGCTGATCTGCGGCCTGGACCAGGCAGGGCCGCAGTGCCCAGAAGCTCACCTAACCAAAGACTAGACAGAGCCGCGGCGCGTACACAAACCCCTGTTTTCCTAATTAGGGTTTTAGCTTATTGTTTAGACCCAAAACACCCTTGGACCTTTGTATTATAAACAGATCACTTAGGGTTTGATAAACAACACATCATTAAGGCTGGAGAAGAAGAAGAAGAAGAAGGAGAAAAAGGAGGAGAAGAAGAAGATCTTGTAATTTTTATTTCACATATATATATATATATATATATATATATATATATCAAAAGCGTATATTTTCAAAATATATATTTTATTATGTTTGATTTAAATACTATGGAAGAAGCGGAAGAAGAAGAAAAAGAAGAAGAAGACTAATAAGATGAAGAAGAAGAATAAGAAGAAGAAGAAGAAGAAGAAGAAGAAGAAGAATTAGGAAAAGAAGAAGAAGAGGAAGAAGGAGAAGAAAAAGAGGAAGAAGAAGAAGAGGAAGAAGGAGAAGAAGAAGAAGAAGAAGAAAAAGAAGAAGAAGAAGAAGAAAAAGGAGAAGAAGAAGAAGAAGAAGAGAAAAAAGGAGAAGAAGAAGAAGGAGGAGAAGAAGAAGAAGAAGAAGAAGGAGAAGAAAGAGAAGGAGAAGAAGAAAGAGAAGGAGAAGAAAGAGAAGGAGAAGAAGAAGAAGAAGAAGTAGAAGGAGAAAAAGAAAAAGGAGAAGAAGTAGAAGAAAAAGAAGAAGAAGAAGAAGAAAAAGAATACGAAGAAGGAGAAGTAGAAGAAGAAGAAGAAGAAGAAGATCTTGTAATTTTTATTTCTCATATATATATCAAAAGCATATATTTTCAAAATATATGTTTTAATTTGTTTGATTTAAATATTTTGGAAGAAGAAGAAGAAGAAGAAGAAGAAAAAAGAAGAAGAAGAAGAAGAAGAGGAAGAAGAAGAAGAAGAAGAAGAAGAAGAAGAAAGAGAAGGAGAAGAAGGAGAAGGAGAAGAAGGAGAAGGAGAAGAATACAAAGAAGAAGAAGAAGGAGAAGAAGAAGAAGAAGAAGAAGAAGAAGAAGAAGAAAAAGAAGAAGGAGGAGAAGAAGAAGAAGAAGAAGAAGAAGAAGAAGAAAGAAAAGGAGAAGAAGAAAGAGAAGAAGAAGAAGAAGAAGAAGAAGAAGAAGAAGAAGAAGAAGAAGAAGAAGAAGAAGAAGAAGAAGAAGAAGAAGAAGAAGAAGAAGTAGAAGGAGAAGAAGTAGAAGAAAAAGAAGAAGGAGAAAGATAAGAAGGAGAAAGATAAGAAGAAGAAAGAGGAGGGGGAGAAGAAGAAGAAGAAGCAGAAGAAGAAGAAGAAGAAGAAGAAGAAAAAGAATACAAAGAAGGAGAAGTAGAAGAAGAAGAAGAAGATCTTGTAATTTTTATTTCTCATATATATATCAAAAGCGTATATTTTCAAAATATATGTTTTAATTTGTTTGATTTAAATATTGTGGAAGAAGAAGAAGAAGAAGAAAAAAGAAGAAGAAGAAGAAGAAGAAGAAGAGGAAGAAAAAGAAGAAGAAGAAGAAAAAGAAGAAGAAAAAGAAGAAAGAGAAAAAGAAGAAGGAGAAAGAGAAGAAGGAGAAGGAGAAGAAGGAGAAGGAGAAGAAGAAGAAGAAGAAGAAGAAGAAGAAGAAGAAGGATAAGAAGAAGAAGAAGAAAAAGGAGAAGGTGAAGAGGAAGAAGAAGGAGAAGAAGAAGGAGAAAGAGAAAAAGAAGGAGAACAAGTAGAAGAAGAATGTTGGTGTTTGGCTAAGGTTTGAACAAGGTTTAAACATGGAAAAATCAGCATCAAGTGCACACCAGTGTGCACCGCGGCCCATTTTATTCCAAGGTGCCACGCATAGCAAGGGAGGAGTCCTGGAGGAGGTGTGCGCCACAGCTCAGCCTCCCCCAGGCTGCGTTGCCCAGAATGGATGCAAATGGTGGAAGTTCAGCCCTACTTCAGGCCGGGTCCTGCCTTGTTTTGGGCGTGACTTGAAGGCTCCCTGATTCAGCAATTTAAAGGGTGCGTGAGGAATGTTTAAAATGCACAGCTTTACTTAGAATTGATGAAGGGCTATGGTTAATTGTTCCTCAGGATTTAAGGGTGGATATTGACCCTCAAGATTGGACAAGAAGTTAGTGCACTATATAAAGGTTCACCTAGCTTAAAAAGTCAAAAAACATAAACTTGTGATTGAAAGTGAGATCAATTGTAAGAGTGCAAAGGCATTAAACACAAGAGTGATTTTTTTTTTGATCAGTAAATAAAGCTTGTATTAATCCAAAATGTACAAAAAATCACTGGGCATACCCAGAGGATTTACAATGGGAGCATATATAGAAAACAAAAATAAGCTTACAAAAGAAGTCTAATCTCTGGGCTGAATGTATACTTTATCTCAAGGCATTCCCAGGAGATTTACAATGAGAGCAAAACAAAGGCAAAACAAAACTAAGCTTACAAAAGAAGCCTAATCTCTGGGCAAAAAGCATACACAATTCTATAAATTACAATTTGGATCTTCTTGGCTAGGCTAATAGGTTGAACAGGAGTTTGCTAAAAAAGTTTAGCATTTCTAGCCATCCATATACTATACACTATACAAGCTAGGGCTATCATTTTTGCTATGGCTGGGGGCCAATTCCTCTTACTTTTTGGGTCCACTTGATTGCACTTTTTATTGTAGTCATTTGTCTTATGCAACTAAGCCAAACTTTGATGGACTCTCATGTTTCCTTACTGATCCTGCATGAGAAGAAAAGGTACTCCCTGGATTCATCTTGCTCTTTACATAGGGGGCAGAGTTTGTCATCTCCTTCCAGCTGAAGTCTATCCTTTGTGAGAAGCCTGTTCTGTATGGCCAGCCAAAGAATAAAGGAGTGCTTAGGGGGACAGTGACCATTCTAGACCAATGAGGCCCAATTGACCACATTTCCTTTCTGTCTAATTGAGTTGTAGACCTTCTTTATGCACAGATCATTCTGAACCCTCCATCCTATTAATCTGTCCCCGGCCTGCTGAGTAGAAGATGACTGGTCAGTTAAGTCATTTATGATTTCCAGAATTCTCTTCCAAAGAGGGGAGTCATCCTTTCTTGCCATGATCTCCTAGATAGTTCTATTCATCAGATAATAGTGCTGAACCCACTGGATCCATAGGAATCTTTCTTCATGTGGATGTTCCAAAGGACCCTGGTAAGGAGAGCCTTGTTCCATGCTTTTAAGTCAACCAAGCCTAAACCTCCTTCAGTTTTTGGTTTGCGCAAGTCAGCCTAGGCTACAAGAACCTTCCTCATACCATTACTCTTACCATTCCATAGAAATGTTCTGCACATCCTAATTATTTTCTCCAGAATGTTACCAGAAATAGGGAAAATGGCAAGCCTAAAACACTCCACTCCTTGAAGCACTGATTTGATCAGTTCTGTTCTGCCAGCATAGGATAAAGAAGAGCCAGCCAGACATTTATGTACCCAGATATTTTTTCAATAAGGGGGGAGTAATGAGTAGCATTTAATCTTGCTGAAGCCAGAGGGACCCCCAAGTATTTGAAAGGGAGGCTCCCATCCTTCATTCCAGTGATCCTTCTAATTTTCATTAACTCATCAGCCTGGACTCCAACATGGAAGATATTTGATTTGGCCAAGCTTGCTTGCACCCTTGAGCACTCACTGAATTGGTTTACACACTTCATTAGCTGCGCAACAGATCTAACATCCCCTATAGCAAAGAGAATGAGGCCATCAGCAAAAGCCAAGTGGGTGATCTTAAGTTTATGACACTTAGGATGATATCTGAATCCATCCTCTTCATTCAATCTCCCAAGAAGTCTGGACAAGTACTCCATAATCAAGACAAACAAATATGGGGAGAGAGGGTCTCCTTCTTTGAGGTCCTTTTTACCAACAAAGAAACCATGCAGACTCTCATTAATGGATAGAGAGAAGGCTGTTGTAGTTACATATTCCATGATCCATTTGCTAAATTTTTCAGGAAACCCAATACCCTCTATTAAACTGTTCAGAAATTCCCATTCAACAGTGTCATAGGCTTTTCTAAGGTCTATCTTGATCATACACCTTGGAGAGATTCTTTTCCTGCAATACTTTCTGAGCAATTCCTGGACCAGGTAAATATTTTCAGCTATGCTTCTGGATTTAATGAAGGCAGCCTGGGCTGGGTTGACAATGTGGTTCAAGCAGGGAGCTAATCTGGAGGCAAAGATCTTAGAGATGATCTTATAGATCACATTGCAACAAGTTATAGGTATAAAATCCTCCACTTTAGAAGCTTGTTTGCATTTTGGGATCAAAGCAAGGGAGGTGTGGTTTAACTGTTTTAGTAATCTCCCATTCTGGAAAAATTCCAGCACAGCCTCAATTATATCATGGTTGATTACTTCTCAAGCTTTCTTAAAAAATCTAGAAGAATAGCCATCTGGACCTGGGGACTTATCCTCCCCTATACTCCAAAAGGCTTCCTTTATCTCTTCCTCTGTGACATCCTTGATCAACAGATCAGCTTGGCTCTCTTGGATTAAAGGACCTTCTCTAATGACTTCCAGATCAAGGGGTCTGTAACTGGAAGAAGATCTTAAAAGGTCCTTATAGAAATTTAGAAATTTCTCTATCACTTCAGATTCAGAGGGAGTCAGTGAGCCATTTGAGGAGACAACAACAGCTATATGGTTTTTACTAGTCTTCCTTTTTAACAAGGCATGAAAGAATTTTGAACCCCTATCACTGTTAAGGAGGTATCTGCATTTAGCCTGCTGTGATAGGAAGCTCCTCTCTACTTCAGCTAGTTGAAAGGTTATCATGGAGCTCCCTTTGGAGACTAGACAGCTTAAGTGAGACCTCCAGGGCTCTCTCTGAAATATGACTGAAGTGTTTCTCATTGAGCAGTTTGAGATGGGGTTTGAGAGCTTTCAGGTTTCTACTCAGTTTGAACAGTTTAATACCTCCCAAGGTTCTGCCCTAGTGTGTTCTTACAAGATCAAGGAACTTATTATGATCTGTCCACATATTAAAGAACTTAAAAGATCTTCTGCCCCCACTAACTTAATCCATCAAGCTTACAAGGCATGGAGAATGATTAGAAAGGCATCCAGTAGGAAGAAATGAGGCTTGGGCTCTCAACCTCCTCTGATACCATACATTATTCACCATTACTCTATCCAGTTTACTCCACACTTTGTTATTTGACCAAGTAAACAAGCACCCAGTAGCACTGACATCTGATAAACCAGTTTCTCTACAACAAAATGAAGGGTCCCTTAACTCATAGTCTATAACAGGCAGCCCATTAGCTTTCTCATCAGCAACAAAAAAATTGTTGAAATCCCCCAGAACAAGCCAAGGGGGTTTGTGAAAACCCCTGATGTTCCAGCATGCTACAATCATTGAAGGGGCTAGGAGGCTTTCCCTCCCTTCCCAACTGAATAAGGATCTTTCAAACCTAATCTTCCTTTCTTCTTCTTTGCTAAATGGATGCTGCTCCCCTACACTCCTATCTCCTTGGGATTCACACAGGTGTCAGGGGGTTCAGTAGGATGGTTGGGCTTTTTAGAAGGTTCCAAATGAATTGGGGCTGAGCCAGGCCCTAGGTCACTATCCACTCTTGTTTCTATGCTTCTGGAACCCTCACCTTCAGGTTGAGACATTTCTTGGGCAGCACCTCTAGATTCTTGAGTTGTCTTTCCTTTAGTTGGAGGAGCTGGACAAGGGCCAACCCCCACTGTCTCAGCATCATGAGAGTTCCCCCCTTGTCAGTTGCAAGTGGAGCCTTAGTCCCTTATTGTCCTGCTATTTCTGTCCCCTTGCCATTCTGCTTTCTCCCTTTATCTGCTTCCCCAATTAGGCTACAGGAGTGGAGGTTATGGCCAAGGATCTTACACTTAGAGCAGTACCTAGGAAGGTTTTCATAAGATACCTTTTGCTCAAAGGTGTTCCCATTAGGGAAGCTAACTGGCACAGAGAACTTAATCTTCTTTGCTACATTAATCTCTACCAGCAATCTAGCATATGAAATTCTTTCTTTATTATTAGTGAACTGGTCAGCATAGAAAGGCTTTCCAAGTTGGGTGCCAATCTTACTTAGGCAGTTTGCAGTCCACAACTCAAGGGGCAGGCCCTTCAGCTGAATCCAAATAGGGATAATGCTTATTTTCTCATTACCAAATTGAAAGAACTTAGGCATGGATTTCAAAAGTAGAGGTCTACCATAGACTTGGTAGGGTCCTTCTTGCAGCACATTCATACTAGTCTCAGAATTTTCAAATTTGAAAACAATCCACCCACTATCATGGAATTGAGTCAGAACTTTTACCTTCCATGAGTCTGTAAGCATCTTCAAGGCAGCCCTCCCTGGGAATCTTTCAGCAAAATACCCTACCAAGCAGTGGAGGTAGTCTCCAAACACTTCCTCAATGTCTTCTTCTGTAACACATACTGTATCTCCTTCACTTTCAATAGAAGAGAGTTGTAAGCCCTTGCTTTGCTTCCTATTGTCAGCAAATAAGCTTACCCAAGGGGCTTTCTTGCTTTTCTCCAGGGGAGTATTGCCACTGAAACCATGTCCTTTAGCACTAGTTCTACCTTGAGCACCAGTGGGTGCATCCGGCCTTTGGAGAGGCTCTTTGGAACTAGAACCAATATGGGGACTCCCATCCCTCAAGGGAGAGAGTTGTCTGGTTCCCTTTCTCACCTCTTCCTTTCCTTGACTTGCTGCAGCAGGTCTTTCGTGAATAGTAGCTTGGCAACTGGAATCTTCTTCCTCACTGTAAGAATAGGATCCAACCTGGTCTGAATCCTCATCACTCTCTTCAGAGGAGCTTAGGTTCTTATCCTCTAAAGTCTGAATATCTTCCTGCATTGCCTTCATTGCCTTAGCTTGATTTTGGTTACTGTTCACCATTGATACTCTGTGAGAGCTTTCTTCATTACCCGAGGCAGAGCCTTCCAACTCAGGCCTCAAAGACTTAGACTCTTCCTCTCCCAAGGAGCAGGAAGAGCTTTCTGACTCTTTGCTTTCTCTTCTAGACCCATTCTTGCTGGAGTCTACTGGAACTTCTTCACGCGAATTCAGTACTGTAGCAGCTTTGTTTTTGAAATGATTTTGTACAAATTCTAGGTCTTTCTTCTCTTGGACTGAGAGGGGAAGCTTCCTATTGGGTGTCTTCTTTCCTATGCTAGGAATAGCAGTGATTTTGACACAGAGAACAGGGGAGGGGAGGAGAGAAGAGCGAGAAACCATGGAAAAGTTACTGTAGCAGTTGAGAGCTTCTCTCTCTAACTTGCCCAGGTTCAACTGAGAGCTCTTTTAACACAAGAGTGATTCTTGGTAGAGAGTCTGGTTGTTTAAAAAGAGAAAGTAGAATATAAAGGGGATTAAAGGGCTTGTAAGAGGAATCTTCCCAGGGTTAGTTCTTATTACTTTCTTGTTCTTCTTCTTCTTTCATTCTTCAAGAACCGATGAGTTATTGAAGAGGTGTTGCTGATTGTAACAAACACTATTGATGAGATAGTGCAGAGAGCTCGGAGGAGTTCATGGGGACGTAGGCACATTACCGAACCTCGATAACAAATTACTTGAGTCTTTTATGCTTTCTTTGATTTCTATTTCGGTTCTGATCATTACAAGTCATTCTAGACTTGGGTGTTCGAAATATCACCTCTTGGGCTTTTTAGAAGGTGATTTCCAATAAGTGGTATCAGAGTTTTGGTGAGCGGGTATCAGAGCTGGAACAAAAGGTATTGGAGCAAGACTCAAAGAATCAAAGAAACAACTTCTTGGGTGATTCATGAACAGAGTAAAGATCAAGATTGGATCGTGTTCTTGAGGGTGATTCAAGAACGGTATTGAGATCAATCTTCGATCTTGTTCTTGAGGTTTAAAAGAAGTTGGAAAGCATTTGTGGGTGCTGCACAAATCAAGAGATCTTCTCCGCAAGATGGGTTCGAACTTCATTGTTGAGAAGTTTGATGGAAAGGGAGATTTTGCCATTTGGAAGCGGAAGATCAAGGCTGTTCTTATGCAACAAAAGGTGGACTTGGAGATTGGAGAAGATGACATTTTTCCAGCAAGTACCACCGATAGCACCATCTTTCTACACATCTCGAATAGTATCACAAGGGAGTGCGGAGACTTGGAAGATCCAGTTGTCATATAGAAGAAACTAGATGAGTTGTTTCTTACCAAAGCTCTCCCTAATAAGATTTATTTTCTTAAAAGAATTTTTGCTTTTAAAATGGACCCTAATAAAGAGTTGCAAGATAATCTTGATGTGTTTAACAAACTAGTTCAAGATTTGGCTAGTTGTTGTATAAAGTTCTCAAATGAAGAATTGGTTGTTATTTTGTTAAATTTTCTTTCTGATTGTTTTGAAAGTTTAATTAATGCAATTGAATATGGAAGAGATACACTAACTAAAGAAATTGTGATCCATGCTATAAGGGCTCATGATTTCAAAGCCAAGATGAGGGAAACATCAAGTGGAGAAGAGTTGATCATTAGAGGAAGGCCAGTAACTCGGAATGGCAGTAGCATCCATGGCAACTACCAGGAGAAATCAAAAGGTAGAGGGCAGAACCATGGGAGAGCACATTCCAAACCAAGATTTGGAGGAAAGAGGTGCTTCTACTGCAATAAGGAGGGCCACTTTAAGAAAGATTGCAAGAAGAAGACGTGGGATGAAAGAGGGAGAAGCCATACTAACAATGGAGAGGCTTCGGTTGCCAAAGGAGAACAACAAGATGATGTTCTTGTTGTGTGCTCGAATGTGAGTAGGAGGCAAGGCAGTGAGAAATGGATCCTGGAATCTGGGTGCACTTATCACATATGCTCTCACAAGGAATGGTTCAAAAATTTCAAGGAAATCAATGATAGAAGGGTTTTCTTGGGGAATGACATTTCTTTCCAAGTGAGGGGGATAAGAGACATCCAGTTGAGCATGTTTGATGGAGTCACAAGGCTGCTGCGAAATGTAAGGTATCTTCTGGATTTGAGGAGGAATTTGATCTCATTGGGGCAGCTGGATTCCATGGGATATACATACAAAGCTGAAGGAGGAAAGATCAAGGTAACCAAGGGATCTTTGATAGTGATCAAACCAGCAATCAAAGAAGGTCTCTATGAGATGATCGAAGAGACAGAAATCAAGGATCAAGCAGCAAGCTTGCTGGCTGAGATGGATAAGGTAGCCCTTTGGCACACTCGCTTGGGACATATGAGTGAAAAGGGCCTGCAAGTTCTCAACAAGGATGGTCTACTTGGTGGTGACAAGATACAGAAACTTGATTTCTGTGAGTGTTGCATTTTTGGGAAGCAACACCGGGTCAGCTTCAACACCGGAGTGCACAAGTCTAAGGGCATTCTTGACTATATACATTCGGACCTTTGGGGACCAGCAAGAACACTAACATAGGGAGGTAACTTTTACTTTCTGTCTTTAATTGATGATTATTCAAGAAAGATTTGGGTTTATTTGCTTAAAAATAAATCAGATGCTTTGAATAAATTTGTGGTGTGGAAAAAGTTGCTGGAAACTCAAACGGGTAGGGTAGTTAAGGCTTTATGAACTGATAATGGCTTAGAATTTTGTTAAAAGGATTTTGATAAATTCTGTGAGTTAAATGGCATTCTAAGGCATAGAATGGTTGTAAAAGAACATCAGCAAAATGGAGTTACTGAGAGGATGAATAGGACCCTTATGGAAAAGGTTAGGTGCATGATAATAGGATCCGGATTACCAAAATATTTTTGAGGGGAAGCTGTGTCTATTGCTGCATACTTGGTAAATAGATCACCCTCTAGAGCTTTAGATCTCAAGACTCCTATGGAAATGTGGAGTGGAAATCCCCTTAAGTTGAGCAACCTTAAGACTTTTGGATGTGTTGCGTTTGCACATCAAAAGGATGATAAACTTAGCCCAAGGTTTAGAAAATGTGTGTTTCTAGGGTATGGTGATGGGGTTAAGGGGTATAGGTTGTGGTCCTTAGAAAAAAAAGGAATGAAACTTATAATAAGTAGGGATGTTATTTTTAATGAATTGTTATTTTCCTATTTGAGAAAACTAACCCTGCAGGGGATAGTGAGCAAACCAGTCTGAAATTTGTGAAGCATAGCATCAAGGAGAATTCAGTTCAGGTAGAGCAAGGAAGGCAAGAGGGTTCGGACCAGGTAGAGCCCATTGATGAAGGCAAAGCTCAGGACATTCGAGAGGAGGCTGAACTGGAAGAGGATAATGCAACAAGTCAGAATGACTACCAGCTCACAAGGGACCGGGAGAGCAGGGGTGGTTAGACCACCTTTGAGATATAGTTTTGCTGGTGCTAGTGTAGCAGCTCCTTGGACAGAAGGAGAGGTTGAACCAGAAACTTACATGGATGCCTTGGAATGTAAGGAGTAGTCAAAGTGGTAGTTAGCTATGGAGGAAGAAATGGACCCTTTGAAGAAGAACAACTCTTGGGAATTGGTGCCCAAACCAGAAAAACAAATAGTTGTGGATTATAGATGGATTTACATGATCAAAGAAGGGAACACTCTAGCGGATGAAGTCCGGTATAAAGCTAGGCTAGTGGCGAAAGGATTCACACAAAGAGAAGGCATAGATTTCATATAAATATTCTCACTAGTTATGAAATACAAGACAATAAGGATAGTGCTAGCAATGGTGGTCCAATTCAATTGGGAAATCGAGCAAATGAATATGAAGACAACATTCTTACATGGAGAGCTTAATGAGACCATCTACATGAGGTAACCCGAAAGCTATGAGGAAGAAAGGTAGGGAGAGTTGGTGTGCCTGTTGTGAGTTTTAAATTACTCGCAAGCGCACGAGTCGTTTGCAGTATAGCGTTGTGCAAGTGCGAGGTAGAATCCACAGGGAATTGCGTTGTGAAAATATAATTTTAAATCTAAACTAACTCTATCTTAACCTAGTTCCGAATTTTGAATGATAATTTGCAAAATAAATTAAAACTAAATTAAATTGATTTTAAAACTAATAATAAAAAGCACTAAGGTTTTCGAATCCACCCCACCGAAGTTAAGCATACATGTTCTAAAAATATAGCCTATCAAAACATTCAATGAATCCAACTATAAGACAAAAAACAAAGAATATCCCAACTAAACCAAAAGCACCCAATGTATCCGCTCTTAACAAATCACAAAGGGAATCCAATTTAATCGAAAAGCATTCAATGTATCCATCAGATGAAACACAAAGAAAATCCAACAGACAATTTAAACTCAATCAATTATAAGATTAACTCAAATAATTGACAGAACATTTATACTGAAAATTGTCAGATTTGTACAAGCAAATCTGAACTACTACGCCAAACAACGGCGGGGCTTCATCTTCAACCTTAGCTGAAGAGTCTAGCCACTCATAACTATAAAACTATAATAACAAGTGCTAAACATTTAAACTAAAACAACTGAATATAAAGAAATAAATAAACAACTTTACATGGGAGAAATTCCACTCGCTGCCGGGCGGCGCTTCCCCTCGTGGTAGCAATGCCTTCGGGATCCATCAGAATGTTGGCGGACGTCCACCGGTAAACACCAAAGTGGCTCAGGAATTGTACACTGAATGATGAATCCAAATGGTGTTTATATAGGGGAAGTCACGGAGCACTACAGGTTTCAGATTCGATGTGGGATACTGGCCCGAGTGCTCTCGATCGCAGAATGGTGCGTTCGATCGCATGTGCGCTCGATCGCATGTCTCGTGTGCACGATCGCATGTCTCGTGCGCACGATCGCATGTCTATTACGATCGATCGCAGACGCACTGAACAGCAACTATTTCGATGTGGGATGTTGACCTTGCACTCGTTCATAGGCAGGTGCGCTCGAGCGCAGGGGCGGTCGATCGTATATCTCGTGCGATCGAGCGCAATGTCACCAGAAGCTTCAAATCTCCTGAAATGCTTCATTTTCTCCACAAACCTGTAAAAATACACAAAACACAAGAAAAATGTAAAATAAAGTAAAATACTACTAACTAAGAGCATTAAAAATATAAGTTAAGGGTCTAAAATATGCAATATTTGAGACTCATCAAATACCCCCAAACTTATATTTTGCTAGTCCCTTAGCAAAACAAAATAAAAGACTCAATGAAAAACAAAGAACATAAAGATAAAGTCCTCACTCATGGTATCCAAAAATTTAAGGAGCACACATCACCATGATATTCATTCATGAGCAAGTTTAAAAAGATAAACCCATCTTCACAATGAATAGAGATGTTAAAATCTAATTACTTACAAAAGGCAGGATAAGGCATCACAAGCTTGAATCAGTGTAAGGTGAATTAGCATATAAAAATGAAGCTTCCAAGTAACTCTAATGTGTAAGGTCTCCATGTCTCAAGATTCACCAAATTTCCCATCAAAATGAACGAAAAAGGCATAGTATTATTATTATTATTATTATTATTATTTTTTTTAATAAGGCACGGCTATGTTTAGTTCCCTTAAGCTTTTTAATTGACCCATGTAGCGAGTGTTGAGTCAATGACTCCCAAACCAGGTGGTTTTAGGGTATTAGGTGTACAGACACCCCTAAGGACTTACTAACTCGAGTCAAAAAGGCTACGAAAATAAACCGGCCTTAATACTACCAAGCAAAATTCCACCTTTTGACGTGAACACTCACTGCTTACTGAGGCAAGAGGTCCAGTTACTCAGCAGAAAGTTTATTGATAATGAAATTTTTTTTTCTTTCTTTATGCCCAAGCGTTCATCCAACAAGTCATCCAGTTTCAGTTAAGATAAGGAAAAATACACATTAAAATCACGTGTCATACCTCACATAATTTGTGCTAATGTGCTCGTGTTAGATTGGATCAAACATGTGAATTCTCAAATGCCTAAGGTAAGTAACTAAATTTTAAAAATTTATCACCAGATCATGTGTTCAAAATGTTAAGCTCACCAATGACATCACATCACAGAAAATGTTTAGATCAACCAAAATTTCACGATAACATGAGCATGCATTTATCTCTATGGCGAAAAGACAACAAATTAGGACAAAGTGTGTGATGTGTCTCCCATACCCCCAAACTTAAATTACACATTGACCCCAATGTGTGACTAATATGAAAAGAGCTGACATGAGATATGGAGAACTATCTGGACTGGTATGGCTCATAGCATACCCCAAACTTGAACTGAAGTACGCTTTGTCCCTGAAAAATAAAAACTGGAAAACAAAAAATACTGGAAACAAACATTAATCATAAAAATGCGAAATAATAAATAAACAAAAGAAAAGATAAGCTGTGGGGTGCCTCCCATGAGCGCTAAGTTTAACATCTTCAGCCAGACCCAATATTAGTAAACATGCCCAACTAAGTGCTCCACCATCTGATCAGTTAAGATAAGGAAAAATACACATTAAAATCACGTGTCATACCTTACATAATTTGTGCTAATGTGCTCGTGTTAGATTGGATCAAACATGTAAATTCTCAAATGCCTAAGGTAAGTAACTAAATTTTAAAAATTTATCACCAGATGATGTGTTCAAAATGTTAAGCTCACCAATGACATCACATCACAGAAAATGTTTAGATCAACCAAAATTTCACGATAACATGAGCATGCATTTATCTCTATGGCGAAAAGACAACAAATTAGGACAAAGTGTGTGATGTGTCTCCCATACCCCCAAACTTAAATTACACATTGACCCCAATGTGTGACTAATATGGAAAGAGCTGACATGAGATATGGAGAACTATCTGGACTGGTATGGCTCATAGCATACCCCCAAACTTGAACTGAAGTACGCTTTGTCCCTGAAAAATAAAAACTGGAAAACAAAAAATACTGGAAACAAACATTAATCATAAAAATGCGAAATAATAAATAAACAAAAGAAAAGATAAGCTGTGGGGTGCCTCCCATGAGTGCTAAGTTTAACGTCTTCAGCCAGACCCAATATTAGTAAACATGCCCAACTAAGTGCTCCACCATCTGATCAATAAATAGGAATGGAAAATGATCAGGCCTAGTGGCAGCATTCAATTTACGGTAGTCTAGACATTTTCTCCATCTTGACTGCACTCGAGTTGGAACCAACTCGTTGTCTTTATTTACTACCGTAAATTCAGCACGTTTGGGCACGACTGGAATCTGGCTCACCCACTTGCTATCAGAGATGGGATAAATGATCCCTGCCTCTAACAGCTTAATATCTTCCGCCCTCACAACCTCTTGCAAAGCAGGGTTGAGCCTTCTTTGTGGCTCCCTCGATGGCTTGGCATTCTCCTCCATCTGTAACGTGTGTATCACCAACGAGGGGTTGATTCCTTTGACATCCTCAATAGTCCAGCCTATAGCTTCCTTATGCTCTCTTAAGATGTCCAATAATTTCTCATTTGGAGCATCACCCAAATCGGAAGGTATAATCACAGGCAAACTATCTGCTGAACCTAGGAACTTATACTTAATATTATCTGGTAAAGGCTTAAGTTCCTTCTTGGGGGTTTCAGGTGCGGCGGTCTCCTCTTTCTCATTGCTTTCTCGAGGATCAGACTCCAAAATGACATTTACTTCATCGAGTAACTTATCTAAGCCCAAGTCTTCTCCAAAGTGAGCAAAGCATGCCTCCAAGGGATCCTCAATACGGGATTCATCCATAGTCTCCTCTGTCTTACTACTCTCCCGAGGAGTAGACTCCACGATAGTATTTGCTTTCTCAAGTAACTTATCTTAATCCAAATTCTCTTCAAACTGAGTAAAGCATGCCTCCATAATGTCCTCAGACTTCCCTTCTTTCTTGGGCACTTGTAGTCTCTCAGGGTAAGGCGCTTTAGGTAAAAATGACCTAGAGAGATCCTTAATAATATGAGTGGCTGTAGATGGCTCAGCATCTCTCTTCTCATTGTTGCCACTCTCTTGCCCTTGGTGCATAGCAGGGTTCTCTTCCACTTGATTGTCCACTTGTCTCCCAGACAAGTATGTGACAGTTGATTGCACTTGTTCCTGCCAATGCATTGGAGTTGAAGAATTTCCCACCGCAAACTATTCCTTTGGGTTAGGCTCAGATTGACTGGGCAACTCTCTTTCCTCTCCTTCACCCACGTAACTTGCGATTTGATCAATTTGACTCTCTAGTGTGGCAATCGCTTGGGTGTTTTCTATTGTTGCACTCATCATTTCACTCATAGATTGGCTAGTCGTTTTCATGAAATCATTGAGAGCGTCCTCCAATGACTGTGAAACCGACGCTGGCGCTTGAATGGGAGCTTGGTAAGCGGGTGATGGTGCTGGATAAGCTGAGTGACCATAATTTGGAATTGGTGGAGGAAATTCGGGAGTGTATTGATTGTGAGCATGGTAAGGGGCTCTTCCCTGATTCATTGGTTGGTTCTGCTCCCATGAAAAATTAGAGTGGTCCCACCACCCTGGATTGTATGTTTTGGAGCAAGATCCATTTGATTGCCAACAACAGTCATTGAAAGCATTCATTTGTTCCATAGGATACTTGGCACTAGCCGGCATTGATGGGCAATTCTGTGCTAGATGCATGGGACTAGCACAGATAGAACAGCTTTCAACATTGAAAGTGTTGGCAGCATTGAGGGACGGGCCGGTCATTTTAATGAAATCCTTGAGGGAGTCCTCTAAAGACTGTGAAACCGGCACTGGATTCATCCACATGATTTTTTTTTTTAACAAAAAAAAAGATAACTAACTAGTAGAAAAATAAAATCATTTTAGACTAAATATTTTCACAAACCAAACAATTCCCCGGCAACAGCACCAAAAACTTGTTGTGAGTTTTAAATTACTCGCAAGCGCACGAGTCGTTTGCAGTATAGCGTTGTGCAAGTGCGAGGTCAAATCCACAGGGAATTGCGTTGTGAAAATATAATTTTTAATCTAAACTAACTCTATCTTAACCTAGTTTCGAATTTTGAATGATAATTTGCAAAATAAATTAAAACTAAATTAAATTGATTTTAAAACTAATAATAAAAAGCACTAAGGTTTCCGAATCCACCCCACCAAAGTTAAGCATACATGTTCTAAAAATATAGCCTATCAAAACATTCAATGAATCCAACTATAAGACAAAAAACAAAGAATATCCCAACTAAACCAAAAGCACCCAATGTATCCGCTCTTAACAAATCACAAAGGGAATCCAATTTAATCGAAAAGCATTCAATGTATCCATCAGATGAAACACAAAGAAAATCCAACAGACAATTTAAACTCAATCAATTATAAGATTAACTCAAATAATTGACAGAACATTTATACTAAAAATTGTCAGATTTGTACAAGCAAATCTGAACTACTACGCCAAACAACGGCGGGGCTTCATCTTCAACCTTAGCTGAAGAGTCTAGCCACTCATAACTATAAAACTATAATAACAAGTGCTAAACATTTAAACTAAAACAACTGAATATAAAGAAATAAATAAACAACTTTACATGGGAGAAATTCTACTCGCTGCCAGGCGGCGCTTCCCCTCGTGGTAGCAATGCCTTCGGGATCCACCAGAATATTGGCGGACGTCCACCGGTAAACACCAAAGTGGCTCAGGAATTGTACACTGAATGATGAAGCCAAATGGTGTTTATATAGGGGAAGTCACGGAGCACTGCAGGTTTCAGATTCGATGTGGGATACTGGCCCGAGTGTGCTCGATCGCAGAATAGAGCGATCGATCGCATGTGCTCTCGATCGCATGTCTCGTGCGCACGATCGCATGTCTGCTCGATCGCATGTCTCGTGCGCACGATCGCATGTCTGCTCGATCGCATGTCTGTTACGATCGATCGCAGACACACTGAACAACAACTATTTCGATGTGGGATGTTGACCTTGCGCTCGTTCATAGGCAGGTGCGCTCGAGCGCAGGGGCGCTCGATCGCATATCTCGTGCGATCGAGCGCAATGTCTCCAGAAGCTTCAAATCTCCTGAAATGCTTCATTTTCTCCACAAACCTATAAAAATACACAAAACACAAGAAAAACGTAAAATAAAGTAAAATACTACTAACTAAGAGCATAAAAAATATAAGTTAAGGGTCTAAAATATGCAATATTTAAGACTCATCAGTGCCAATTAAAGAAATCTCTCTATGGCCTGAAGCAAACACCTCGGTATTGGAATAAGATGTTTGATTCCTTTGTAACCAGTCTGGGTTTCATGAGGAGCTACTATGATTCATGCTTGTATTACAAGGGGCACAAGGTGGAGGAAGTGGTGATCATCCTCATCTATGTTGATGATATATTGCTAGTCAGGAGCAGCATAGAGAGGATAAGAAAATTAAAGGCTCAACTCAGTGAGGAGTTTGAGATGAAGGATCTTGGCCATACAAAGAAGATCCTTGGGATGTGTATCATTCGGGAAAGGGAGAGAAACAGATTGAAGATCTCTCAAACTTCCTATATAGAGAAGATGATATCTAAGTTCTCTATGGAAGATAGCAAGCCAGTAAAGGTTCCCCTTGCTGGTCATTTCAAGTTCTCCAGCGATTAATGTCCAAGATCCAATGAGGAGAAGAAGGAAATGCAAAAGGTCCCCTACTTTAGTGCTGTTGGATCAGTCATGTCCATGATGGTAAGCACTAGACCTGACGTTGCTCATGCAATGAGTTTTCTCAGTAGGTTTATGAGTAATCCTAGAAAGGAGCATTGGCTTGGGATAAAGTGGTTGCTGAGGTACTTGAAGGGAAGCCCAGATGTGGGGCTGGTTTATGAGTAGAGGGGTAAGTCCATCTGTCTTGAGGGTTGTGCTGATTCGGACTATAGAGCTGACCGGGATAAAAGAAGATCGATTACCTCCTACTTCTTCAACTTAAATTGATGTCGTGTAAGTTGGAAGATATAGTTACAGCTGGTGGTAGCACTCTCAACAACCAAGGTTGTTGGAAATCACCTTAACAAGATGCCCACCTGGTGAGCTTCCAAACACCCAAGTCTAGAATGACTTGTAGAAAGAAATACAGCAATCAAAAGCAAGAAAGAAAAGAAGACAAGTGATTTGTTATCGAGGTTCGGCAATAGCGTACGTCCCTGTGAGTTCCTCTAAACTCTCTGCACTAAATCAATGGTTCTCTAAAATTACAGCAACCCTCTTTAAGAAGCTCAAGTTCTTGAAGAAACTGAGAAGAGAAGAAAGGAAGAAGATAAGAACTAACAATGCTCTCTATCTAATCTAGACTCCTCTCTCTCTACAACCAGCCTCACTACAATGAGTCCCTCTTGTGTTTGTGCCTTTGCACTCTTACACAATTCTCTCTTGTATGTCACTCTTTACAATTGATCTCAAATTATATCATAAACTTATGTTATTATTATTGTTAATAATGAAGCTAGGTAACCCCTTATATAGTGCACATACTTCTTGTCCAATCTTGAGAGTCAATCTCCACCCTTAGATCTTGATGACCAGTTAACCATGGTATTCCATCAATCCTAAGTGGTGCTGTGTAATTTAACCTTGCATCCACGTACCTAAGAGGAGGTTTAAACAAGCTGTCCATGTGTGCATCAGTTTGCTTAGTGCCTAGGCGCTGAACAGGGGGCGGTGAGGCGCTAGGTAAAGTGTTGGAAATCACCATGACAAGATGCCCAGGTGGTGATCTTCCAAACACCCAAGTCTAGAATGACTTGTACAAAGAATTTCAGCAATCGAATACAAGAACAGAAAACCAAAGAAAGAAAGAAGACAAGTAATTGTTATCGAGGTTCAGCAATGTGCCTACATCCCCGTGAGTTCCTCCGAACTCTATGCACTAAATCAATGGTTCTTACAAAGTTACAGCAATCCCCTTCAAGAATCCAAGTTCTTGAAGAAACAAGAAGAGAAGAAAGGAAGAAGATGAGAGCTAACAATGCTCTCTATCTAATCTAGACTTCTCTATCTTTTACAACCAGCCTCACTACAAAGAGTCCCTCTTGTGTTTGTCACTCTTACATAATTCTCTCTATGTGTTTACAATTGATCTCACAATGTCACAAACTTGTGTGTTTCTAATTATTGAAAAATGAGGCTAGGAAACCCTATAGCCTTTCACTTCTTGGACATTCTTGTGAATCAATCTCCTCCCTTTGATCATGATCTCCATTTAATCATAGCCCTTCATCACTCTCAAAGTAGTGCTGTGCATTTTAGCCTTGCATACACACACTTTAGAGGGCCTTTAAGTCTGCTGCCTATGTGTGCAGCAGTGTGCCTGGGCCGTGCGGCGCTGGGCGTGCGCGCTGCGGCACTGATGCACACCTGATGGTGTGTATGCTAGGTGGTGCCACACTGGGCATGCGCATTGCAGCACTAGTGCACACCTGATGGTGTGCATGCTGAGAGGCACGACGTTGAGCGTGCGCACTGCGGCGCACACTGGTGCTGCTCCTTTTACTGCTATGCGCACACCTTTCTGCCTGTATGCAAAAGTGCGCATGGCCTTCCCTTGCTCCAAAATGATACACACATATATTTGAGCCTTTTAAATTACTAAACTTTGATACTCCACCTTTTGTTTAGACTTTAACCATCTTTGAACCATGTTTGGACATGTTTGAACCTTAGATAAATAACAACAATCTCTACCTTTGTCCAAGTGTTCAAAAACTTGAACCATTGTGCAGAAAGCTTCGGGATACAAACTCATCTTGAGTTACCAATTAACCAACTCCAATCCTAAGTAATTCAAGGCAATGATTGAACTTACTTAGAGGTAGAACTTTAGTACCCAAGTCTGCAGGAGTTTCTTTCGTGGCAACCTTATCCACATAGATGCATCCTTTCGTAACATTTTCCCGAATGAAATGATACCGAATATCAATATGCTTTGTCCTCTCATGGAACACTAGATTTTTACACAAGTGTAAGGCACTTTAACTATCCGAAAATACCACAACCTACTCATCCAGTACCTTCAACTCTTCAAGCAACCCTTTGCACCACATAGCTTCCTTAATGGCCTCCGTAGCCGCTATGTATTCAGCCTTGGTTATTGAGAGTGCTACCACTGGTTGCAACTGAGCCTTCTAACTTACACAACATCCATTTAAGTTGAAGAAATAGGAGCTAATCAGTCTCCTTCTATCCCGATCTACTCCATAGTTCGAATCAGCAAAACCTCAAGGCAGATGGACTTACCTCTCTTCTCATACACCAGCCCTACTTCTGGGCTTCCCTTCAAATACCTCAGCAACCACTTCATCCCAAGCCAATGCTCTTTTTTGGGATTACTTATAAACCTGCTGAGAACAATCATTGTATGAGCAATGTCGGGTCTAGTGTTTACCATGGTGTATATAACAGAACCAACAACACTAGAGTAAGGGACTTTCTCCATTTCCTTCTTCTCCACCTCCGATCTTGGACATTGAACGCTGGAGAATTTGAAATGACCAGCAAGGGGAACCTTCACTAGTTTGCTATCTTTCATAGAGAATTTAGATATCATCTTCTCTATGTAGGAAGTTTGAGAGATATTAAATCTGTTTCTCTCCCTTTCCCAGATGATACACATCCCAAGGATCTTTTGTGCATGGCCAAGATCCTTCATCTCAAACTCCTCACTTAGTTGAGTCTTTAATTTCTTTATCCTCTCCATGCTGCTCCCAACCAGCAATATGTCATCCACATAGATGAGGATGATCACCACTTCCTCAACCTTCTGCCCTTTATTGTACAAGCAAGAATCATAGTAGCTCCTCATGAAACCCAAACTGATTACAAAGGAATCAAACCTCTTATTCCATTGCCTAGGTGATTGCTTCAGGCCATAGAGAGATTTCTTCAATTTGCACACTAACTCTCCCTACCTTTCTTCCTCATAGCCTTCGGGTTACCTCATGAAAATGGTTTCATCGAGCTCTCCATGTAAGAATGTTGTCTTCACATCCATTTGCTCAATTTCCCAATTAAATTGGATCACTAATGCTAACACTATCCGTATTGTCTTGTACTTCACAACCGGTGAGAAGATTTTGGTGAAATCTATGCCTTCTTTTTATGTGAATCCCTTCGCCATTAGCCTAGCTTTATATCAGACTTCATCCCTTGGAGTATTCCCTTCTTTGATCTTGTAGAGCCATCTACAATCCACCACTCTCTGTTTTTCTGGTTTAGGTACCAACTTCCAAGAGATGTTCTTCATCAAAGAATCCATTTCTTCCTCCATAGCCAGCTGCCACTTTGACGAATCCTTACACTCCATGGCATCCATGTAAGTTTCTGGTTCAACCTCTCCTTCTCTCCAAGGAGCTGCTACATTAGCATTTGCAAACCCATATCTGAAGGGTGGTCTAACCACTCTCCTTCCCCGGTCTCTTGTGAGCTGGTAGTCATTTACTGCATCAACCTCTTCTTGTTCAGCCTCTTCTTGAGTTTCTTGAGCTTATTAGCCTTCATCCAAGGGCTCTGCCTGGTCTGAACCCTCTTGCCTCCTTTGCTCTACCTGAACCGAGTTCTCCTTGATGTGATGCTCCACAACTTTCGGACTGGTTTGCTCACTAGCCCCTGCAGGGTTAGTTTTCTCCAAGTAGGGAAATAACAATTCATTAAACATAACCTCCCTACTTATAATCAATTTCATACCCTTCTTTTCTAAAGACCACAACCTATATCCTTTAACAGCATCACCATAGCCTAGAAATACACATTTTCTAGATCTAGGACCAAGTTTATCCTCCTTTTATGTGCATATGCAGCACACTCAAAAGTCTAAGGTTGTTTAATTCAAGGGGTTTTCCACTCCACATCTCCATGGGAGTTTTGAGCTCTAAAGCTATAGAGGGTGATCTATTTACCAAGTATGCAGCTGTAGCCACAGCTTCTCCCCAAAAATATTTTGGTAACCTGGATCTTATTAGCATACACCTAACTTTTTCCATAAGGGTTCTATTCATTCTTTCAGCAACTCCATTTTGCTGGGGTGTTTTTACAACCGTTCTAAGTCTTAGAATGCCATTTAATTCACAGAATTTATCAAAATTCTTGTTGCAAAATTCTAAGCCATTATCGGTTCGTAAAGCCTTAACTACCCTATCCGTTTGAGTTTCCGGCAACTTCTTCCACACAAAAAATTTATCTAAGGCATCAAATTTATTCCTAAGAAAATAAACCCACTCTTCTTGAATAATCATCAATTAAAGACAGAAAATAAAAGTTACCTCCCTGTGTTGGTGTTCTTACTGGTCCCCAAAGGTCCGAATGAATGTAGTTAAGAATCCCTTTGGACTTGTGCACTCCAGTGTTGAAGTTGACCCAGTGTTGCTTCCCAAGAATGCAACTCTCACAGAAATCTAGTTTCTCTACTTTGTCTCCACCAAGTAGACCTTTCTTGCTAAGCACTTGCAAGCCCTTTTCGCTCATGTGTCCCAAGAGTGTGCCAAAGAGCTGCCTTGTCCATCTCAGCCATCAAACTTGCTGCTTGATCATTGACTTTTGTTTCTCTGATCATCTTATAGAGTCCATCATTTCTTGCTGCCTTGATCACTACCAAACATCCCTTGGCCACCTTAATCTTTCCTCCCTCTACTTTGCATGTATACCCCATGGAATCCAGCTGCCCCAGTGAGATCAAATTTCTCTTCAAATCTGGAAGATACCTCACATTTTGCAGCAGCTTTGTGACTTCATCAAACATCTTCAATTGAATGTCACTAATCCCTCTCACTTGGCAAGAATTGTCATTCCCCAAGAAGACCCTTCCATCATTGATCTCCTTAAAATTCTTGAACCATTCCTTGTGAGAGCACATGTGATAAGTGCACTTGGAATCAAGAATCCACTTCCCGCTGCCTTGCCTCCTGCTCACATTTGAGCACACAACAAGAACATCATCTTGCTGTTCTCCCTTGGCAACTGAAGCCTCTCCATTGTTGGTATGGCTTCTCCTCTCATTCCTCATCCTCTTCTTGCAATCCTTCTTGAAATGGCCCTCCCTGTTACAGTAGAAGCATCTCCTTCCTCCTCCAAGTCTTGTCTTAGAATGAGATCTCCCATGGTTCTGCCCTCTACCTCTTGATTTCTCCCGGTAGTTTCCATGGTTGCTACTGCCATTCTGAGTTGCTGGCCTTTTTCTTACGAACAGCCCATCTCCACTTGATGTCTCCTTCATCTTGGCCTTGAAATCATGTGCCCTTATGGCATTGATTACAATCTCCTTTATCAAAGTATCCCTTCCATACTCAATAGCATTAATCAAATTATCAAAGCAATCAGGAAGAGAATTTAACAAGATAACAGCTAATTGTTCATCCGAAAAAATAATGCTAGAGCTATTCAAATCTTGAACTAGCTTATTAAAGACATCAAGATTATCTTGCAACTCTTTACTAGGATCCATTTTAAAGCAAAGATTCTTTTAAGAAGATAAATCTTGTTAGGAAGAGTTTTGGTAAGAAACAACTCATCTAGTTTCTTCCATATGATAGCAGGATCCTCCGAGTCTCCGCACTCCTTTGTGACACTATCCGACATGTGCAAGAAAATGGTGCTGTAAGCCATCTTTTTCATCTCGGTCCGCTAGTCCTCCGTGACACTTGCTGGAAAAGCATCATCTTCTCCAATAGCCAAGTCCACTTTCGGTTGCATTAGAACAGCCCTGATCTTCCGCTTCCACAGGGAAAAATCTCCCTTTCCATTAAACTTCTCAACAAGAAAGTTTGAAGCCATCTTTTGCGGACTAGATCCCAGATTTACGCACTAACCACAAATGCTTTCTTCAGCCTCAAGAACACAGATCGAAGATAGATCTTTAACACTATTCTTGAATCAACCTTCAAGAACACGATCGGATCTTGATCTTTACACCGTTCTTGAATCACCCAAGAAGTTTGATCTTTGATTCTTGGAGTCTTGGCTCCGTCACCTTCTACTTCTTGCTCTGATAACCAGCTGTGCAAGCTCTGATACCACTATTGGAAATCACTTTGATAAGATGCCCAGGTGGTGATCTTCCAAACACACAAGTCTAGAATGACTTGTAGAAATAATTTCAGCAATCGAACACAAGAATAGAAAATCAAAGAAAGAAAGAAGACAAGCAATTGTTATCGAGGTTCAACAATGTGCCTACGTCCCTATGAGTTCCTTCGAACTCTCTACATTAAATCAATGGTTCTTACAAAGTTACAGCAATCCCCTTCAAGAATCCAAGTTCTTGAAGAAACAAGAAGAGAAGAAAGGAAGAAGATGAGAACTAACAATGCTCTCTATCTAATCTAGACTTCTCTATCTTTTACAACCAGCCTCACTACAAAGAGTCCCTCTTGTGTTTGTCACTCTTACATAATTCTCTCTATGTGTTTACAATTGATCTCACAATGTCACAAACTTGTGTGTTTCTAATTATTGAAAAATGAGGTTAGGAAACCCCTTTTATAGCTTTTCACTTCTTGGACATTCTTGTGAATCAATCTCCTCTCTTTGATCATGATCTCCATTTAATCATAGTCCTTTATCACTCTCAAAGTAGTGCTCTGTGTTTTGGCCTTACACACACACACACTTTAGAGGGTCTTAAGCCTACTACCTATGTGTGCAGCAGTGTGCCTAGGTAGTGCGACGCTAGGAGTGCACGCTGCGGCGCTGGTGCGCACTTGATGGTGTGCATGCTGGGCGGTGCAGCGCTGGGAGTGTGCGCTGCGGCGCTGGGCGTGTGCGCTGTGGCACTGGTGTGCACTTGATGGTGTGCATACTGGGAGGTACGGTGCTGGTCGTGCGTGCTACGGCGCACACTGGTGCTCTCCTTCTGTTGCTGTGCGCACACCCTTCTGCCTGTATGCTGAAGTGCGCATGGCCATCCCTTACTCCAAAATAATGCACACACATGTGTGCAGCCTTCTAACTTGCTAAAATTTGATACTCCACCCTTGGTTTAGACTTTAACCATCTTTGAACCATGTTTGGACATTTTTGAACCTTAGACAAATAGTAACACAAAGCTCTTTTGCACCACATTCTGGGCGGTGCAGTGCTGGTTGAGGGGCGGTGCGGCACTGCCCTTCTCTAAGTAGCTTCCTAACTGGGTGGTGAGGCACTGGTGAAGGAGAGGTGAGGCACACACTAATGCTGCCCTTCACACAGCAGTGCGCACTACTTTGCTTTGTTGATCACACCCAAATGGATGCACATGCATGTGTGCACTCCTTTAACATGCTGTATTTTAATCTTCCAACCTTGGTTTAGACTTTAACTATCTTTCAACCATGTTTAGACATGTTTAAACCTTAGATGAATACCAATAATCTCTACCTTTGTCTAAGCGTTTAAACCCGAACCATTGTGCAGAGAGCTTCAGGATCCAAATTCATCTTGAATCATCAATTAACCAACTCCAATCTTTAGTAGTCCAAGGCAATGATTGAACTTACTTAGAGGTAGAACTTTAGTACCTAAATCCACAGGATTTTCTTCAATGGCTACCTTGTCCACATGGATGCATCCTGATGAGAGTCGTAAAATGCATCTTAACTGTACTTAATTGTTATCATTTTAGGGTTGATCTAGGTTTTAATTGCACTTTTATACGTTAACAACTCTAAAGTATCATTCTTGGATCATTGATCTATTTCGGTGCATTTTCAGGTATTTTAAGCTCAAAAGAGGAGGAAAAGTTATCATTGCTTGAGGTACAAAGACTAAAGACATATTGGAGTGAAGGAATGCTTGCGGAAGAACAAGATGGAGGGCTTAAAAGAGCAATAGCTGCTGCCCGCACAGGAAATGAGTTTCACTAAATTGCCAAAATTGTCCGTACAGATTAATCATATTTGCAAATTAAACTGTATTGATACAAGAAGAACCAGAAGATGAGCCATATATGCTTAAAAATATTCGGATGTCTATTTTCTAGAAAATTTTACGGTTCCTAAAAATGATTTTTCTAGAGAAAGTTATGGCAGTTTAAGTAGACAAAAGTCAGGCTGTGCGGGCTGTGCGAGATTTCAGCGTGAAGGGCACATGAAGGCTTAAATCCCACATTCCACATCGGTTAGAAACACATTTCTATATCCTACATTCTATATCAGATTAGAAACACATTGCACTCATAGTATTTTTCTATACAAGACCCACTCCACTTCAGCTTTAAGGATGATCGGAGAATCTGAGATCATCAGAAAGTGAATCTAGAGGGCCTTTAGGAGCAATCCAGAGGGCTCTTAGGAGGAATCCAAAGTACTTTTGGAGGGCAAGCTGAGGAATTTCCAAAGCATTCGCTACCAAGGGGGAGATGATCATTGAGAGGCCGAAGGCAACTCGAGGAAGTATGAGGCCCATGGCCAGCTAGTCTCCAAGCAAGGCGAAGGGATGAATCCCTAGGTGTAGTTGTTCTTATTTTCCTTTATTTGATTCAGTTGTAGTTTGGTATTATTTTCATTAAAGATTTTATGTTTTATTCTTTAATTTAATTAGTAGATTTCTTATTAGTCTGGTGATTGCATGCTTCTTTTCCATATAAGTCTAGTCATGCTCTTCTTATGTGTATTTGTTTGGGTGTGATTGAGTTTGGTAGATCTCTTTTATAGATTTGTCCATTGTTGCAGCATTGCCATTTAGATATATCGTTGTCTTTTGATAATTTATAAGTTAGGTCATGTGTGCTTGAAAGTAAAGAATAATTCATATCAATTACATTACGGTATATACATGTGCTTTAACTGAATATTTTCCGATTGCCTGTTTGGGATGTGAAACTTGCAATCGAGATAAAAACAACTGAATCAAGTTAGGATTAGGGCAACGAACCTAGGGAGGTTTTCCAAAACTTTGTTGTTTCTTTCTTATATTATCCATCAATTATTACACAATTTTCACACAATCAACAATTCAGATATTGTCACTTTAACTTTTATCATTTGTGTTGAGGTTTACACCTTGTTTTGTAATTAGTTTGTTTCCCTGTGGAATCAACACCCAAAAGTTGTACTATAATACCGCATTATGTTTTGGGCGTAATTAAATTTTGGTGCCGTTGCTGGGGAAACGTGCTTAAATACAAAGAAGATTATCAACTTTTGACATGACGGTAGAAGAGTTGTAAATAGTCTTTTTTTTATCAGCTGTAAATGCGGTAACTTCGTTCATTCTTTTAGCTTGCTGAATTAATTATTTTATTTTATTTTATTTTTTTTCTTTTTTTTATATAGTATTTTATTATTTTGTGATCTTGAATGCCCAGATATAGAGACACTTTGGGTAGATTTGCTTGTAAGCCTGTGCTAGAGTCAGGATTAAACATTTTAAACCCTTTATTTGATAATCCATCTCCTTCCGAGTCTGATAGTGAAACCTCGCCTAGATCAACCCATAGTGGAAACCCAAGTGAGAATTTAGAGGATTTTGTTAACATGGCCGATAACCTTAATGAGAATGTTGCTAGGACACTTCAGGATTACCTCAACCCTACACGCACAACCACACCATCATGCATCATGTTTCCAGCCAATACTTGGCAATTAGATCTTAATCCAGGGATGATTCAATTACTCCCTACATTTCATGGCTTGGATAATGAAAACCCATATGTGCACATTAGAGGGTTTGAGGAAGTAGTCGCGACTTTTCATAGTCAAGATGAAACCGATGACATTGTGAGGCTTAAGTTCTTTCCTTTCGCTTTGAAGGATAGAGCTAAGAGTTGGCTATACTCACTAAGACTACGATCTATTAGGTCATGGACTGAGATGACTTGGGCTTTCTTTAACAAATACTTTCCCCAACATAAGACCAACGCTTTGAAAAGGCAAATCTCCACCTTTGCACAAAAGGATAGTGAGACCTTATATCAGTCTTGGGAGAGATTTAAAGAGTTATTGAGTATGTGCCCTCACCATGGGTATGAGAACTGGCACTTGGTGAGCTATTTTTATGAGGGACTTACATATAGAGAGTGCCAATTTGTAGAGATGATGTGTAATGGTGAATTTTTAGAGAAAGATCCTGATGAGGCCATAGAGTACCTCAATGAGCTTGCTGAAAAAGCTCACACTTGGACTGGACCTAGTGCTACTGAAAGCACAAATAGGTCACGACCTATAGGGAACCCAAATGGTGGTGGAATTTACCATCTTAGAAAAGACGATAACCTTAAGGCCAAGGTCGAGATGCTCACTAGGGAACTAGAGGTGTTAAAGACTAAGAGCTTAAAGCCAACACACGTAGCTAATCATGAAAAATATTTTGAACCATGTTTTGTGTGTGGCGAGGTAGATCATTCCGCCCAAGAGTGCCCCACATTTGCTGAGATGAGAGGGATGTATAAGGAACAATGTAATGCCTTAGACATGTACAAGAAGCCTTTGGCACCCTTCTCTGATAACTATAATCCGGGATGGCGAAATCACCCCAATTTAAGCTGGAAGTCTGAAAACCAGCAGCTTGCACAACCCTCTGCACCACATCTTGAACCATATCATGCACATGTATCTTCTAGGAGTTCTTTAGAAGACACTTTACATGCTTTTATTGAGGTACAGAGTAAGACTAATCAAAGACTTGAATCTTTAATTACGTAGGCTGTTGAAGAAAATAAAGAGATAAAGAGCCAAGTGTCCAAGTTGATGAGCTACTTGAGTGTGACTGAGCGAGGTAAGTTCCCTTCTCAAGCTTAGTCCACACCCCATGGTCAACACCTAGTGCAACAAAATATAAAGGAGGTGAATGCCATTGAGACACTAAATGGTAAGTTATTACATATCCCAACAACGAAAAAATCAGAGGATGTGGACGAAACCCACAAAGCATACATGATTAACTGTTGGAGGGCAAGCTGAAGAATCGCCAAAGCTTTCGCTACCAAGGGGAAGATGATCGTTGAGAGGCCGGAGGCAACTTGAGGAAGCATGAGCCCCATGGCCAGCTAGTCTCCAAGCAAGGCGAAGGGATGAATCCCTAGGTGTAGTTGTTCTTATTTTCCTTTATTTGATTCAGTTGTAGTTTGGCCTTATTTTCATTAAACATTGTTATGTTTTATTCTTTAATTTAATTAGTAGATTTCTTATTAGTCTGGTGATTGCATGCTTCTTTTCCATATAAGTCTAGTCATGCTCTTCTTATGTGTATTTGTTTGGGTGTGATTGAGTCCGGTAGATCTCTTTTATAGATTTGTCCATTGCTGTGGTATTTTCATTTAGATATATCGTCGTCTTTTGATAATTTATAAGTTAGGTCATGTGTGCTTGCAAGTAAAGAATAATTCATATCAATTAAATTAGGGTTTATACATGCATTTTAATTGAATATTTGTCGATTGCCTGTTTGGGATGTGAAACTTGCAATCGAGATAAAAACAACTGAATCAAGTTAGGATTAGGGCAACGAACCTAGGGAGGATTTTCGGAATCTTATTGTTTTTTTATTATATTATCCATCAATTATTTACACAATTTTCACACAATCAACAATTCAGATTTTGTCACTTTAACTTTTATCGTTTGTGTTGAGGTTTACACCTTCTTTTGTAATTAGTTTGTTTCCCTATGGAATCGACACCCCAAAGGTGTACTACAATACCGCGTTATGTTTTGGGTGTGATCACATCCTTTCGTAACATTTTCCCAAATGAAATGATACCGAACATCCATGTGCTTTATCCTCTCATAGAACACTGGATTCTTACACAAGTGCAATGCACTTTGACTATCCGAACACCACAACCTGCTCCTCCAGTACCTTAAACTCTTCCAGCAACTCTTTGCACCACATAGCCTCCTTGATGGCCTCCGTAGCCGCTATGTACTTAGCTCTAGTTGTTAAGAGTACTACCATCGGCTGCCACTGAGCCTTCAAATACCTCAGCAACCATTTCATCCCAAGCCAAAGCTCCTTTCCAGGATTACTCACAACCTTGCTGAGAACACTAATTGCTCGAGAAACCCTTAACCGGCTTCTCTCCTTTTCCTGGATGATTCTCATCCTAAGGATCTTTTGTGCAAGGCTAGGATCCTTCCTCTCGAACTCCTCCCTGAGTTGAGATGTAAACCTTTCCATCCTCTTCCTGCTGTTCTGAACCAACAACACATCATCGACATAGATGAGGATACTCACCATCTTCTCCACCTTGTGTCCAGGTAAGAAAGTTTCTTTAAAGTCTATGTCTTCTCTTCTTGTGAACCCATTCGCCACCAGTTTAGCCTTGTTCCAGACTCCATCTCCTGGAGGGTACCCTTCTTTGACCTTGTAAGTCCACTTACAATCCACAATTCTCTGTTTTCCCGGAATGTGCACCAATTCCCAGAAGTTGTTCTTCATCAAAGAATCCATTTCTTCCTCCATAGCCAGCTGCCACTTTAACGAATCCTTACATTCTATAGTGTCCATGTAAGTTTTTGGTTCAACCTCTCTTTCTGTCTAAGGAACTGCTACATTAGCTTCCACAAACCCATATCTCAAAGGTGGTCTAACCACCCTCCTTTCCCGATCTCTTGTGAGCTGGTAGTCATTATGACTTGCTGCATCAACCTCTTCTTGTTCAGCCTCTTCTTGAGTTTCTTGAGCATGGCCTTCATTCAAGGGCTCTACCTGGTCCGAACCCTCTTACCTTCCTTCCTCTACCTGAACCAAACTCTCCTTGATGCGATGCTCCATAACTTTCGGACTGGTTTGCTCACTAGCCCCTGCAGGGTTAGTTTTCTCCAAGTAGGGAAATAACAATTCATTAAAAATAACATCCCTACTTATAATGAGTTTCAGGCCTTTCTTTTCTAAAGACCACAACCTATTTCCCTTAACCCCATCACCATATCCTAGAAATACACATTTTCTAGATATTGGGCTAAGTTTATCCTCCTTTTGATGTGCATATGCAGCACACCCAAAAGTCCTAAGGTTGCTTAATTCAGGGGGTTTCCCACTCCACATCTCCATGGGAGTCTTGAGCTCTAAAGCTCTAGAAGGTGATCTATTTACTAAGTATGCAGCTGTAGCCACAGCTTCTCCCCGAAAATATTTTGGTAAACCGGATCTTATTAACATGCACCTAACCTTTTCTATAAGGGTTCTATTCATCCTCTCAGCAACTCCATTTTGCGGAGGTATTTTTACAACCGTTCTATGTCTTAGAATGCCATTTAATTCACATAATTTATCAAAATCCTTATTGTAAAATTATGAGCCATTATAGGTTCGTAAAGCCTTAACTACCTTACCCGTTTAAGTTTCCTGCAACTTCTTCCACACAAAAAATTTATTCAATGCATCTGATTTATTTCTAAGTAAATAAACCCACACTCTTCTTGAATAATCATCAATTAAAGACAGACAGTAAAAGTTACCTCCCTGTGTTGGTGTTCTTGCTGGTCTCCAAAGGTCCAAATGAATGTAGTCAAGAATCCCCTTAGACTTGTGCACTTTGATGTTGAAGCTGACCCGGTGTTGCTTCCCAAGAATGCAACTCTCACAGAAATCCAATTTCTCTACTTTGTCACCACCAAGTAGACCATCCTTGCTAAGAACTTGCAGGCCTTTTTCGCTCATGTGTCCCAAGCGAGTGTGCCAAAGGGCTGCCTTATCCATCTCAGCCATCAAGCTTGCTGCTGGATCATTGATTTCTATCTCTCCGATCATCTCATAGTGTCCATCGTTTCTTGCTGCCTTGATCACTACCAAAGATCTTTTGTCCACCTTGATCTTTCCTCCCTCTACTTTACATGTATACCCAATGGAATCCAGCTGCCCCAATGAGATCAAATTCCTTTTCAAATCTGGAAGATACCTCACATTTCGCAACAGCCTTGTGACTCTATCAAACATCCTCAATTGGATGTGTCCAATCCCCCTCACTTGGAAAGAATTGTCTCCAATCCCCCTCACTTCGCTGCCTTGCCTCCTACTCACATTTTAGCACACAACAAGAACATCATCCTGCTGTTCTCCTTTGTTGGTGTGGCTTCTTCTCTCATCCCACATCTTCTTCTTGCAATCTTTTTTGAATTGGCCCTCCTTGTTGCAGTAGAAGCACCTCTTTCCAAATTTGGATTTAGAATGTGCTCTCCCATAGCTTTGCCCTCTACCTCTTGATTTCTCCCGGTAGTTGCCATGGTTGCTACTGCCATTCTGAGTTACTGGCCTTCCTCTTACGAACAGCCCATCTCCACTTGATGTCTCATTCATCTTGGCTTTGAAGTCATGTGCCCTTATGGTATTGATCACAATCTCCTTTGTTAAAGTATCCCTTCTATACTCAATATCATTAATCAAATTATCAAAGCAATCAAGAAGAGAATTTAATAAGATAACAGCCAATTGTTCATCCGGAAATGTAATGCTACAGCTATTCAAATCTTGAACTAGCTTATTAGAGACATCAAGATTATCTTGCAACTCTTTACTAGGATCCAAAAGCAAAGATTCTTTTAAGAAGATAAATTTTGTTAGGGAGAGTTTTGATAAGAAACAACTCATCTAGTTTCTTCCATATGACAGCCGGATCTTTCGAGTCTCCGCACTCCCTTGTTACACTATTCGACATGTGCAAGAAAATGGTGCTGTAAGCCATCTTCTTCATCTCAGTCTGCTGGTCTTCTGTGACACTTGCTGAAAAAGCATCATCTTCTCTAATAGCCAAGTCCACTTTCTGTTGCATTAGAACCGCCTTGATCTTCTGCTTCCAAAGGGAAAAGTCTCCCTTTCCATCAAACTTCTCAACACAGAAATTTGAAGCCATCTTTGCGGACAAGATCCCAGATTTATGCAATACCCATAAATGCTTTTTTCAACCTCACGAACACGATCAAAGATGGATCTTAACACCATTCTTAAATCACCCTCAAGAACACGATCTGATCTTGATCTTTACTCCGTTCTTGAATCACCTAAGATATTGATCTTTGATTCTTGGAGTCTTGACTCCATAATTTGTTATTGAAGAGACAAACAATTTGTTATTGCAGAGAGCAATGTGCCTATGTCCCCGTGAGTTCCTCCGAACTCTCTACACTAATCAAATGGTTCTTACAAGTTACAGCAATCCCCTTCAAGAAGCTCAATTTCTTGAAGAAACCGAGAAGAGAAGAAAGAAGATTACAATGCCCTCTTCTTTACAACTAGCCTCACTACAAAGAGTCCCTCTTATGTTTATATCTCTCACACAATTTTCTCTTGTATTATAATTGATCTCTCATAATGTCACAAACTTGTGTTGTTATATATGAGTTGTCTTTAAAATATGAGGCTAGGACACGCCTTTTATAGCCACACACTTCTTGGTCATTCTTGTGAGTTAATCTCCACCTTGGATCTTGATTACCCCTTAATCTTGGCCCTCCATCAATCCTAAGTGGTACTGTGCGTTTTAACCTTGCACTCACGCACCTAAGAGAAAGCTAAAACAGGCTGTCCATGTGTGCTTTGGTGTGCTTAGCGCTTAGGCGCTCAACAGGGGGCGCCATGGCGCTAGGTAGGGCACCTTTGCACACCTTCTGGATGCCATGGTGCTGGTGGGGAGTGCCTAGGCGCACACTGATGCTGCAACTGTGCGCACATTTTCCTGATTGTGTGCTGAAGTGCGCACGCCAGTGCGTTTACCCTTATCTTGCTCTAAATTGATGCACACACATGTGTGCAATCTTTTAACTTGCTGAACTTTAATCCTCTAACCTTGGTTTAGAATTTGACCATCTTTAAACCATGGTTTGACCTTTGCAAACCTTAGATAAGTACCAACAGTTACGGAGCCAAGACTCCAAGAATCAAAGATCAACATCTTGGATGATTCAAGAACGGAGTAAAGATCAAGATCAGATCGTGTTCTTGAGAGTGATTCAAGAATGGTGTTAAGATCCATCTTCGATTGTGTTCTTGAGGTTGAAGAAAGTATTTGTGGGTATTGCATAAATCTGGGATCTTATCCGCAAAGACGGCTTCAAATTTCTGTGTTGAGAAGTTTGATAGAAAGGGACACTTTGCCCTTTGGAAGCGGAAGGTCAAGGTGGTTCTAATGCAACAGAAAGTGGCCTTGGCTATTGGAGAAGATGATGCTTTTCCAGTAAGTGTCACGGAGGACTAGCGGACCGAGATAAAGAAGATGGCTTACAGCACCATTTTCTTGCACATATCGGATAGTGTCACAAGGGAGTGCGGAGACTTGGAGGATCCGCCTATCATGTGGAAGAAACTAGATGAGTTGTTTCTTACCAAAACTCTCCCTAACAAGATTTATCTTCTTAAAAGAATCTTTTCTTTTAAAATGGATCCTAATAAAGAGTTGTAAGATAATCTTGATGTCTTTAATAAGCTAGTTTAAGATTTGAATAGCTGTAGCATTACATTTTTGGATGAACAATTGGTTGTTATCTTGTTAAATTATCTTCTTGATTGCTTTGATAATTTGATTAATGCTATGAGTATGGAAGGGATACTTTAACAAAAGAGATTGTGATCAATGCTATAAGGGCACATGACTTCAAAGCCAAGATAAAGGAGACATCAAGTGGAGATGGGCTGTTCGTCAGAGGAAGGTCAACAACTTGGAATGGTAGTAGCACTCATGGTAACTACCAGGAGAAATCAAGAGGTAGAGGGTAGAACCATGGGAGATCTCATTCCCAGACAAGACATGGAGAAGGAAAGAGATGCTTCTACTACAACAAAGAAGGCCATTTCAAGAAAGATTGCAAGAAGAGGATGTGGGATAAGAGAAGAAGCCACACCAACAATGGAGAGGCTTTGGTTGCCAAGAGAGAATAGCAAGATGATGTGCTTGTTGTGTGCTCAAATGTGAGCAGAAGGCAAGGCAGCGAAAAGTGGATTCTAGATTCCGAGTGCACTTATCACATACGCCCTCACAAGGAATGGTTAAAGAATTTCAAGGAGATCAATGATGGAAGGGTCTTCTTTGGGAATGACAATTCTTGCCAAGTGAGGGGGATTGAAGACATCCAATTTAAGATGTTTGATGGAGTCACAAGGCTGCTGCGAAATGTGAGGTATCTTTTAGATTTGAAAAGAAATTTGATCTCATTGGGGCAGTTGAATTCCATGGGGTATACATGCAAAGTAGAGGGAGGAAAGATCAAGGTGGCCAAGGGATCTTTGGTAGTGATCAAAGCAGTAAGAAACGATGGACTCTATGAGATGATCGGAGAGACAAAAATCAATGATCAAGCAGCAAGCTTGATAGCTGAGATGGATAAGGCAGCCCTTGGCACACTCGCTTGGGACACATGAGCGAAAAGGGCCTGCAAGTTCTTAGCAATGATGGTCTACTTGGTGGTGACAAAGTAGAGAAATTGGATTTCTGTGAGAGTTGCATTCTTGGGAAGCAACACCGGGTCAGCTTCAAAACCGGAGTGCACAAGTCTAAGGGGATTCTTGACTACATTCATTAGGACCTTTAGAGACCAGCAAGAACACCAACACAGGGAGGTAACTTTTACTTTCTGTCTTTAATTGATGATTATTCAAGAAGAGTGTGGGTTTATTTACTTAGAAATAAACCGGATGCCTTGAATAAATTTGTTGTGTGGAAGAAGTTGCTGGAAACTTAAACGGGTAGGGTAGTTAAGGCTTTGCGAACCTATAATGGCTTAGAATTTTGCAATAAGGATTTTGATAAATTTTGTGAATTAAATGCCATTCTAAGACATATAACGGTTGTAAAAACACCTCAGCAAAATGGAGTTGCTGAGAGGATGAATAGAACCCTTATGGAAAAGGTTAGGTGCATGTTAATAAGATCCAGTTTACCAAAATATTTTCGGGGAGAAGCTATGGCTACAGCTGCATACTTTGTAAATAGATCACCCTCTAGAGCTTTAGAGCTCAAGACTCCCATGGAGATGTGGAGTGGGAAACCCCCTGAATTAAGCAACCTTAGGACTTTTGGGTGTGCTGCATATGCACATCAAAAGGAGGATAAACTTAGCCCAAGATCTAGAAATGTGTATTTCTAGGATATGGTGATGGGGTTAAGGGAAATAGGTTGTGGTCCTTAGAAAAGAAAGGCATAAAACTCATTATAAGTAGGGATGTTATTTTTAATGAATTGTTATTTCCCTACTTGGAGAAAACTAACCCTGTAGGGGCTAGTGAGCAAACCAGTCCCGAAGTTATGGAGCAATGCGTAAAGGAAAGTTTGGTTCGGGTAGAGCAAGGAAGGCAAGAGGGTTCGGACCAGGTAGAGCCCTTGAATGAAGGCCTTGCTCAAGAAACTCAAGAAGAGGCTGAACAAGAAGAGGTTGGTGCAGCAAGTCATAATGACTACCAGCTCACAAGAGACTGAGGAAAGAGGGTGGTTAGACCACCTTTGAGATATAGGTTTGCGGATGCTAATTTAGCAGCTCCTTGGACAGAAGGAGAGGTTGAACTAGAAACTTATATGGATGCCATGGAGTTTAAGGATTTGTCAAAGTGGTAGCTGGCTATGGAGGAAGAAATGGACTCTTTGATGAAGAACAACTCTTGGGAGTTGGTGCCCAAACTTGAAAAACAGAGAGTTATGGATTGTAAGTAGACTTACAAGGTCAAAGAAGGGTACCCTCCAGGAGATGAAGTCTGGAACAAGGCTAGGCTGGTGGCAAATGGGTTCGCAAGAAGAAAAGACATAGATTTCACAGAAACTTTCTCACCTGGACAGAAGGTGGAGAAGATGGTGAGTATCCTCATCTATGTCATTGATGTGCTGTCGGTTCGAAACAGTAGGAAGAGGATGGAAAGGTTTACATCTCAACTCAGTGAGGAGTTCGAGAGGAAGGATCTCAGCCTTATACAAAAGATCTTTGGGATGTGTAGAATCCAAGAAAATGGGAGAAATAGATTGAAGATCTCTCAAACTTCCTACATAGAGAAGATGATATCTAAGTTCTCTGTGGACGATAGCAAACCAGTGAAGGTTCCCCTTACTGGTCATTTCATGTTCTCCAGCGATCAATGTTCGAGATCTGACATTGCTTATGCAATGGAAAAAGTCCCTTATTCTAGTGCTGTTGGTTTTGTTATGTTCACCATGGTAAGCATTAGACCTAACATTGCTCATGCAATGAGTGTTCTTAGTAGGTTTATGAGTAATCCCGGAAATGGGCATTGGCTTGGGATGAACTAGTTGCTGAGGTACTTGAAGGGAAGCCCAGAAGTAAGGCTGGTTTATGAGAAGAGAGGTAAGTCAATCTGCCTTGAGGGTTTTGTCGATTCAGACTATGGAGCAGACTGGGATAAAAGGAGATCGATTACCTCCTATTTCTTCAACTTAAACAGATGTTGTGTAAGTTAGAAGGCTCAGTTGCAGCAGTCGTAGCACTCTCAACAACCGAGGCTGAGTACATAGCGGCTACGGAGGCCATTAAGGAGGCTATATGGTGCAAAGGGTTGCTGAAAGAGTTGAAGGTACTGGAGGAGCAGGTTATGGTGTTTTCAGATAGTCAATTTGCATTGCACTTGTGCAAGAATTCGTTGTTCCATGAGAGGACAAAGCACATGGATGTTTGGTATCAATTCATTTGGGGAAATGTTACGAAAGGATGCATCCATGTGGACAAGGTAACCATGGAAGAAAATCCTGTAGATTTAGGTACTAAAGTCCTACCTCTAAGTAAGTTCAATCATCACCTTAGATTACTTATGATTGGAGTTGGTTAATTGATGACTCAAGATGAGTTTGGATCTTGAAGCTCTCTGCACAATGGTTCGAGTTTAAACACTTAGACAAAGGTAGAGATTGTAGGTATTTGTCTAAGGTTTAAACATGTCTAAACATGGCTCAAAGATGGTTAAAGTCTAAACCAAGGTTGAAAGATTAAAATACAGCATGTTAAAGGAGTGCACACGTGTGTGTGCATCCATTTGGGTGTGTGTGCACA